>VXAC01006147.1:255244-341642 GCA_013399225.1 Rhipidura dahli | reverse complement strand
AAAAAGGAGGAGTTTACCAATAAAAGGAGGAAGTAAGAAAATGTACTAATGGGACAGTGGCAGTGTGCACCAGGTTTAGTGTGTTCTGTGCATTATAAATGTCCCCTCTTCCCACCTCACAGTTGCTTCCAGGAAATCTGTGAAGTAGTTGACCAAAGCCATAGCTGGATTTCAAATCTTTCTTTTCCTTTTTTTGTTTCTTCAAATACTGATACATAAAGAGGAAGGAAGTAGGAACAGCAGAAGTTGTCAGGCAACCCTATGGTGAAGTAGCAATAAAGAATTTGGAACCAAGAATTACGTGATGGTGGAAAAACTAGTTTGTTTCTTCCAGCTATCCACCATTATTTTTCTTCACCTTTCCTACCAGATTGAAGTGCCCACTCTTTTACTCTTCTAAAGTTCAGGAGTGCTCATTTGAGGGGATTGGAAGTTGGAAATGTGAAAACAATAGCACGTGGTTTACCATATTCTAGAAACTTCAGGCCAGTTTCCTCCCTGAAATACAGAGATAAATGTGGGTAGATCTTAAAAACTGTCTTAGCTTCATTGTTGTGAACAGTTACATAACATTAGGGACAAGACTGATTTGCTGCCTTGCCTGTCCTCATGCATTCTAAGGGATTCTGTGTTTGGGGGTCTTCTTGTCCTCTAAAATCAGAGTTTTTCCCAACTCAAGCAAAAGTTCTGTCTTATCTGTCTTTTCAATGAATTATTTTTGTTTTGACCTCTTCTCTAGATGCTGTTATTAGAGCCTGACATGTTCAGCAGCTGCAGGAAGCAGAGCAGTGACCTGGCTGCTCTTTAAAGTTACTGCTCTAGTCACATTTGATATAATGACTTCATTTTGTACCTCCTAATAGATTAAAAAAAAAATTAGTTGAATAAAGAAGTTGTGAAATTGAAAGCAGTATATTTGGCACCTAAATGTATGCAGGTGAGCTGAGCCAGAGTAAAAATGTTATTTCACTTACCAGCTGTAAGAGGAGGGAGACAGTAATCTGTGCAACAGCACAGACTGCTTCAGGCCTGCACTGGAGAACTCTTCACTGCTCTGTGGAAAGAAACAACTACCTATGGTGCAGAATAGAGTAAGAAGCCCAGAGCACGTGGTTATTTGAAGTTTTTATGAGTTCAGGGGATTGGCAGCTTTAAGGACAATGTAGTGCTGGGATATTTCAGCTAGTTTGAAATAATCTGACTTGGATATTTCATCAACGTGAGTTTCCACAAGGGCTGAATCACCCTGCAAATAATGTTACAGGCACAGCCAGAGGTGTTTTGTATTTGCCAAAGAAGAAAGTAAAAGCAGTAGTGGTTCAAGGTGTGGGGATCAGAACTCAGGCCATGTGGCAGTGTTGTTTGCAGAACAGCTTGATAGGTCAAGTACTCTACACTAGGAGAAGTCTTGGGTCTGTCTACTCATTGCTGTGGTTCCAGACAGAGAATTGGCTTTTTTGGTTGCATCCACTGATGTTTGAAATTAAAGATTTTGAGGGTAACAGTATTTTGGTAGATGCTGCTGGTTTTGTTATTATCTCCAGTGCTGCTTGACCTTCTTGAAAGGCTGAATATAATACAGACTTCCTGAGGGAAAGCTCAGAGTTTCTAGAGAAACTAGAAGCTCAAGAATGTCTCCTTTTAAAGGGTCAGACTCTAGGAACTGTGGGGGGTCAAGCTCCTCAGGGTTCCTAGGAAACCTTCTCACCCATATTTTGTTGTGTTTCTTTCCTGTAGGAGGAGGAGTGCCTTTGGATTGTGAGCCACCTGGACAAGGTGATGCAGCTGTACCTGGAGGGTCAGGCCTGGATGGCTGGGATTTAAGGTAAGCCTTTGCTGAAAAATAGATGCAGATCTGAACCAAGAACTATGGGTTGCTGTTTTCCTTCTTTTTTTTTTTTTCTGTAGGTGTCTGTATCAAACACTTCAAAGACCTTCTGAATATGCCTCCTAGTGCATATGTAGTTTAATAAAATGCAGTGATATAATAATTAAGATTACAGAGCAGCTGTTAGGACCTTCAGAAAATCTGATTGGTATTTAAATACCTAGAAGATGCTAATGCTGCCTTGGAAAGAAATGTTATTCAAAAAGAAATTGACAATAAGAGTTCCTTAAACTTCATCTCATTATTCACTGAGAGGCAGCAGGCAGCTAAGATGGACCTCCTGTTCCAGCCCTTCTATTATTCCTTCTTCCAAATATTGTATAACAGAGTAGCTTCAAGCATTCTAGACTATGTACAATTCCTTCAAATGTAATATTTTAATGAATTATAGAGCTGTACTTTCTTTCATGTTGCTGACTTTTGATTAAATATTTGCAGTTTAGATTTGATTCAGTTTTTGTTTTCAGTTCTTAGCTATGGAAAAGCATTTCACTGTGTGAACACAAACCAGTAACAAAAGGAACCTTTTTGTGCATGTAAGTGCATAGCAGGTTCTGTTGGTCCCACAAAGGCAGAGCTTACAAAATTTCTGTAATGTGTGGGATTAATCTTGCTCTTGGGGAATTGTGTAATTTTTGTTACTGGAGAGATGTGATTTCTTGGATGTGATCAGGAATATCTCAGTGGCTTTGAATCAGCAAAATTAGTATGAGCTATCTTTTAACCTTCCTAAAGGGGAATTGATGTCTAATTCTGGTCATACTGCTAGGCAGGAGCTGTCATCCTATTAGTCCCCTTGCCACATGTAGCCTGTCTTTTTTCTCAGAGGTATGGAAGGCACCATGTCAGTTGTTGCTCCAGAATTATGTGAGAGCTGTTTTCCTTGCAACTTGTCGTAGCTTCTGAAGTGTGGGAGAACATTGTGTAAATAGTGAAAGCCTGAATGAAATAATCTTCTGCTGGTTTTATCATCTTACTTAAAAAGAAGGAAAGGAAGGACTGGGAACAATGCTTACTCATACATGTGCTAAAAAGCTTGAAACGTTGGAAGGACTTGCAGTAGAAAAGGAAAACCTAACCTTTATTCCTGAAGATTTGAGCTTGGACCATGATCATGGAAGACATAAACAGAATCCTGACAATTCAGGATTAAAGCATATGAAAAAAGTCTCCTCCAAAAGTGTTAGAGCAAGCACATCACATCACAGTTATTAGCTGCATACCTTCTATGCAGTGAATAATTTAATGAAGGTGAGCAGAAGTAGCATGTTCTTGCAAGACTAATGCAGGTACTGAAAATTACGTGAAAAGTCATGGGAATTTAGTTTTTAAGGGTAATGTGGACTTAACATTATTCAACAAAGATTCAAGTCAAGCCTTCAGAGAATTTCTTGCTGAACTTGTTTCCTAGTGTATACCATTATAAAATGGTTGTAACCTTCAGCAGATGATGCTATTAGACCATGTGAATGACTATTCTGCTGTATTTTAAAAAAATTAACAACAAAACCAACAAAACCAGGTTTATTTTAGTAGAGAACTTACAGAACTAGAGTTTGTTAACAGTATGCAATTTACACACTTGATGTGACATAGCTGGACATTGTCAGATAACAAAGCCACAGGCTATCTGGATATAGTCTTCAGATGAAAATGTTCAAGTTTTTCCACAGCATCTTGCAATGCTGTGCATTATTTCCTGTACCTGTTGCTGCCTTATAATATATGTTCATTGAGCAGTTACATGGATTTCAGATTATCAGACTGAAAAATGATGGAAAAAACCTGGGGATCTCTGGAGGTCATGACCCAGCTCTCTACTTCATTGCTGGAGTTGCATCTGAGTAAGACTGGCCAGTTGACTTTAGAGGCTGGGAAATGTGTACAATCAGATGAGTCACTTACACCCTCTTTTCATATCATTACAATAGAAGCAGTATATGGACAGATTTTTGTTTTTTTAATTTATAGTGTGTTAACTTTGCTAGCAGCATATCATTTATCATGTGCTACCTGTATTGCACAGCTTCCACAAAGTCCACAAAGCCAAGGCTTCACGTGCAAATTTGTGTGCTGTCTTGCTGGACACTTTTAGCACCCTTGCTTCTATGTGAAGAAACATACAATGTTCCTTCTAATACTGGCATATTTTAATTACCTAAATTTCAGCCAACTCTTGCTGGCTCATGTAGCTTGAAAAATAGTGAACTGTTTAATTTCTGCCATCTAGAACAGAATTGGAACACTGTGGATGCCCAGCTTTTGTATATCCTGTGTCTGTGCAGCACTCCCCTTCAGGTTAATGCTCTTGATAGCCTAACTGAAAACTTCATCCTCTCCCTTCTGAGGATAAAGGCAAACTGATCTATTTCCTATTTATTTTCTCAGATCCCAGTGAGATTGTTCCTCTCTGCTATGGTTTCAGTTCAGCTGTTTTTCCAAATACTTTGTGAGCTGAATTATTAATGCTTGCACCATTTGCTGACCCAGCAGTTGGGTTTTTGTTTTTGTTTTTGTTTTTGTTTTTTTTTGTTTTGAGAACAGTTTGCTTGAACTTCTGCATTTTAATGTTCCAGGACAGTGGTACTGGACTTCTTGCAAAAGCCAAGCTTACAGGAAATGTCATCGTGTCAGAAGTGGTTTGCTCTTACACAGCATATAATGCTTTTCTTAAAATATGTCTGTTTGTCACAGGACCTGTTGTGGCTGGTATTTTCTGGCAGTGTTACTCAGGCTCGGTTTACCTGAGGATAGGAGTGTTAATGTTGGATTAGCCTGGTGTCTTGTGCAGAGAGTCGAGGTCTTCAGTTGTACTTAAAGGTCTTCCAGCTCTTCCCCTTCTACCTTGTTGGTAAGGACTAGTGTTATGCTATTTTCTCCATACAGTTCCTCCCAGTCTTTGGGATTGCATTACTTGAAAGCATCCTCAAAACTGATTTTTATTGTCATGAATTTTATTTAGACCATGGAAATTTTTAATGAAGATGTCAGGTGAAAAGGGGTGGAATAGGAAGAGTGCAAAAGCTTCTTCCTTACTGCTGCATTTTTCTTCAGATTAATAATTATTTTTAAGAAAGAAGCTATGCCTGATAGCAATCCCAAAAGCTAACATGTATTCTCTGCACATGGCGTGGGCTGTTGCCAAATGTCCTTAGCTATTTATTATGGTCAAAACAGTGTCCTGACTATTTGAGAATTGTAAACTTTGGATGAAGGCAGTAATCCATTCAGTTCTGACACTGTACTTCTTTCTGTAGTATGGCTTTTGAGGAGCAGCCTGTCCACTTGGGTCATTTCTCCCTAATTTCCATGCACTGAAAGATTTCAGTTTTGTTTCTAGGATCTGAATTACTCATGCCTCTTCCCAAAGGTCTTATTGCAGTGCCCTACTGAACACATCAGAAATTTTCAACTTTAGAAATGTGTTTCCCTCCAGACTGTTGTGGCTCAAGTGTGTTGCTGTAAAGCCACACTGCAAAGCAAGAGAGGGTCAAGAAATCTGAGCAGCAATGGTTCAGTTGTACTGCTTTTGCTAATTTCTTTGAACTGTGCATTCTGACTTCATTAGTGGCTTCTACAAACCTTGGTGTTTGTGACTTGCAAGTGATACCTTTTCTAAAAACAGAAGGACGGAGGAGAGGGAGTACTCTGTTTATTTCAACAACCACAAGCAACACTTCCAAAATACACTTGTGGTTGTATCGCAGAGTTATGAATCTTGGGTTATCTGGTGGTGAGTAATGTGGTGAGACAGCAGCCTAATGTGTCCACTCTTTATTTAGAAAAGGTAGTTCTTATCAGAGTCAAGGAGCACCGGTGTTTCATTCTCTGTGCTTGCTGAATCCCTAAGGGCAGATATCAATTCTGCTGACAGTTCATGGTGTCAAGATACAGCAGCTCCCTTTGGGGTCTGACTGTAAGTTCTAAAAGATTTTACAATACAGAAAGAAACAAATTCCTTTCCCCCTCCAGCTTCTCACCCAAATGCACTTTTCAGGCTGTCTGGTGGTTTGATCCAAGTTAACAGTGAGTTGTGATACCTCTTGACCAGATAGATATTTTTTTTTTTTTTTAAAGAAAACCACTAAGATCTCACTGGAGAGGAGGCTCACAAATAGATTGTAACAGCTTTCAAAATTCTTCAGGCAGAGTCTATATTATACCAATTATTACACCTAGGGAGTCCTGGAGGTTAAGAAAATATTACTTATTTTTCCTCGCTGCAGAGCTAAACCTGTAGAGTCTGGGTGTGTGTCTTCAGTGAGACAATAATCTTTCACTGTTCTGCCTACTTAAAAATAAAACTGAAGAGCAAATCCTCCCTGGCTGACCAGGAGATGCTCAGGTTTTGAATTATATACAGTTTGCATTGAAGATCAGCTGGGTTGGGGGGCATGGCCTTTGACACAAAACATGTGGCTTTATTCCTATGGGCAGACAATGAAGCTGAACTGGGGGTTACTGACAACTGTGGGACTGTCCTCCCTGACTTGCCACCTTCTCCTCGATTCAGAGTGCAGGGAATTGTTCATTCCTGTGGCAATAACTCTAATTAGTGTCTAATAGTGAAAGAATGAATTATTTCTTCTCCCAGAAAGACAGAAAATGTTTGTGTTGTGTTTGTTTGTTTGGTTTTTTTTAATGTTGTTTGTGTTTGGGATTTTTTTTTTTAAGATAAATAAAAAAATCCTCTGTGAGTCATTTCAGGCTCTCACAGAAACTTGAATGTGCTAAATGAGTAGGTTCCCCTAGCTGAGCCAATAGGGATGGCCAGGCACAGGCAACACTTTTATCCCACAAAGGGGAGGAGGGGTGAATGAGCCAGAAGATATAAGCTGAAACAAAGCCATGCTGTCCTTCTGAGTCATTCGCAATCACTGGATGGGTAAGGCTTCCTGCTTCCTGGGACACAGAAGTGGGGTCATGATTCTAACAATGGATGCTGGTAAGTCGCTTTTTATTAAATTTGTCTGGGTTTTTTTTCTGGGAAGTCACTCCTTCCCACCCCCCTCCCTAGCTGAAAAGAAGATATCTGTAAACTGGGAAGCTGAATTGTTAGATAAGAGAACGTTTAACCCAGACTTTGCTTGCTGTGTGCACTTCACTGTGTGTTACCCTGGTGTCATTTCTGGACTGTTACTCATTGAAGCACATATTCTCTCCTGCAAAGCAAGACCTTGGGATCAAAAGCGTGCCTGTTAATTTGTGCTTCTGTCTTCATTGGGACAGAACCTGTGGCCTGAGAAGTACATGATGTCTCACTCTGTTTGATGATAGAGCTGATAATGTCTGGAAGATACCTTCTTGATCTTAGGCTTGTTGTAAAAGGATAGTGGTTAACTATCACTTAATGTGTTGTCTGTGGCTTCCTCTACTCTGTGTTTACAGAAATTTTGTATTGGAGAGGAAGACGAAGAAAATGCTGTATTTCTGTGGCAGGCAGCTCTGCTTTATGTTCTTATAGTCAAGGAAGCCTGTGCTCTGTGAAAAAGCACATGCAGGATTTAATTTTTTTTTATATTAGATACAAACATGAAATCTTCAGCATAGTTTCTTGTGAGATATAGAGAATGAATGTAGAGTGGTTTCTATAAAAGAAACAAGCAATCCCTGTCTTGCTTCTAGAGAGGGGGTGTGTTTCCATGTCATAACTTGCATCCTTCAAATTCCACAGTAATAAAAGACCTTGGATTTTAATGGTTATGGATAGGGCATAAAGCACCAGTGGTTGTGCTGTGGCAGAATGCTCTGGGCTGCTCTTTCTGTATACCAGCTGCAAGCATGCCTGCTGCATTTTTAAGAGCTCTGTTGAACTTCTGTCAGCAGTTGGTTCAGCTACTTTTTTTTCCACCACAATGCAAAAGCATAATGTGACATGTTCTACAAGCTCTATTCAAAGTGATAAACTTTCTCAGGCAGATCTTGCTGGTCTGTTTTATCTACTTGTCACATGCTGAGTTTACTCCATGCTAATGAAAAGCTCACTGTCCCCCATGTAACTGAATTGATTCAGTTGGGCATTTATTTGCTAGGTCCTAAAGAGAAAATTGTGCCTTCTTATAGTTTTTTGACTTTACTGAGACTTCCAGAAGGTGATCCACTTGGGTTCTTGCTGCACAATTTAGTGGAGATAGCAAACAAGTTCATTTCACCCCCCCACACTCAGGTGAGGTTGTTTTGTTATTGTCTTTGTAGGCAACTAGTGATTCCTTTTGTGTTCAAGGTATGTTACATGCTTTGCAAATCAGTTAAAACCCAGGCCCTTTAACTGAGATGATAAAATTTAACACAAGCATGAAGATGAGTAAAATGGTGTGTGGCTGACAATTTTCCATTAAGTAGAAGATGATGATTTTTATATTTTGGCCCTTCCATTAGAGTAGCTTCTAGAGGCCCTTAAAGCAGTTTGCATGCTGGGAATTGGCAATCCTCTTCTACCCCTGCTTGAATAAGGATTGATGCCTAGATGTAGATGTCCTGCCCAGTATTTTAGGAGGATGCCCTGGCAATGTTCAGAATTTATGTGCTTGTAGGAGACAGAGATACAGACTTTGCCCACAAGACACTTCTTCCCCTTTGAAGTACCAGAGTTCATGTACTGCACTGGAATAATTGATGTTTTGGGATGTGATGTTTTGGAAAGAATGGTGGGATGTTAATAATATATGGTTGAAAAAATACCCTTTATTTGCATATACTTACCTACTTGGCTTGTGCACTGTTTCTTTGCACTGTGAGGTGACCCATAAAGGCAATGCTACTCACCTATGTTTCATTGGATCCAAACCAGATTTTTTTTTTTCAGAACAATGTCACTGCACTGGTTTCTCAGCAATTACTGCTACTTGTAGTCCTAGTGGTAATTTTCAGTTATACCAACTTATATGGTTAGTAAACATGTATTTTGGAAGGTTTTAATTCTGCAAGAATTCTTCAATTATGGTTCTCAACTTCTTTGTGGGAAAATGGTCCTAACTACCTGAAAGGAAACATTGTAATTCAAGGATTGATAACAGGGTATTCTAGTACTTCTCAAGTGTATTTAGGTTACAGAAAAAACATGCAAGCAATTCAGTGCCTTATACCTTAATTTGGGACATGGATAGTGCTCTGTGAAGTTTATCTGCTTAGTTTCACCCTCCTTTTAAAGCTGCGCTGGCTGGTCTCGGAAATGTTTGCTTATTTTAAATTATGTGTTTGCATTGTAAGTCAGGACTGATAATTTCCTTTTTTATGGGTATCAAATGCTTAAGCTGTTTTTTAAGAGAATAAAACTTGTCTTCCTTAAGGTAATTGTAAGAATACTTGTGCATTTGTTTCAAAATTTATTTAATGGGTTTGATTCTGCTGTGTTTGCCTTAGCAACTTCTAATTTTTGGCAGGAGGAGGATTAAAAATGTTTTGGATGGGGGGAATGAAAGGGAGAGCTGCAAGACAGAGTTGACTGTATAATTGGATTTGAAGCAGCTACAGGCTGGGACTGTTGCAACAGCTGATTTGATCCTTCTGAGTTTCAAGAGCTATTTATGGTAGATTAGCTGTATCAAAGCTCTACTGTTCCAACCATAAAAGGCTGGTCCTATGTGAAGTTGCCACACTGCATTTGGCTTAGTCGTCTGAGGTTGGAGAGCCTATAGCTTTTTATGTGGATAAATCCAGTGATGGATGGAAATACTAAAGGCAGATCAAGAAATAACACTGTTGAGGACTTCAGATGGCAGCGAACTCTTAAAAGGAGATTTTCACTAATAAATTTTTTGCTCTGATGTTTGGAATCAGCACTTGGATATAGCTCCTGCATATTTACTGCATTTGGTGAATGCATGCTTTTAGGAAAGCGCTGTTCTAAATTTATCTGACTTATCTGAATCATCTTGACTGCACATGTACTTGCCAGCCATACATGTTGATATTTGGTAACTTTTGTGAAGTCACTTTTCTGTTTTCTGAGCGGGTGAGTGTTAGGTCCTTGGGAAAAGAATCTTAGCTGACGCGAGAAACTTCTTTAAAACAAGAATTATGAAGTACTTGGCCAAAGAGAGCTTCAGGCGTTATCAGTAACTATTTTGAGAAGACTTTGACCCCTTTTGCTGCATCTGTACCTTCTTTCTATCCTCTTTGTGTAAAGGCAGACAAGTGGATTTTTTACAGGATTCTGAAGTAAGTAGCACTCACTCGGGGAGCTTGCGCGCAGTTGCTCGAGCCAGTTGTTTGAGAATATTCACAGCATTGTCAGGTTGAAATGCAAATGGGTTTATTCCAGCCTGTGCATGCCAGCCCCTCAGCCTTCCTTAAGGCATTTTGTGTTTTTATTCTCATGGTTTTGCTTAGAAGATGAGTTCACTCTGCTATGAATGGAAAGTCCTGTGGCTGGTTGGTTTGTGTGATGTGTTTCTCATTTCTTTTTCAGTTTTATGTTAACCTTAGCCACAGTACTACAAATGGCTATAAGAATACTTCTATAATAACAAAACTTTTCAGTGGTAATTTTCTCTTGTCTTTAAAAAGTTCTATAAATACATGTGAGTCCTGTGCTCTATTTTGAGACATGGAGCATTCCGAAGAAAACTTCCTCCAACTTTCCATTCTCTTCGTTTTAAACGCTACCAGGACACTGCAGGTAGAAGTTACTGGCACTGTTTCACCTTCTTCTCCTGCAGCTCCTTGAGCCATTTGTTTGAGAAAATTTGCAGCACTGTCAGGCTGAAATGCGAGTGGGTTTATTCCAGCCTGTTAAAAGGGAGCATAAGGCACAGGGGGATTGGAAGGGGAGCTTCCTTGCTTCAAGGATATTCCAGGTGCTGTATTTTAATCACCAAAACACAAGAATAGTGTCCTTGACAAAAAATTTTCTGCTTCTCAGTTTCCCTTTCAGCAATTTAAGCGTCAGCAATTTAAGGCCGCCTTCAATTTTATTTGGATTATAAAACTGTATTTCTCTGTCAAATGGATCTAGAATTTTCATTCTCAGTTATATAAACCTTTGTTTTAGCCCTGGGAATACCAGAAGACAGAACATGTCTGGAGCATTACTATTTTAAAACCACTTTATGAGTTTAGGAATGGGAATATTGTATTGGAATAAACTCCCCTATACAGTGAATCTTTCTCACACAGACTTTGTTAGATATATATTTAAATAATCACCTCTATCTGAATATTTTATAGGAGATTGAATCCTCCTACCTGCAGAAGCAGTGAGGGTTAGGAAGAAACAACCTGATCAATACACTTCTTCAGATAGCTTCTTGATTTCTGTATTGTGTAACAGATGTGTGCTTCAGTCTGATACTGACTTTTAAATGTTTTACATTGCCTACAATAAAATTAATATATTTAATAAGCATCCTTTTTAATATGATCTGATATTCTTTTCCTTTGCTAATTTTATTTTAAAAAGCAAGTTGCTATAAATTGCTCCACCATTTTTACAGGCCTGTTGTGTTCCTGTAAACCTTCTAGAAAGTGTCAATGCCTTAAAGCCTTAAAACATACCACAGAGACATCAGATATGGAAGTTAGATGCCCCAGAGTGTGCAGAAGCTCTTAACTTGAATTTCAGACTCAAGTGCACTAATGGTGCAAATGCAGGAAACATTTTGATTAAAGAAAAGTAACAATATTATCTCCTGTTTGTGCAGCAGAGGTTTACCTGTTAGAACAGGTAAATTTTCTTTCTATCTCTGTTTAAAAGTTAATTCTGCATCTCCCATGCTGTTTTGATTGTGTTGCTAAATGACATTTTTGGCAAAAATTTTCAGTAGTCAGGAGGATTTACGATTCCTCTGAGTTTTATTCCGCAGGACTATAGCTTTGCACTTGTCACTTCTTTAATAAAATTTTTGTATTTGCTAGTTTATATGGGATAAAGGAAGTGGGGACATAAAGCAGTTTTAATCTGCTATGGTAAACTATGCCATGTTTACTTTTTATACAGAGAAGAAAGATCACACTATAAATGTACACAGAACTCCCCCAAAACTTTCTAGTAGAGGAAAAGTAAAATGGTAGTGCACATTTCTCCTTCACAGTGAGGCAAGGTAGCCCCAGAGATGGTGGAGTTGAGCCATTCCTGACCGAGTCTTTTAGACAGATCAGAGGAGACTTTTGCTATTTTTCTTTTTGGAAAGTGTCTGTCTTACACACCATAACACAGTATGAGCTGAGGTTTCTCTTGTCTCCATGTTGATGAAGTGGTTTGAAGGCTGAATATAGTTTAATACATTTGTTTATGCAAAAGGTGATTAAGGATGTGTGGAATTTGTGGTTTGTGGTTTTGGGGTTTTTTAAATGCACCATTGTCATTTTACTTTCTTAGAACATGCTCACAAGATCAGCTCTTGTCTAAGAAACCATCAATGTAATGAACAGAAAATTGCACAAGCTTAATTAGTTTAAATTGCTATTGTCTGAGTTCATGTTTGTTCCCCAATGTGTTGGCTGTTGTGGATGGAAATTCCACTGTAATTTTCAGGAGGCAAAAGCTGTAGAATAGTTTGCAGCAAGAGGGTGGCTGAGATTATCCACTTTGCAGAGGCCTTGCAGTCTGCAGTGTTTTTCTTGCTGAATGCAAAAGGTTCTGTCCTCTGTTTCTCCATGGAGAAGCTTCCATTTGGCTCCAGGAGGGGAACAGTGAGCCTGCAAAGGAATTAGTGTGCACAATGGTCTCACCTTATTAATTCCCTGGTTTTTTATGCTCCCAGCTAGACACTTTAGAGTTAATAGACACATTGGAAGGTTGTGATTTTTAATGAGCAAAACATGTCCTACTTGGAGTCTGCCTTAAGCAGATAAGAATGCATTGGGTAACTGGTGATAAAAATGCTTCTGATGTCACTGATTCACATGGTGGTGTGTTGAAGGGAGTCTTTCAGTAGAGAGGGTGCAGCAATTATGCATTAACTCTTTGCTGATTTATTTGGTTTAGTTGATGGAATGATGTCTCTTTGCTCTAATGATGCCAAGTTTTCAGAGTTAAAAAAAAAAAAATCTGCAAAATCAATTTTAAAAGACCCAGATTAAAATGATTTGGCTTTCCAGGCATGTTTCTCTTCATGTATAAATAAAAATCATCATGAGGAACTTGGACATCAAGCATCATGTGTAATAATATTTAAGGCCAGATACATTTCTAAAGCAACTTGAGCCTCCATCAGACCATTATGAAGGAAGTGTGCAATTTCCTGACAGAACTGAGCTGTTTGACACCAAAAAATGCTATGCTGTTACTAGTGTCTGTTACAAAGGGCCTGCATTCAGGTGTTAGTCCAGAGACTGTGCCAAAGTACTGTGAGAAGTAAATGATGTTTCTGTGGAGTTAATGACTGCCAAATGTGCTCCTTGTGGTTCATACCTGTAAAACTCTTGGCAGTCAGCAAAGATGTGCAGGATTTCATTCTTGCTCTGTTATATCAGGCTTAGATTTAGACAAAATTACTGTCTATTCCCTAAAATGTAACAAAGGTAGCACTGTCTCCTATCAGCTCTCTGTGGAAGGAGGAAAGAATGAGGATTAATGTTTCAAAACAGTTGCACCAAATGATCTAGAGAATATGCAAGTCATATGTGCTTCACATGTGACTTTTTCAATCTTGCCCTTTCTAACAAGAAGCCCAGTTAAGCCTCAGAGACAGCTAGAATAACTCTGCAACTCTTAGAAAATAATTGCCCCAACTGTTTATATTAGAGTGAAAAATGGACAGTATTTCAATGTCATTTTCCATTAAGTAGCAACTGGCCCTGAATGCAAGGTGAAGTCCTACTGAAAAACAACATTTCAGGCAGCTGTTGGCATTCCAGAAGTGTCTAGGGTTTGGTAAGGCTGCCCCTGTTGCCACAAGTTAGGTCTGGGAGTTGAGACCTGGGTTCACTTGGCTTTGGTGTCAGTCATTGTAACACCTGCCTGCCTTCAGTTCCAATAAAAAAAAAAAAAAAGCCAGATGTTTTAACACAGGCAGCTGGAGCTGAACAACCAACACAGTTGTTGCTCCAGCAGCACTGGATTTCACTTTTTTACCTCATCTTTGTGAAGAGAAGTAGCTATTTTTGCAGTGAGTAAAGCTAACCTTGAATGATATATTTTTTATTGTAGTCAAACATCCAGAGCATATAATTTATTTGAAAAGCAGACTCAAGGCTTTAGTGTTGGTATTTCTGAGTAACTTGAAGCTGAGGCAAATAAAGCTTACTGCATGCCCTAGAGTTTGTTTTTACTAACCTGTTTCAAACAAAAGACATATGCTAACTCCCTGAGTTGCACTCAGCAAAAGCTGTGTGAATTGTACACAGTTGTACACTTTGAAAACACAGCTCAGCCTCCATCCTTTCATTCTGACTGGATGGTAAGGGTTGCTTTGGCAAGTAAGACAGCTTTAGATGCATTTATAGATGGAGGTTGGGTTTTAGAATGGTGAACTTCATTTCATACATCTAAATTAACTCAGGTCTTTAAAGGCTGCATTACAGATTTAAATACCAAATTCTCAGGTTGAAGTTTCCCATATTTTTTAACTTCCATTCCTTAAACTATATTTTTAAAAATAGCACAGACTAATATTTTGGGTATAGAGCTCTTTATACTAATACACTCTGTTTATCAGTACACAGATATGTAAAGGTGTGCTACAAATGTAATTGTGACAGATGCAGTTTCAACATTGTCAAAATACATTGTCAGTTTATGTGTGGAATTACTGGAAACTGTAGCTCTGCAAAAAATCAACATTTCACTTTCAGTCAACCAACTGTACTGAGAATGAACAAAACCATTAGAAGTTTTCATGTGGTCAATTCTGCTTACGTAGCAATAATCCAGAATTGTGTTTCAACTGACTGCAGTGGTTTTGTACCCAAAACATTAGTCAGTCAGAACACTTGTGGAAGAAACATCTGTCTGAAAAAATTGCATTTGATGTGTGGACAACTTTGATTTTTTTTTTTCCCTTGTTGACATTCCTAGAAAGGAAATGGGTCCTTTGGCTTATTCTGAGCACTGAACTAACAGCTTGTGCTGACAAAGGTAAATTTTAGGAAACACCATGTAAATCTACCCTTGACTTCTCCCCTGGGTTTTGGAGGAGTGGGGACAAGGCAGGTAGATTTGTGTGTGTAAAGAGCAAACACACAAACGTGTTGCTGCCTTGAGCAGCTGTAAGTCGTGCAGTGGAGGGCCAGGCAGGCTCAGGGCTGGTGCCAGCAGGACTGGAGTGCAGGAGTCTGTACCAAACCTTCATCAGGGCTCCTGATTGCTGTGTGTGTCTGAGGAGTGACCTGCCCAGATGGAGGTCTTGCAGAGGTGGGCATGGCTTGGTTAAGCTGTGGAAAACCTGGCTAGGTTAAGTTCTTTGAAAGAGTAGCAAAGAATTGGTTGTCGTGAAGTACATCAGAGCTCCAAAGGGGAATTGAGGATTGCATGCTCATTTACAGCATAGTGTGTTAGATAAGAGATAGGTGTTCGGATCAGGGCAACTCTGAAAGGCACTGAAAGGGTTGTGAAGCTAAAAAAAAGCACCTGTATATGCAAATGTTTGGCATTTCTCTAACTATCAGAGGCCGTAAGCCTTTGCTGTTCGGTCATTAGATGAAGTCACAACCTTTTATGTGTAAGAGCTATGTTTAGGTGGGCAAAGAAAAATGATCCATCCTGGCAGTTACTCAGAGTGAGTCATAGAGGCTGAGATTTTCTGGTGTTAGTCGTGTTTCTGGCTATCTGGACTGTGTATTTGCTGCCTGTAAGGATTGGTAGGGGTTAAGTCAAAGGCAAAAACATCATATTGACACTTCTGTCCAACATTTTGTTCTCTGAGCAAGTAATGTATTCCAGACATATTAGCTAGGATATACAGCAATTATTAATTGCAGAAAAAACCCCATAAAATCATTGATGAGACTTTGTGTTCTTCATAGCTGCCCTGCTTTAAACAAGAGAGGCCATGAGCAGCCTTGTTATTTATTTGCTTGTAGACTGGTGCTTAGGGCTGCCTTGGAATGGATTCAGGCTTCAGACGGGTAAATTTCAAATAAGATCTCATTTTTTTGTTAAGGCATAGGGAATTGGATACTGTCTGGTGAGGCCAGTCCCATCCTTTCTGACGATTGTCAGGAATGATGGTTGCTGTCCTCCTATGTTACACACTCCAGCACACCTACTGGATCGTGTTCCTGCAGGTGATTAAGTCCAGGGCTACCAGTCTTGTTCTTCTGGCTACTTTAGGCAGCTGATGGTTTGGATTGGCAGATAGGAATGGTGGAAATTGCAACCTTGCTTGTAAAATACCAGTTTAGGAATCCTTCCCACTTGCCTTTCCATTCCCAGTTTGCTCCAGAACCACACTCTCTGGTAGCATCAGTTGGCTACATGGCCACACAGATCAGGGAACTGCACTGTCAGGAATTTTTTCCACTTCCTCTCAAGCCCTGTGGGTTGCCCAGATCTGCTCACCATGGTCATGTCAGTGAGAGTGCTGAATTAGCAGCAGAGGAAGAGTCAGGGTCTGAAAAGAGGTGTTCAGTGTGGGAGTGAGCATGTAGGACGGGTGAGTAGGGAACACTGTGTTTGCTCAGGTTAGATGGCAAGAGAAGACACAAAAACTGGCAGGCCTGTGAGCTCTGTGATGTTCCTCAGTGCTTTGCTTTCACTTCCTCAGCTGGGATGTCAACATTTAAATGTTTATGACTCAAGGTCTATTATAATGTGCTCATGATGTGCTATGATAATGTGCTCAGTTTGCTTGATTTAGACTTAAGCAAACAATGATAGGAAAATGTGTTGTGCTAGTGTTGGGCTAATATTATTATGCAAAAGAGAATTTATCTTTTTTTTTTTAAAGACACTGTATTGATTCTTGGACCAAGTCTACTGTTGTGTCTTCTAGTCCAGTGTTAAAACTGCCCATGATCTACTTGCCTCTGTGTCATGGGGTCTCAAGTCTGAACAGTCTTCTTTAAATAAGTTAATTCCGCACATTTCTTTTGATATATAAGTCAACTCTTGTCTTGAATGGCCAAAGCTCATATATTGCCTGTACTGGGTTGTTTGGACTTGGGTAAAAACAGGTACAAGTAAAATTTAGGCATCATTTTGAAGTGCAGCTATGAAGGACTTATATTTGATATCACAGGAACTTTACAGCTTGAAGCCAACACAGAAGTAGCACATTTCTAGTGAAATATTAAATGGGCTAATATTTCTGATTTAAGCCTAGGGGCCAGTAATTGAGTAGAATTTTATGAATGACTTCCAGGGCCTGTGAGAGACTGAATGCAGACAATGAAATGTTATGGCAGCACAACTCCATAACAGTTAATTGTCAGGGAAAAAGTGACTCTACACATAATCCTCTCAGCAAACGCTTCAGATAAATCAAGAACTACTAGACTAGCTTTTCTGTACTTCCTGGTGCCATGAGCAGCCTTCCACAGCAGCCACTTGCTCCTTGTGCAAGACTTTGGAGAGACAGAGGGGAGAGAAGCAGGAGTTGAGGGAGATCAAGGGTTAGAGACCAGGCTTTGAGATGGAAAGGTAGAGGTATCTTCAAGGGAAGCACTTTAAGAGTCATAGAACAAGGTGATTTGGAAGGGACTTTCTGGGACCACAGAATCCAACTCTTGGCCCTGCACAGCACCATCCCCAGGAGTCACAAGAGGAGCTCTCTCATGTTTTTGTTTCTACTGTCTTGATTGGATAAATGAGCTAGTTTAAACAGGATCTTCAGACACCTCTGCTGGGGCAGACAGGGTTGATATGCTGGGATAATAGTCTAAGATTTAATCTGAATATTGCATCATGGGATTACACCCTGGGAGGCGTGAACAACTCGTTCTCAACATGACTTCACCTACGTGACCTGTACCCTGACATTGCCTCCCCTGCTTCCTGGGGGTGTTTTACTCCTTATTCATATCTTGGACTCAGTCTGTGAAACACCAACCTGCTGCTCAACTTCAGAGTCTAATGAACAGTTTGAGTTGAAATGAGCTGCAGGCTGATTAACACTTCTGAATTGCTCCTCTCTTGTGACGTGTAACAATTCCTTGAATTACCATGAAGTCTTCTGGTGTCTGTGTTGCTTCCACAAGCACAGATTTTTGTGTTAATGGCCTTTACTGTTAGCAGGGGAGCAAAGCACAAGTGTGTGGCCCTTGCACATTGCTAAACTGGAGGGCTAAACCTGACCATGAAAGCTGATGGAGCTGAGATGTGCCCTTCTGGCTGCAAAAGGATGCTTTACTGCATCTCCTGCTGGGCAGACATGTCTGGATCTTCCTCCACAGACAAGTAATTTTGTCAGTTCACTGGAGGTTAAGTGAATTCAGTAGAGTTCAGTAAAAAACAATGTAGTTGGTGGTACTGTTCCCATGGCCATCAAGCTGTACTCCCTGTGGGTGGTCCAGCAAGGCAGACAGGCTCAAAATGTTTGGAAATATTTACATAATTCAGGACCCTGAAGCTGGCCAACATGGCTGTATATCCTACAAGAGTATTGGGTGCCAAAAAAAATTGGGCATTCAGCTTTATCAAGCCTATCATGTTTTTCTTTGTAGCTAAGTCTTTCTTAAAACCACCTGCCAAGTGTTGTAGCTGTTTAGCTTTAAGGGTTGACAGCTACCCAAACCTGGTTTTGTTGCAGGCTAGAGATTTAACTGGCAAGTCACTAAAAATAAATAAATAAAGGGGGTTGATGGTGGTGGTTGAGTTGTGCAGGCCAGACTCAGTTGGGATTTTTTTTCACCTACTTTTGGAGCCCTTAGCAAAGCAACAATCAAGCTTTTGGCTTAGAGGTTATTGAAGTAAATTATTTTAAATTTCCGTAGCTTTGAAAAATAATCATAATAATTGAAAGAAAAAAAAACCCAAAACATTCTGCTTCCAAAGGAGATCCCATACAAGTGGAATGTTCCCCTTCCCCCTCTACCACAAAGGATCTCTCCCAGTTAGGGCAAACAGGCAGCTTGTGACTTTGACAATAGGTCTTTGTGTTCTGAAGACACAGCATAAATTATTCCCTCCCCAAAGAAGGCTAGGAAGCTAAAAAACAAGTCCAAATAAGCTGGTTTCTCTACAGGAGCAGAGCAGAAATAGTGTAATTCAGCCACAGTGATGTGTACCCTGACCCATGTCCAGGACTGCCTGTAGTGCAGAGCCTGTTTCCCCCAGGCTCTTGTAAGAATTTACAATTAATAGTCTTCCCAAACACCAGTCTCTGGCCAAAGCTGTGACCTGGGAGCCAGAGGAAGCATCAGGTGAAAAATTCCAAGTGATGACGTTCTATAAAGCCATTTTATTTATGGCACTTTGGACTCTCGGGGTTGGCCCATGGGCCATTGTATCAGTCACAATTTTAGCCTTTCCCTTTTTAAAGTAGGATCACGATTACATCCTGCAGGACTTCTGACCTATTTTCTTCACTGTTTCAGTTGCTGATCTCTAATTTCTCCTCCCCTTCCTTTCATGGATTTTATCTTTTTTATTACTTGTTATTCTTCATTTATATTTATTTGTCTTATCTTTTTTCCTGCTGAGTAGTCTACAGGTTCTCTTTGGAGATGTCTTTAAATATTGCATTTGCCAAGCAGTACTGTTGGAAATTACTCTTCCAAACTGAGAGCTTTTCATTGTTCTGTAAATATTTGGAGCAGAAACAGAATCCAGGAGCTTGGAATGCTCATTTATGACAGATCAAACCTCTTACCTTGTTTGTTCTGAAGCAGTGGTGCTGAGGGGAAAATCACATAATTGCATAAATTGTTGTAAGGCTTGACAATAACTTCAGAAAGTTCTAACTAAATTTGTTTTGCCAGGAAATGGCAAAAGTAGTTCTGAGCTTTGCTGAGCTGCCTCTTTGCAGACAAAGGAGAAACATAGCTAAGGAATACACAGAGGAAATGACACTATTTGGCTTTCTAGTTTTGCTTTACAGTTTGTATGATTATTAGGAGGAAGCTTCTGGCTTAATACATACCTGGTTTAATGCATTAAATGTAGCCTTGAATTTCTCATTCCTTACGTGCTGTGCTCTAAATATTTGTTGCCATAGTCAGATTTGTAAGAGCTTTTGATCTACCTGCACTATGAACTTTTATTGAGCTCTGCTTTTAAAACTGGAGGTGCTTCACATCTGGGGATGGTTGGGTCACGTGCCTGTAACATACAGCAATGTCCAAGCCAGTGGCCTAAAACTTCAGCACTGCCACAATTTGGAAAACACAGGAAGCTGTCAAATTATCCATCTGGATACAGAAGAACTGTTTATGCTTCTTGGTAATGGAGCAAAGTGTCACAAGCTTTCTTTAGCTGTTGCAGTGTGCCAATCCCATCTGACTTGTAGTGCTTGCTGAAACGAGCTGACTGTGGGCAATAATTGTCTGTACACATCTGATTAACCCTGTGGTTTGGGTGGCTGTTCTCTTGCACAGGAGAAGCCTTTGAAGGACTGGCTGTCGTGTGCTTGGCTTGTAATTGCAGTGGCATGTAGGAGGAGAGAAACAGGAGGAGATAAGGGAGAAACAGTTTTTATAGCCTAGAACCAACGAGGCCTGTGGAGAAGCACCACGTCCGCCGGAGGGATTAATAGGCACCCTGAGCAGCAGCACTCGGTGTCTGCTGGGCCACTTCATCTCTGTGAAATGACACAGATGGTTGGACCAACTGCAGGCTTGATGCACCTTCTGACTTGTAATAAATATGCTAAGGAAGAAGCAGAAATAATAGAACCTCTTTGAGCACTGACAATGCCATTGGGTTTTCATAAGTCTCTGGAAGTGTAATGCTGGAAAATGAATATTCATAAACCAGGCTATTAAAATTTTAAGAGAACCTTGAGGGGATGATGATGATGATGATGTCAGATTCCAGAGTTAATTATAGAGGTGGTAAAATTCTTGGCTGACTAGGCTGAACATACTCTCACAATAGTTTTAAACAGAATACAAGAATCAGAAAGAGCAGCAGTGTTGGATGTAGGTTCTCAGTCTCTTAATATATTCCTAGAACTGAAAGTGTAGCAGTGTGGGGAAGAGGAAGTATTTACATCCAGCTATTGTGGAAATAAATCAGCTTCTTGTAGTTGAGTTGCTGTTCATGTCTTTTGAGCTTATTTTTGTCACTGAATTGATTACAGTTTCTGGCTCAGAAACTTGTTCACTTGTCATAAAGTGGCTGGGCTGCCCTGCTGTGGTGGCTCTCTTGAAAATTGCCAATTGTTATATATAATCTGTATTGTTCACTAGCCTCATTACAGGGAATACTGATGCTTCACTGACTTTACTTACTCAAGGTAGCAATCAGTTGCTATTGCATTTTTTGACAGCATTAATTAAACTTTAGGAGAAATGCCAAGGCCAATCCCTCATATTTATTAGCTCACGTGGTTAGAGCAAGGTGCTTATAACCAAGGTTGTGGGTTCCTACCCCCTATGGACCATTCACTTTAGTGTTGGACTCACTGATTCTTGTGGGTCCCTTCCAACTCAGAATATCCTGTGATTCTTCCTATGGCACTGCAGTAGTGCAATGGACAAAACTGCTGAACATGATTATAGCTACTCCAGAATCAGGTAGTTAATGTTCTAAATTGTAGGGTATTACTGAAATTAATGTTACTGTTCCGTTTCTAATAATTCCTTTCTTAAATAGAAAGGCTGAAAAGGAAGAACACATTGCTATGTTTCTCAATTCAAAATTTATAACACAGGACCCTTTTAATAGCACAATCCATGGAAGGAAGAAAAAGAAAATAATTCTTGGAAATTTTTTTTAGGTGTTGTATAAAATTAAAGTCTAAACCAAACTAGTTAATTTGGTTTGGTCAAGAAACAGCCAAAAAAACACTGTAAACATAGATGAAATAGTTCTTAAATCCCAGCAAAAGGCCTGAAAACAACTGTGAATCTCAAAACGTGTCAAATAGATTCCTAAGGTTTAGGATGATTTAGAAAATCATTCCAACTTGCTTTGAAATTGAAATACTTCTTAAGAGGCAACTCTTCAGCAGTCAGTAAATCTAATAGAGATGCTTTGTGACCATGAATATGCAAAAAGTCTTAAATTTTGAAACATACTTTCTCAGAAATAATACTTACAAGAGCTCTCCTCAGTTCTGGGAATGCAAAAGGATATTGGTAATATTTAGTGAGATGTGATGCAATTTTGAGAGAAGGGAAATCCTTTATTAACCTCAGCTTTCAGCAGCCCTTGTTGCAGGGTGACTAAAGAGGCAGTGTCTGCTTTTGGGTGTAAAACACAGGGTGCATTTGGGTGCATTTTTGACTGAGGCCTTCAGAGTCCCCTGAGAGGAAAGCATATTTATCACTTGCCTAATCCTGCAGTTTGTATGACTGAATAAGCATTAGTTCTTCCACAGTGCTCAGCCTTGAGCCCTTTTCCTCCAAGAGGGACTTGTGCCACAGAAACTTTCTCCTGCCCACCTTTTTCCTGCGTACTAAAGATGTTTTAACAGTGTGATCTCTATACATGAGATCAGGTGGAAAAATAAAAATATACATCTGCATGATGTATTTCATGATGGAAAACAAAGTTCAGGACTATTGTGGACGAGAGGCTTTTGAATGTCACATGCAGGTAGCCAAAGCTGTGCTGATTGCATCTGTGCAGGTGACAGCAAAGTTGCCACCGAGGAAGAACTGAACAGATGCCAGACCTTCATCACAAATCTGTCCACTGGAAAGCAAAACCTTGTTAGGTGGAAATCTAGGCTTTTCCTTAGCAAAATAATATTTTCGTAAGTATTTCTCCTTCTTTCTCATATGGACTGTCCACCAGAGGATGGATATGAGTGGTTCCTACCATAGGAACCTGGTGTTTCTGTGGGCACTGTGGTCTAGAAAGGTTGGAATTGAGAGACTGTCTTAGTGGTGGTGGTCCACCCAGCACCAGTGAGAGGATCAGCAGTGAAATGGATATTTTTTCCTCAGTTCAACAGCACTGAGCCAATGCTTCAGGAAGGGAATACAGCAGGCTAAAGATTGTGCAGAATGTGAACTTTGACTTCTGGAACAGAAAGGTTTGCTCTGAAGCAGATGAAAGTACTTTTAAATAGATATCTCCTCTCTCTGTTTTGCTTTCATGCCTCTTTGTGTGGTTCTTGTATCTGACCTTGGCAATACTAGAGAGGAAGAAGGTAGGGAAGAAAACCTGAATGGAACTTAATGGAGTCTCTTTTTCAAAAAAAAAGAAAAGAAAAATTTCTGAAGATATGTCAGCTTTTCTAGCTGAGAGTGTTCTATGGTGTGAGAGAAGCAGGGTGGAGAAAGAAAATGCAAGCACATCCTGATCTTTTGCTTGAGGTCGGGTTATTATTTCAAATTCCTAGGGTCTGCTCTTCTCACTTGGTCTCCTCTGCCGCTAACGTTCCCGAGGCCTCTGGGAGATTGGAGTATCAGGAAGATGACTGGCCTCAAGTTTTGCTTCCATTTATTTTTGTCCAAGTGGTCAGAGGCTGTATAAAAATAGCCTCTTCTCCCTGTCTGTGGGAAGAAGGGGGATGTGATCCCAAGGAGCCATCTTGCAGGTGTTGCCAGGAACAGCCGAGCTCAAACGCCAGCGTGGCAGCTGCCCCGAGTTCCTGCCTTTTGGTACATTGGTGCTGGGCAGTTTGAGCTTTACATGGAGTCATTTCTCTGCACTTCAGTGAGCTCCTGTCCCCTTCCCATTCATGGCCAGTGTTGCCTGTGCCTTGCCCATGCCTCTCCCCTCTAAACTGGTGCTGGTTCTTGTGCTCCAGACAGGTACAGGGCAGCCCTGAAGACAGCACTGAGCTCCAGGCAGTACATGTCCCAAGGAATGGAGCTGTGTGAGCCTCAAGCTTTGCAGGATTCATATGGAGCTCTGGTCTCCACCTCTCCCTTATTAATGATTAATAAGCTGTTACAGAGGGGTTTTTGTTTGTTTGCTTTGTCAAACAACCAAACTCCACGCTTGGTTTTCTTGGTCAAGGAGCATATGGCTGTGTTGACTGTGCAGAGCTGCCACTCATTCTGCCAAGTTGTTGTTAGCTTGCATGTGGCCGGGCAGCATCTGTGAAAAAGCCCTGCCCTGCCTGCTCCCGCATTGTTTCCAAATAAAGGCATGTCTGAAACGGGAGTTAAGCCTCCAACTGCCAGGCCTTAAAGAAAAGACCTTTTACCCATGGATTGAAACGAGGTGATTTATCTGTAACAAACTGCTCCTTCCCCACCCCCTTCTCTTTCTCAAATTAGGTGAAAAAGTTGCTTTAAAATTTAAATCACGCAAACTGCATGTTTTACACTCATGCTCTCTGGCAGGCAGCTTGGGAACCTGACCCTCAGGCCTTGAGTCACCCCAAACTTATTAAAATGTCCAGTCTATATATATTTTATTATACATTTAGAGCAGGTTAAATAGAAAATGCTCGTGTTCCTGGCAACCATTTAAAAGTGATCCTTTCCTTGCATATAAACCCTCATCTATGTGATGAGTGGGCAAGGTGAATGACTACCTGTAATGCAAGGTAGCAGTTTGGGTGACTTTGGGTTTTTTTATTATTTCTTAAGCCAGCAATACTCTTTATCATGACTTAATACAAATTTGAAGTGGCATAATAGTGTTTAGCTGTGTATGATCTAAGGACACAGCTAACATGAGGTTGTTAGGAAGAGGTAATTTATTAGACCAGCTGGTATGGGGGGAAAAAATGAGCCAAGCTTTCAGGCGCACCAGCACTTCATCAGGTCTGAAATAGAAGCAGCAGATTTCAAGGTTAAACACAAGTTATGAAAAACTGCTCTGTTTAATCAGACATGCACTGAACTGCCAAAGAGGAGCTTGCTGGTATGATATTCCTTCAGTGGAGGGGGAAGAGTGAGAAGATGATTGTTACACTGTAGAAAGAGATAAGGACTTCACAGCCTGTGGAACAGGGGGAGGCTGTGAAACCAGTACCTGATGAGCTCATGACCATTCTCAGTGTCTTGGGAATAGGAAATTTTAGTTCTTTGTCCTCTCTTTTTAAGATTTTGGTTTTGTAGGATATTTGAGAATCACGATTGGCACCAGTCATTTGTAAACAAGTAGTTGGTTTTATCTAAAGGAACTTTATCAGAAAAATTTAGTTTCAGGCATTCTTTGTCAACTGGTTGCCATCCTTAGCCTGCACTGCTACCTTAAGGAGTTTCTTAACACCCAATTCATATTTCTAAAGATAATGGCAGAAAGAAAAAAAAAAAAAACACTAAACCTCCATTGTTTATTGGGTTTTTTTAAGCACAAAGTATTTACTTCTAAAATCTGATCAAATCTATTCTAGCAAGAAGCCCTGAATACTAGTAGGCTTTTTAAAAATCTATTCTTTTCCTCAAGCAGAAGCCAAATTCAGAGTTGAAATGTTTAAAAAAAAAAAGGTTTCAAGGCTTTGTAGAATAACAGATGCTTTGCTTGTGCTGCTATCAGAGTTGGCAATATGCTACTTCTAAGATTTGAATTAGGTTGTGTTATCAATGTGGTTTCAGTACAGATCTGATGATGTATGTATTGAACTGTACACTGTGGAGAGCAGAGAACTATTTGGTACTCTTTAGAAAAAGCTTTTCAATGTTTTTCTCTAGTGCTGTATCCTAAACTGATAAATGTTATAGTTAAACCAATGTCAGATTAAATATGTTAAAGCAGAAGTCACAATCTTTTCAATCGCTCATCTGACTTCTCAGCTGTGTTTGATGGGCTGTCTGCACAAATGCCCTCTAAATTAACCTCTGTGTGTATTTTAAAGTTACAGTATCTGCCTTTATCATGCAAGGCTGACTTTCAGTATCAGTTATAATGGTCAAAACGATTGATGCTGTTGGAGTGGTGTCAGGAGTCCCAGGAACCAGCCGGTTCATTTTTCTGAGTCCCCCTGCTGTATGTCAGGAGGGCAGAGCTGTTTACTCAGCTGTGTCCCCTTAGTATGGCAGGGGCTGGATAGGTAACCCTGAAATTTAACCCAGGCCCTGGGTAGGTGGAGGAGGTCAGAAAAGCTTAATCTAATTCAGATAAATTACTTGCCAGGAAGGGGTGTAGCTGTGCTAGCATTTGTCTTTCTCTGCCAGAAGACAGCTTCCTCCAACCTGCTGAACCAACAATTTGAAAAATGTTGTCAGGTATTGGAAGCAGTCACACAGCACGTGGGAGAGACTGCAGCACCTTCTGTGATCCTTGATGTTGAAGGAAATGGCATAAAGTACGTTAAAATACCCCTTTCATGAGGTGCTTGTATCATGTTTTGGTCACATGAAACGAAGTTTTTTGTGGTTTGCTCTCAAATTTGACAAGAATTTACCTGTAATTAGTTGTGAATGCCCTCCACCACTACCACTTCAGCAGTATTACCACTGCTTTAGTGGCCTGTCTAATGAGTCCCAGGAAATACCCTGAAAACTTAAGCTGGATTCCAGATCACCCTAAGACTTGGTCTGGAGGGATCAGTGGTCTTGAGTGTGGCCTCTCTGTAGCAAGTTCATAGGGAAGGCAATGTCAGAAGCTAAAACTAATATATTGTTTTAAGACTTGACCAAAAAAGAGTAGCAGTATTAGACTGATATGTGGTGTGGAACAAGTTACCAAAACTACTGGAGCCTGATGGAGTGTGATGGCTCAGTTCTAACTGATACAGGCTTTGTAGACTGGCTGCACAATGTGTAAGTAGCTTTTATTTATGGCAGAGGTAGCCAGCGTGCCCTATAAAGTTGAAATAAGAGTATTCATAGGACTCCATTCTGATTAATTAACAATAACAGTGCTTGGAAAGAGAGAATTAGCTGGCATGACACTTGATAGGGTTAAAAATGGGAAGGGGAAACAAGTTAACTGAAGCAGTTTCAGTAGATGGAAATGGGTTAACTATATATTCTTCTAACACAATTGGACCCCAAATCTGTTCTGAGATCTTCTTTTCCAACCCCTAGCTCTTCATAAGGGTAACTGAAAGGAAGCAAAAGGCCTGTTGCAGTCTCCAAATTTAAAAACTGAAAAATTCTGTATGGAGCACACACTTGTTTATTTTTCTCACAATAGAGGATATTAAAGAGGAAGAAAGAGCCAGTGAACAGAAGCATATCTACCCTGTAGATAAGGAAATAGAAATTAAATGTTAGTTTATTTTTGTGTAGTGAGGGATAAATTTGTTACAGTGTTTAACAATGTTTGCTACTGGATATTCCTATTAAGGTATTTTCCACAAAGTAGTTTTCGTGGAACACCCTCAGAGGTTTGCTTCACCCATTCAAAAAAGAAATACAACTAACAGTATCACTTCCACAGAGAAACAACTTTTGAAACAAAACACAGCACAGTCCACACTAAATGTAGATTTCTGGCATTCCTGGAGCTGATTCACCCTGGCATCCCTCAGTTTACTCCTTTTTCTCCACCCTGCTTTTCTGTTTTTGGAATTAATTTTTTCAAACTTACCAACTTGCCTGACTTCTGCTTTTCTTTGCATCCTGATTGCAAGACAAAATGTTGGATAGGTGAGCTGTGTGTTTGTTCTGACATAAAATTTTCTTATAGTCAATAGATGAAAAAAATCTAAAAAAACCCCATCCCAACCAACCAACTTTTTTCCTGTAAAATCCAGTTTCTATGCAGGTGTTTTACATACCCACAGACACTTGAAATACTAGAAACTGGATGCTCTCACACTGTTCCTCATAATAACTTGCAAGAAATAATGATAATATTTAGCTTAAAAATGAACTAGTTGAGAACTTACATATGCCAAATTGTTTAATTGGATACTTTCACACATATGCACACATACTCTTGGGGGAAGAAAGTGAGAATTTGACTATAAAAATGAAATTATGCTTTCCAAGTGAAATCCCTATATAGTGTCCTGACTAGACCAGTCCTCTAGTTTTGTTTAGCCCTCATTAAATAGCATTCTAGTGCTCTGGATCTCCTTGGATAGGATTTTGTTCTTTTCCTGCATACTGTGAGCTAATGCAACTCCTGGACTCACTCCAGTCTGTGCTGACTTTACATCTAGACTTTGGGTATAAGCTGCTGATTATGGTTCCAAACTTCTCAGGAAACAAAAATAAAAGACCTCAAGAAAATGTTGCAGCTTTTCACAGTGATCTCATGCATGGCCACATGCTGTCAGGAATTTTAAAGTTTCTTGTGCTGGGTTTTAATGCAGGCATACTTTCCATGGCAGTCTGAAATACTGCTGCAGTTTGACTTACAGCCACTGGCAAACAGTATATTTACAAGATAGTCTGAATGCCCTAAAACGTAGCCTTCACTGAGCCTTTTTTTGCTGTTGTTTTTTCACTTGACTATTTATGAACTTGATTTTTTTAATTCAAAGCAATCTATGTGTATGCTCAACTGCAATACAAACCATTAAATCATTTAGAGAAGCTGCTGGATTACTTAACTCTTCCACTGCTGTATTTTATTCAGCTTTTTCGTTAGCACTTAAAAATCAGGCCAGGTATAGAAAGCCAACGAGGAAAACAAGCATCTTGCTTGGACTTCGAAATCCTTTGTGTGGAATGCAGATACAGGACTTAATAGTAAATACATGCCAGCAGTGCTGGTGGGACAAAATGAAGCTCCCAGAGGCTCCCTGCTGGAGGAAGAAGTGTCTTCATGCCATTAGAACACCTTTCTGTAGACTCTGTGGGCAGGACACTGTGCTGACAGTAAACGTGGTGCATGGATTTCACATGTGTCTGCCCAGTTCATGCTCTGTCAAGGTGCTGAAGCTCATGAACAGCTGCCTTTTATTACTTGAATCACAAACTGTGGGTCCTGCCTTTTTGGTGATGATGGGGCACTTAACACTAGAGCTTCTTAGGGTCCCTGTACCCCAGAATTCCCCAAAGTTTGCAACATCTCATTTCTCCTGAGAACTGCCAGGTCCCGGGTTTGGAGACAGTGTGGTGTGGGCAACAGAGAGAAGTCTTGCTGCAGAACTTACCCCATTTCCCTGCTGGGTTTTGCAGCCCCTCCTGAGCTCTGTGCTGCTGTGGCCGCTGAACATCAGCTGAGCATCAGGCTGTCTTCACAGGTGACAGGGCCCTGGGGACTGAGCTTCCTGTAGCATAACCTGGCACAGGGCTGTGTCCCACTGTGCTGGGAAGCATTGCACTGTGCACCTCTGTGATTTTGGTGATTATACACTGTTCCTCAGCAGTAGTTTTGCCTCACTTTTAGGCAAATACCTTGCAAGGAAAGGTATTTTTTCTTTGCCTGGCAAGGATCTAGTCCAGCCCCCTTTCTGTAACTGGTTGTTGGTGTATTACTATAATAACCAATGGCCATCAAGACATGGAGTCTATTCTTTCCAACTCTTAATTTGTTCAAGCTGCCTGTCTTTTCTCTCTTTTAAGGGATGTCTCTTTCCATTACACATGCTTTGTGCCTCTCTTCAAACAGTGCAGCATTCCTTTGATGCTATTCATGGGACAAACAATTTGACTGATGAAGGGAATTTACCTGCAAGAGTATCAGCATGCTTACACTGTGACCTTCTGGTTGTTGGCTCGCTCTGCAGTGTGCTGCTGAAGTTAAGCTTTGTGCACTGCAGTTGGTTCAGCTCTCACTAATACACCCCCTTAGTTTCCCATGATCAGCTCTCTCCTAATAAATTGTGCTAGGTTGGACAGACCTTTACTGAAATGTCCTGGAGAAGGAAAACAAAACCCTTCTCAAAAAAGTGGCCAGGTTGTGGAGAAGATGATATGAAGTGGGTTAAGAGAGCCAGTGAGGAGACTGGGTCTTTAATGGGAGAATCTGCAGAGGGAGCTGGAGAAGAGCCAGGGGACAAGTGGAAATACATTTGGAAACACTTCTATTGAAGAATAGAAGTGTGGTGGGATTACTCATAGGATAGAATACAGAAGGCAGGGGGAAGTACACAAAAGGCAGCAGAAATAAAATCTGAAGTGAGGGATTGCAAGGGCGAGAGCTGGGAGACTAAAAGGAGTCTGGGAATGGTCATTGTAGTCTTGGGAAGGTGAACTTTGGGGCAAATGCAGCTGAACTCCTCCCATGTGTCAGTACAAGCTGTGATGTGGCTGAGTGCTTTTTTCCAGCTGTGACATGGGCATCAATATTGCACCAGCCTTGGGGGCTGTTCCCTGGGTGCTCATGAGATGGCTCTGGGAGCCTGGACTCTAACAAACCTCTTGGCTCCCCAAGAAACTGCCCCCATTCCTTCATTCGTAGGCTGTTCTCTCTGCTCACTTCAGTTCGTTTCATTTCAACAAAGCCATGGTGTTTTACTTTTGAGCTTGAACTGACCATCTGTATCCCAGGGAAGAACACCTCCTTGTTACCTCACTGAAACCCCATCTGGCTTCTCAGTGAATGTGTGCCTGCAGCACATAACTGGTGATTACATGGTGGATGTGTTTCCTCTCGTGTGACCGAGAGCTGGGGTGGCAGCTGATTCTTGTAAGGTCACTGTAGGAGGTGGCCTCTTTGGGGGACTGAGTGTGGAAAATATTCTTCAGCCTTGATTTAAGCAGAGGTCTTACGTGAGCCATTATTCTGTTCTTTCAGCATCAGCTTTGATAGGCACTGATTTTGCTGAAGTTGCTTTTCTAGCCTGTTCTTGAAGAATTCAGTGAGAACTTTACTCTCTAGCTCTGCACCAGTCAGGTTTAACATAGTACAGTAACTGCTTTGTCCTGAGCAGTGAAAAAGCCAGGCTTCTTCATGAGGGTGATTTCCCTACCACTTAGGTATCTTTTTGGATTTAAAATATTTAGAATACAGATTTTAAACAATTTCAATTCTACTTTTCCTCCCCATCTTTAGCACAGGAGAGGAGATACTGCTGTATTTCCAAATTTCCTTCCTGAAGCCTGTCTTAGAATTCATTGTGTCTGTGAGCAAAGATGGAAAACGGCAGTGTTAAAATGGAGAAAAGTCAGCTGTAACATTATCTCCCATTTAAAATTGAAACTGTGAAAGCATAAAAGCATTCAAAAGCCTTTGCTCGTGTGCAGTTACACAAACGGTCCCAAATTAACTGGTGTCAAATAAGCCATAACCTGTGAGGGTGTCAGTGTTCTCTTCTGTGTGCCTAGGCTTATTGAGATTCTCCTTTTAACCAAGAGAAGAAGTGTTCCCGTGGTGCTTTGGATTTGTCACTGTCTATTCAGAGAGACTTGAAACGAATGGGTGAACCCATTTCCTCTAGCAAGTAGTGCAATTCCAATAGCTTTTTTCTCATCCCAGCCTGGAAATCTGTGAAATGCCTGTGAAATGTGACTGACTTTCATAGTTCAGGGCTATCTTGACTTCTTCCTAAAACTCTTAACATGGCTAATGCACACACAGCAGTTTTTCTCATTCTTGTGTATTGTTGAGTTTCCTCCAGCATCCATTATTGATATTCATAAGAGCATGCTGTGCTGCTGATCGAAGCAAATTGGACACAAAGTGAGTCGGCTTATTTTAGGACTTACCTTTGTATAATCATGTCTGACTGGCCCTTTTTTGAATGTGTGTGCCCCATTTCCTTGTAAAAGTGAAGCATATTTTGGATGAGAATGGACTGTGAGCAGAAAGTCAGCAATTCTGAGCCAAGATCTGTGTGTGCACCTGGGCACAGCTATAGCACAAAATGGTAATGGCTAAGCTTACAAACTGTCAGCTGTTTTTTGGTTTTTTTTTTAATGCACTATTTTAAGAGTAAATGGGCCAAATATTTTATCTGTTTTAATTATAATAGTTTGAACCCCAGGTTCATAGCAGGAACAGGACATAACTGTGGTAGCTTGGTTACTTCAGTGGGGTGATAATCACAGTTTAGTTTTACTCCCTGTGCTCAAGAGAGTTTTCTAGCTGAATCATGTGATAAATACATCATTATTTCTGGTAGTATTAGGTAGGTATTTAAACCTTACAAGGTGGTTTTGATGAAGAATGGAAATGCACTGTCTGTACTGACCTGAAAGGAAAAGCCACTGTGAGTGGCCCCTCTCAGGGGTCTTGGGGCAGTGCTGTGGTAGGAGGTGGCCTGTGCTGCTCTCTGTCTGCCAGCTTTAACCGCAGACAGGTCTCGTGGCTTTCTCACAGACTGTGCTGAGAAAGAGGATAGGACACTATCCAAATCTAGCATCTTGAAGTTGCTTTAGGAGAGGTATAAGGGAGAAAATAGACTGAATCACAAGGGAAGCAGCAGCAGCAGAACTTTTTTATTTGGCCAGATAGCTATTTTTGTGGAGGGTAAATCATTACATTTGAAGCCATCTGTCTGAACTGCAGTGAATCTCACCATAACTGATCAAGAGTAATAAATAATTAAATAGGAGTGCTCAAATGAGTATCTCTACCCTGCTTTCATCTAGTTCCCTTGGTTCTGGTGTTTGACAAGTACCTGTCTGCTGCCTTGGAGCTGTGAAGGTGGCTGTTCGTACCTACGCCGCTGCCCTACTTTCGAGCAATTCACGCAGTGAGAAACCTGATTATTTTTTCAGTCTGGTGGTCCTACAATGTGCTGTTGTGGAAACTGCACCTGAACTCCCTGCAGTTTCACTCTGCCTGCGGTGAAACCCAGGCGTGTCCCCCTTGTTGTAGCGGTGTCCGGGCTGAGGCTGCCGGGCAGCGCTGCCGTGCCGCGGCCCAGGGGCGGAGGAGGGCTGCAGGCTCCGGCTGCCGCCGGCCCGCAAGGTAAACACGGGGTGACCTATAAGCCAGCCAGTCAACTCGCGCGTGGCCTTATTAGGCAAGCTGCGGAGCCGTGTCTGGGGACGGAACACGCTGCGGGAGACGCGCAGCCCGGAACGGATCCAGCGCAGACCCCGGGAGATCCGACCCAGTAGCGCGGCGCTGGCAGCGAGCTGCGGCCGCCCGAGCCCGGCTGTCAGAGACGCCGCGCGATGCCTGGCACATGTCAGGAATTATGCTGGAGCTGGCTTTAAAAAGTGAAATCCTTTAGTGAAAACGTTGGTAGCTGTGGTTCTCTTGCTGGCGTGTTTTACGTGTGCTCGGTTATAACCTCCGGATGCCAGTTCAGGCTGTCAGTCCATACACTGAAACACTTTGCATTCCTTGCACGGCCGGCTTTCAGAGGAATACCTGGACTAAGAGGAACTAATTTATTTCTTTATTGTGGCTTTGGAACTTGTTTCTCCTCTCTTATTATGCAGTTTTATGCCCTTTATTGGAAAACTGATTTTTACTGGCTAAAGCAATTATCTTGCTCCCAGAAGAAGGGGAATATTGGCACCCACTGCCTGTGTACAGACCAGGACTAAGCCAGGTTGCTTCATACCCACCTCATTAAAACTAACTTTCACATGGAAGAAGCCTTAAAAAAAGTATTTATGTTTTCCCTTTAGTATAATCTCCAGAGATTTAGGCAAACAGATGCTGTGTAAACTTTCCCAGAGAGCTCTGTGAAGCTTTTGGATCTGACGTGTGATTAACTCCCTGGTACCCTCATGTGCACCAAGAATGTTGGTGATTTTTGCAGGGGCCTAGGGAGTGAATGAGGGCAATAAAGAGAAAAATGCCATAGTTGCCATGAATTTAAATCTGCTCTCCAAAGAACAGGCTCCAGAACTGCAGCATCACTGGATTAGATTTTCTTTCCTCATTAATTTTTGCTTAGCCATGCTGGTTGCAAATTAAGCCTGGTACATGTGCCTTTTTCATAGTGCAGTGACAGTACTTATAGTCGAGCTGTCCTACCTTGACCGTCAGCTCTTGAATAAAGCATACATTTTTTCTTTCTTTCTTTTAATAAATATTTAATTTTCTGAGAAAGCATTGCAACATGCTATAAACAGGATGGGAGCTGGGGTCATAGATTCCTTGTCTGAAATGTTGCTGTCTGCCTGAGGCTTATAAATTAGTTATGTTTCAAAAAGTTATATTTCAAGGTAAGTATGCAGGGATGGGATGTGGCCTGTGAAATGTCACATTGCAGTGGTAAACAAAATTGCTGTTTTCCTTAGATGACTATCATGAAGAGCCAAAGAACTTTGTTATAAATTCTTCCCTGGGGTATGCGTGCCTCTCTGTGCTCCCTTATTGGGCTTTGACACTCATGCAGAGGCAGCAGCACAGAGGTGTTCAAGAGCAGCCAGGAGAAAACTCCATAGTGTGGCAGGGCTTTTTGTGGCACCTAAACTGCATGGGGCCACTTGCTGCTCCAGGCAAGGAGCTGGCCTCGTGCTGGTTGAAGACATGAGAAGTGTTAGAAGATGGGCAACCTATCCTAGAAACCCTGGCTGCTTGTTTGAAGGACAGGAGTTTTACAGACAGTCTCCCAGCAGCAGTGTAAGCCCATGGTCACCCCAGCAGCAAAGCTCTTGTTCACTGCAACAGCAAAGGAGAAGCTGAAGCTTCATGAGTCCAGTGAAGGGTGTCCACAGAGCTGTGACTAACCCTGTGCCTTCACAGTCTGAGCTGCAGCTGCTTCACAGAGAGCTGTGGTGTGAAACACTCTCCAGTGTTGTTTTGCTGGATAAAACACTGCATCTCCTCAAAGTCCCTGAGCTGTTTAATGATTTAGATTGTCTGTATTGCTGGGAGGTGAGTTCCCTTCCACCCATTTGCTCAGTCCAGAAATGGCCATGTTCACAAGTGACATCTTCTGTTACTGCTTCAGGCCCAGAGACAAAGAGGTGTGACTGAATTCAGATAATGTGCCCCACTGATATATCTGATTGCCACATGTGAAACAGGCATGTGGCCTTTGGAATTTCTTGAAAGAAGCCCCTCTAGACTGATCCTAAAGAGGAAAACCTTGGACATTTTTAATTATGGTACAGTCTTGCCATGCAGTTTTGCAAACAGTGATATGAGAGGTAGGGATGTCAGGGGATGTTAGATTCACGCTCCTTATTCTGAAATTATGTTGCAAAACTGAAAGGTACCAAAGTTTCCTTTTAGGAGTAATTAATTGCTGAAATTAATGAGTTGAGTGAAATCTGAAATAGTAATCTGGAGATTTGAAGGGGAATTTTAGTGTGTGTACAAAAATACCTGTTGTTCTCCCTTCTCCCAGAGCACATGACTAAATAGCCAGTACAGAAAGACCATCCATATTCTTTCAACACATTTTGTACTGTAAACCTCAGTCCCCTTTATAAATCTTACTAATCAGCTTTTTTCATCTCTTTGCATGTGACCTGTTTTAAAGGACACTACACAAGCAACACAGTGCTGAAGTCTAACTGAAGACTTGTCCAAAACACATTCACTGGCCAAACATAAATCTTTTTGCCGGGATGATTATTTGGAAAGGATTGCATTTGCTTTCTGCTGGGGTGATGACACTATGTCAGGAAACTATTCTGTTTTTAAAGTTCATACAAATAACCTCCATTTAAAAAATGAGAAATTACCACTTGCCCACATACATGGGGTTTGGATGGAGAAGACAGACCTGCCTGGCATTGGCAACCCATAATACGTACTGTGATTGCAAGCTGGGCTGCTGGGACGTGTCTCGAGCTGTTAAGTGACTGTGCTACTGAGGTAATCTTCTGGGAGGTTTTTGACCTGCCCTTCAGCTTTGGGCTGATTTAATTCTTGAACAACTTGGCAAAAATTGCTGGAGAGTGGGAGGAAAGGGAAATAAGAAAAGGGAGTGCCTTGCCAGTTTCCTTTGGAAAAGTGCCAGAAACTGACTGGGTGGCATGGGGTAGGTGAGAAGCCTGCAGCCTGGAAGGGCAGGTCAGATGGACTGATGGAAAAGAGTGATCTGCTTTAGCCCAGTCTTCTGACCTTCATTCCTGCAATCATCCACAGCATCTCAGGTCTTGGCATAGCTCATTCTGACTACCTATTTCAAGGTGCTCACCCTGGCCAGAAGAGCAGTTGAATGAAATTCATGTGCTCCTTTAGATCTCTACCCATAAAGAGTGGATGAAAATATGATTTCATCATTACATTTATACATATTGTCTCAGTTTTCTATGCTGCTCAGATTCCTGCTTACCTAACTAGCACATTTGCAGAAAGTCTCATCTAGTCACTGTGGGTTTTATTTCCTCTGTATTGTTGATTTATTTAAAATTTTATTTTATTTTTAGGTTTTCTTCAAACAGCTGTCCTGGGCTTCTTTGATTTTTGCTTTTATGATAACTGCAAGTCACAACAAAGTATCGACTTCTCTTTATCACTTCTAAACACTTCTAAATATAAATTCATAACTGATCAAAATTCAAGAGGAAAAAAGGCCTGCTCTTGGTGGGACCTGGTTCATAACTCCTCAGTGCTTTGGGGCTGGCAGCCCTGTAAGTTGGGAACCGTCTTGCAAGTGGTTTAAACTCCAGCTTTGATTAGAGCTATTAGTTTTGCCAGACAAAAGGAAGATATTTTCCTTCTCTTCCTGTGGGAAGCTTCAGAACAACATTTTACTGCCAGCTGGTCTTTCATGAGCGGTCTCAGATTTGAAATGTACACATGCTTAACCTCAAGCTCTAAATGCAGATGACTGCAAACTTAGCTTCCCGCTGGGCTGCCCCCCTTTCTGATGGCTGAACTGTTGTTCTCTCTTTGTTTGCTTATGTTGGAGGCTGCTAATGCTCAAGAATTAATGATGGCAGAGGGGGACAAGAACATAACTACCGATTTGTAACACAGCCTCGATAACGTAGTTTGGCTGAGCACACTTGTAGGTCCTGGAGACTGGATCATTTTTGAAGGACAAACTGCTCTTCCTTCTTTCCTCATCAAGTATTTGGAGGTGATTTTTTTTTCCTCTGGGAAGGATTTGCTCTTAAACCTGCTGTTTTCAAACAAGCAGCAAAATACTAAATCCGAGACTTCTTTATTTTATGCCATTGCTTGACTCTGCTGGCTTACTGGTTTTGCACCCTTAATGTTTTTCTCCACTTCCAAAGTTAAGGGCCAGCACAGAGACTTCTCTTGTGACAGGTGATCCCTTCTTGATGAGAAGGAGGGAGGGAAGTGGTCAGTTACCTACAGTTAAATATTCCCAACAATGTGTGTGAAGTGCATAGCATTGCTGTAGCACCCTAAGGCTTCAGCATCTCAGAAGAGTTTTGAAGAGTTTTAATATTGGAAGCAGTGTTGGCACATACCCCTTATCTTGAATCAAGGCTGAATGTACTCTGGGGTCGCAGATTCTGCACAGTAGCACAGTTTCAGTATTAACAGCGGTGACATTAATGTTAAATCATAGGTACTGTGCACAGAGCAATGGCTGGTGATCACCTTCCAACCTAACATGAAGACATCTTTAAGCCAAACTCTAGGTATTTTTGTGAAGAACTTGATAGAGACGTTATTTTTATTGAATGTTTTACTTTCCCCTATAATAACTGTCTTTGGTCCCATGTAGCCCCTGGGTTCTTGACCTGCCAGCTGTATATAGTAGGAAAAGGAGTCCTATTTGCACCAAAGCCTATCACAGATATTTCTTCTCAGGTGGTAGCCAGACCAGTTGGGGAGACTGCCTTCTTACTGTGTACTGTCGGTAGAATCTGAACAGCACAAGCAAAAACCCATTTAAAAACTGCACAGTTGTGAAAGGCACTCCAGAGTTTTCCAGTCTTTCTGCAGCTCCATGTGCTTTCCCTTCTGCACCTCATTCACCAGGAGGACGCTGAGGACAAAATGTCGGGGATGATGTATTGCACAGGAGGGGGGAGCCTGACCCCTCCCTCCACAAACACAAACATACCCCTCCTCTGTGCTGTAGGGGACATTGCCAGACAGAGGGGTGACATTTGAGCTGAGCTCACCTCCTTTGTTAGCCACAAAGGTTGATCCCTTTCCTGATATAAGTTCCTATGCCTTTTTCTTTGTTCTGGCACCTCCTGAAAAGCATAGCCAGCAAAAATAAAAGGGAATATTTACTGCCAGTTTAGTCATCAGGCTGGGTCACTAGGGGAGCAGGACATAGCAGAGGTCCTGCAGCAGAAGGAACGATGGGTAGGACTGTCTTTCTTGGCAGATTTGAGCTACTGCATCAGCTCAGCTGTCAAGTCAAACTTCTCCTTCAGCCTTGCTAAGCTTGCAGACACGAAATGTGTCAAATGAGTGGTGTCTACCTGCACTGTATGAGAAACTTCCCTTACTGTGTACCAGATGAGTTACAGGTGCTTAAAAATGCTCCAGGTAGTAACACCTCTAGACCAAGCAAACAGTCTTCACACAAGCAGGGTTGAGAAAGAAATAGGTTTTTTTCAGAACAGGATGACCAGAATTTCCCCAATAGCTGTTACCAGCAGCTGCTTTGTTAGTTCTGTCCCATCTTGGTTTTGTGTTTCAAGCACACCTGCACTTATGCCTAGGCCATAAAGCACCAGATTTTCAGGTTAATTGCAGATTTGGACTAGTGTCAACAGATTACATTTTTTGTATGTATTAAGCTCAAGTACATGGGGGCCTTCACATCTGGTCAAGAGTGCACAGCAGTGTTGATTTGTGTTCTCTTGGTAGTGCTGGGAATGGTTAGAATTAAATATGAGAGGTAGCAAGGTTACAGGAAAAGAAAAAAAAATGTGGTGTGTACCATCAAATATTTCTGAACAGAGGATGCTACTGGATGAGTCAGAGGTTTCAAGGCCATGTTCCTTGTGTTGGGTGACTCTTGTTCCAGGGAGCTCTGGACTGTTGAAAGATCAACTAAGAAAAGGTGCATTGGTTATGGTGACTGCAACATTATTCATGTTTTTAAAAATAAATAGATTAAAACAAATAGCAGTGCATTAGACCAGATGGAATGCATATTCTTGTATCCATTGCAATAACTTGTTAGTATGAAAAACAGTGTTTTGATGATCTAGATAAGCTAAATACTTCATGATTAGCCTGCAGCCATTAATAGGTTAATAGAATATATTTTTCACTTGTGGTTATGCAGTCTCTGTCACAGCATCATTGCTCATCTCTTGCCTGCACATTGAAGTTCCCAGCATAGATCAGGGTTCTGTTGTACCAGGTATCACAAAACCAGGGTAGAATAGTCAAGAACTTCAGTCTTGTGTTTCTAGTCTACCTTTTCATGGTCCTGACAACCCCAGTCCTGTGGTGAGTTTTCTACTCATAGAATCATAAAATGGTTTGGAATGGAAGGGACCTTAAAGATCATCTCATTCCAACCCCCCTGCCAGGGACACCTTTCACCAGACCAGGTTGCTCAAAGCCCCATACAGCCTGGCCTTCAGTACTTCCAGGGATGGGGCATCCACAGCTTCACTGGAGAACCTGTTCCAGGGCCTCACCACCCTCACAGTAAAGAATTTCCTCCTGGTGTGTACACCTACCCCTCTTTAACTTAAAAGCCATTACCCCCTGTCCTATCTACAGGTCCTTGTAAAGTGCCTTCCTGCTCTCTCGTAGCCCCCTTTAGGTACTGGAAGGTGCTCTAAGGTCTCCCTGTAGCCTTCTCTTCTCCAGGCTGAACCACCCACCCCACCTCTCTCAGCCTGTAATCCTGATGGTAGCTGAAATTTTTTGGAAGAGAAGAAGTCTGTTGCAGGGAGGCTGATAGACTTCCCTATTTGTTTGAATGGGGTTAAGTGCATGGACCAATTTCAGTCACATATTTAATGCTTCTTTGTGTCTATGTTTGACCATCAGGTAGTTCAGTGTGGAGGACTGAGCCTGGGTTATTGCACCATTATTGCAAACAAACTGGGTTATTGCAAACTGGGTTATTGCAAACAAATATTTCCAGACTTTCAAAATTAACTAAAAGGGTTCCAACTCTTCAATCCAAAATCCATCAAATATGTTTAATGAAAAAAAAAAAAAAAGGTAGCTAGACAGTACTTTCATGCAATTTTTCACCTTCTGTCTCGAATTAAAATATTTGGAGCTGTTCTGTCTGTTCTTAAATCCCTACCCCCACCAGTAATTTTGCTCATATGTTATCCATAAATCTTGTCTGTTTTAAATGTTCCAACTAATAGTTAGGCAAAACATTTAAGCATAATGCTATGATTATCAGAGTCCATTTTTTGGCAGCCTGGGTGCTGTTTTTCTTAAGTAAGCACTGCAGTTTATCCTGATTAGAGATATGAAGGAGTTATTCCTCTTCTCAGCATTTTTTCTTCTTGTTGTTGGGGTTTTTTTGTTTGATTGGTTTCTTAATATGAGGATTGAGGGGTTCTGCATTCATTTTTCAGGAATATAATGTGTGATTTGGCTGGATGTTTGAAGTGGTAATATTATAAATCTCCCAATCACCGTTGCCCAATCTGTTTTAGCATTCATGTGCCTAATTTCTGTTTGTAATCTGATTACTGGCTTGAGCTGCTCCGGCTTGCAGCCTATTGCTATGCATTTACTGTACTCCCTGGGACGTGAGAGCCTGACAGCTCCAGTCCTGTGCTATGAAAAATCTCTCCACGATATTGCTAAGACAGGCCTAAGGGCTGTGGCTGCTTGAGAATTAGCTGCTATTGTAGTTTCTCTTTGCTGAATCCTTTGTTTGTGCAACCATGTTCAGAAATCCTTGGATCTCCAGCTATTTGGGAAATGTTAAATACTCTGAGGAGCAAGGTAAGAGTTCCAAGCAGATAAAAGAGAATGCAGTTTGTGTGTGTTTAATCTCTCATATATGTGTGTGTGCATGTGTAAATGTTGTTTGACTGGCTCTCCTGCAGCTGCATTAGGTACTTTAGCAATCAGTATGCAGTTAGTCACCTAGGCTATTTTGTTATTTCCTAAAGGACACTTTTGAAAGATCCGATTAGATGGATCTTTTAATTAGCTTTGCATGCCACCAACTTAGGTCCTTTAAATATACTAAGTAACACTGGAAGGTTGCATCTACTTTTTCTTTTTAGAGTCTGCATTTTAAATTCCCTATATATTAAATTATGGATAGTGGTTTTATCCAGTAGTTTGCACCTAAGAGGGAGGGGAACTTGACCAAACAAATGGTTAAACTTGTGAACAAGTCTGATTTATACTTCAGTAAATATACTCTTAATTTTAAATAAAAATATTTTAAAATGCTTTAATATGATTATGAGCATGTTTAGAATTCTTCAGTAAAAACCAGAGCAAAATGCTGTTGCAAATATTTTCCTTCTGTCTATCAAGTACTGTGAGGGTGGTTTTTTTAATCTTTAAATTAACCGTTGAATAAGACTGCTAAACTGATGTTTCTTCTGTGGGCATATTTATTGTCTTTTGATGCAGAGTTGTTTTACTTTTCCTCCTGTGTTTGTATTTAAGACTTCCATATTGTGGTAAGTTTTATTGGACTTTAATCCCCCCACATGGTGTTAAATTTGAACAGGAGAAAATACATAAAATATCAAAACTGTGCAATGGAATTTAATTGTCTGCTAAGTTTTTCTGTGTCTGGGGTGTGGGGGAAGATTGGAACTCACCCCTGTGAAACACAGCAGAGTTTTAAGATGATTTTGAGGCATTATAGATGTGGTATGTATGAATGTTACTGGATGTGTTTAGGAGGTAGCAGGAGCCAAAGCTGATGTGCCCCTCTCAGCAGCCCTTCTCCCTCCCTGCTCCCAGGGAAGCAGTGCAGGCTCCTTTCTTCCTTTCTCATATTCCCTCCCCACTTTTGGCTGGGATAGGCAGAATTTCTCTGTGGTCTACTTGTGGTTTTCATGGTGGACAGCTGTTCCAGTGCCAAAAATTCTAGGATGGGTTGTATCCTGTTAGAACAGCTATAAATTTAAGATATGCCTGGTTCTGATTAGCTAAGCTGATACTGAGCTGGGCTGTGGAAGTTAGTGCCCAGTCCTCTCAAAGTAATGTAAATCTGGCCTTTTTAGAGGGTCCATCTAGCTTAGAGTATTCTTTTTTATGTTGTAATGTAAAATATAATGATTTATATACCATTCACACTGTTTTTCTTACAATATTCTGGTTTGGTCTAACAAGATGTTTCTGTGTAATCTATGTGCTTCCATTTAATGGAAAGAGAGAATGAATGTTAACAAAAACAGGAAAAAGTTGCCTATTAAAGTTGAAGAATGCTGTTAGCAAAGCTGCTTGCAATCTGCACTGACTTGTAGCAGATGCCTAAAAAAATGCCTTTTTGCACACTTTTAGCTTCTTTATCAAGTCGTTAAAATCATCTTTCTGATACTTTTTTTTAACCTTTTTTCAATCTTTATACCTGTAAAGGTGGCAGAAGGAAATGGAAGAGGATAAAAAGTTTTGAGAAGCTTAGACAAAATGTACATTCTCTAAATGAAGACCCATATTGCCAGCTATAAGTTTCATTAAACCCTTTCTGCAAAAATAAGAGACATTCTGACCAGACTGAAAATATTGTGCATAACGAAAAAAAAAAATAATTTGCAATTAGATCTTCTTTGAAATAGTTAAATCTTAGCCCTGATGTAGAGTAAAAGGAGTGTAGCTGCATTTGAATTGTTCTAAAGTCTGTGTCTGTCTTTGAAAAATGAAATGGTTGCTGTATCAGTGGCCAACTGTTTATTAATTTAGGGTCTTGGGTAGCAGATTTAATACAGATGGGGACGGAGGGCAATTTTTCATGGGGAGTAAGTTGTCAGTAGCTCCATGTGTTTGAATAAGACAGTCCCAGGCCAGGACCTGCTCCCTGGCTGCTCTAAAGTCTCTTGATTGCATCCTCAGTGAGTGGAGAGAAGAGAGGGTGCTTGGAGCACTGGTCCCCCTTGCCATTGGTCATCATTTAGACCCTCTGGTGATGCACTTGATGCAGAAATGAAAATCGTTAATCTGGGAGAGAGTGGGGAGATTGCCTATTGCTTGTTATGGTTCACACAATTTTGGGGACCTAGAGGCTTTGTAATACATGCTTTGTGAGCATAAGGCTGCATCTGACACAAATTTGCTCTCCGTGTAAACGCATGTTTCTCTGTGAAATGCATGTTGTGAGGCTATGCAGAAAAGAAAGGGAGCTTCCAAACAGTAGATGATCTTCAGAAATATTTCTGTCATGGATGGTGTAATACTGTTGCAAGAGATCCTCAGCTGGACATCTCTTGGCTTCTGCAGTGAATATGCAGTTTTCATAGTATTGCCAGGCTGCAGCCAAAAGGGCTCTTGCTGCTTGCAGCATTTCTCATTTGCAGAGTGCTTCATAAACATGTCCACTGCCCATTTTATAATCTGGAAAACACTGAGTTTAAATGGTCGCCCCAGACTGCAGTGCTACACCACAAATATTAGGACTAGAACATGGCAGTTCCATAAAGTGTTGATGCTTTTGATATGCCTGCTGTCTATACTCATTTTTGCAAGGGTTTGGTTTATCATCATCTTGGACATGCCAGCTGGTGCTCCTTTGATTAGAGAGAAGGCCTCTGCACAGTCTTTTGCCGGGGAAAAAGGCTGTAATTGGAAACTATAATATAGTTTACCAAAAGTTCCCCATTTATTACAGCATCTTCAAATGGTGTGTTTCTTTTTCTCCTTCACAGATTTTGCCAAAGGAAACTCAATCAGATTTAAGCCTTCACGATTGCTCCTAAGGAAGAGAACATTAAGGTAAGGTCCAGTTTTTCTTGCCCAGTGAAGATGACTGATTGCATTAACTTTAGGTCATTGCTTGAATCTACATTTATTCTTTTGTCAGGAAAAGTGATTATTGGCCCTCTCACAGGACCGAGCTTTTGATTAGAGCAGATGCTCTGAATAAGCATTGAAAACACCAACTGCCTCCTAAATAATGTTAAAATGTATAGCTGACATTGCTAAAGGGAAAGTCCTACTCTGCACTAAGCCTCTTGCCCCTGCAATGCCCATTTTTCCTTGCATGGCATGGCCAGAGTACAGACATGCAGTGTGAGCCTGTCTGTAAAAGCAGGTGGCTGAAGTGTGTGAGTTAATTATACATCCTTGCAGGGAGCAATCTGGGGGACAGAGAAGAGGGGGCACACTGCAGGTGAATGGACAGGGGGTGTTGCATCCACTCAGGGCTGTGCTGCCTCCTTGTCTGTGTTCTTGGGGCACTGTCCCACAAGGCTGAGTAAGGGGATGCAATTAAACTGTTAAGCAAGAGGGTAGGTCACATTCCCTCTCTCCTCCCATCCTTGCTCCAGCTGCTTTGGGCATCCACGTTTGTGCTTGCTGGGCTCTCACAATGGCACAGAGAGGAGCTCAGCAGCTGGGAACCCGCTCTTACTGCAGCAACCAGCTGTTTCATTGGCTCAGCTGCACAGGAATCCACCTGCCACAGGTGCCTTAGGGGCACAGGCTCGTGTTTGCAAGCCTCTGTTCAGTCAGTGCACACACCTAGAGCACACCTGGTTCCCTGCCATGTTGTTTCTTAGGTGCTGTGCAGAGGTGGAGGGAACTGTGTGCAGGACACACTGTGCTGGGAAAGCAGGTAGGGGAGGGTAGCAACGAGAGTAGCAGAGAAGGACATGATTCTAAAATGGACCTTTTACATAAGAATCCAGGGAAGGAAGTTCTCCTGGAGGTACAGAAGGAGAAGAAAAGTGAGCACTGAGCACCTAGCTAGCAGGTATACAAGTGGATTTTGTATTTCAATCATAAAATCTCAGTATATGCCATAGCTTTAACTGGGACGGCAGGTCAGTGTTACCAGTGGCATTTGGATCAAACTTCTGGTTGCTTTTGGGCATGTAACTGGGTTAGTGGGACAGCTATTTAGAAACCATATGCTGCTGCTGCAGCAGCAGATGAAGTTTTCAGCCTGGAATCCCTGATGTACAGCATGCAGCTCACACTTATTTTGGAAGTTGCCAGAACCATACAACTTCTGAGGCTCTCAAGTACTCTCCTAATGCTACATTATACATCATTTTCAAACAAAAACTATTGAGATTCTGAAATATGATTGACTGTGTGTTAACAGGAATCATCTGACTTCCTAAACACTGGAGAGTATAATGAGTTTGTTGGGAACCTGAGGCCAAGCCACACACAAATCCAGTGTGAAACAAACTGGTGGAACCTTATGCTGTTGATTGCATTTCATGAACCATGATCACAGGCTATATTTCAGGCAAGGAAAGGACAAGAAATTCCTCTTTCAGTATCCAGATTTAACAGGGACTTGAAGAAAGAATTCTTGCAAACTTCTAATTTATTTATTAAATATTTAATTTAGAGAAACCCATGTATTTCCTAATTATTTCAGTAATAAATGTGCATAGCCTAGCTCTTCAAGTGCAGTAATTCATAGTGCTGCTGCTCAGAACCTGCACCTAAATTTATAGCATGACTAGATGTAATTGTGGCTTCTGGATGAGTCTCTAGAAGAGGGTTTTGGATGAGTTTGAAGGTATGATATATTTGGCAATCCAGGTCTGACTGTCTGACTCTGCCTAAGCAACTGAACTGATGCTGTGACTGTTCCTCCAGCAGTGAAACTAATAAAGCAGGGAAACGTCTGGAAATATCCCTTTGAATAAAAAGGGAAGTCGTGTTAAGGAATTAGTTATGAGTTTGTGTTTTAAAACACTTATAAATGGTGATGAGTAGAATCCTGTAATTTTTTTTTTTTCTATTTGGAATTGCCTTAACATTCTTCCAACTCAATTTAGATTCCTAATGAGCGTTCTTATTGAACACTGTGACATGTCCTAAATATGCGTACTTTCCTTTTTAGAACTAATTTGATTTATATGTCTATAAATACTCAATTGTTTGGCTTGACTCTGTCATCTTCAGAGCAGTGCTGTCTCTGAATCCTCTGTGCATGGGAAAGCAATGTAATTATACATTGGATTAAAACATTTGGTTTTTCTCATGTACAAACATTTAAAACAAGCAATTCCACCAGCATCTCAGCAAGAGAGAGCAAAAAAAAAAAAAGTGTCTGAAAAGATAAAACTCCTAAATTGTGGATAAAATAGTATATGAAAATTGTTAATCTTTAAAAAATAAACTGTAAAGGTTGACAGTCTGTCCAGAGGGAAGGGTCTTTCACAAGGCAGATAACCTGTGATGCTGTGTAGTGCAGCGAGGGTTAAGCTTAGGAAGTTTGTGGTTATTCAAGGAATTTTAATGAAATCTGCCAGTGAGCAAAGGTTGCAAGCCACCCTCTGTACAAAGGAGGAGGGAGCTCACATACAGGAAGAGCTGGATGACCTTGAGGAGTAATAGAAAAGGGATGTAATGTAATAATACTAAGTGCACAGTTGTGCATTGGGGGCTGATAAATTTTTCTGTCACTTGCAACTGATGAAAGCAAAGCCTTTGCATATTAGTTTCTCATGCAGGGTTGAGCAACTAGTATAGTATATATGTAAAAAGGCAAATGTGTTGTAGATCCCAGCCTTCAGCCAGCTCGTCATATAATAATGTTTTCTCTATTAAAAAAATTCCTATTTTCATAAGATGATAAGACCCAAGTCTGCAGTCAGGACTACCTGATTCTGGTCACCATATACAAAAAAAGATTGCTTGAAGAATGGAATAAGTAGGGAACATTTTAACAGATAATCACTGAGACTGACAGCCTGTCTTGAGGAAGCTGAGCATATTTAAATAACCTCTGTTAAGAAAAATAAGTAAGTAAGTGACAGCACTGGCAAGAGAACAAATGGGTGGAAACCCAGTGACAGACATTTAAACAGGATTTAAGGGATCTCTGCCTCCAAATTCCCTAGAACTCCCTGGAGGGAGGAGCAGGAGTGAATGTAACTAATTTACAAGCAATCCAATAATGTGGTTGTTTTTAGAACCTGCAGGCTAGTGCCACTCCAGATTCCATGATTTTACCCCTGGGAATTCATGCAGGAATTAGTCATAGTGGTGGGTGTTCGTGCACAGGTAATTTAAACAATATTTTGCTGTTTGAGTGAATGCTTTTCTGTACATAGTCCCTTGTTTAGGGAACCTTAAGATGCTGCAGTGCCACAGGCATTATGAAACCAAGTGGAGATACTGCTAAATAAAGCCCAGGTATTCAAAAGTCATGAGCTGGATCCTTCAGCTTTTGTCTTAAGTAATTAAGTTGATTTGGCAGAATAAATTTGGGATTGGTTTATGGCCTTAGGCCAATATTATTTGCATTTTTCCAGCTCATCCTCATCTAAAGGGAATAGAAACTGCTTTCAAATGGGAACTGGGTATCTCTCCATCCAGGGTTCTCCAGAAGCTGTGTCTGTAACAAAATAAAATATTGTGAGAAGACTAGTGAGAATTACAAGTGTTGGCAGTGTGTGGTTAGGCATAGAAAAACATCCAGTTAGCTGTCTGAGTCTCTGCCCAGGCTCAGATGACACATTCATCCATGTGCTTGTGGCTGCTGTATGCTATTTTTTCATTGTGTTTTGATTTTTTGTTTAGTCCAATTACAGTGTGTTTGCCCTGTAAGGATACACGGTTCTCTCTAAAGGACAGCTGATTGCAGCTCTTCATCTTCTATTTGCTATTTTCTGTGGTGGCTAAAACTGCTTTTCTTGGCAGTACCTGGAATGATTTCTCTAAGTGCAGTTGTTGGAGACAATTTGCAGCAGGTGGCATGGTGCCTGGCTCTGACACAGCCCAGTTTCTTCATTGTCATTTCAAGGGTTTTATTCTCCCCTCAATAACTCAAAAAAAGTAATGTTATTCATGAATGATAAACAAGGACATACTGTTGAAAATTTTTATTAGTTAATATATGTTAAAACTCTTTTCAGTGAGAATTGTTCTTTGGAAATAGTACAAAATTCATACCCTTGAAAAAAAGAAAGCCATTTAAAATCTGTCCTATGGAAGGATTTTCCAACAGTAAGACTGTGTGGTTTTTCTTATCAGAATGACATTAAATCATACAGCACATCACTGCTGTGACAAGATGAAGAACCTGGGATCATGGGGAGGATTTGTATCTGTTACACCTGTCTACACAGTTTATTAAAGGTTTTAAGACCATTTTAAGTTTTCCGATGCCCAGCTGGGATAGTCACAGTGGCAGAATACAGTAATTTGTTCTCTATTTTTAATGATTGAAGAAAAGACATCTTGCTACAAGGAGGAACACTTTCCCCAAAAAAGTCTCCATAGTCAGTTAGTATCTACTTTAGACCATTATGACACCTACATATTACAGTTAATATTTGTATATTTAATGAAGGTATTTAAAGAAATATTTTGTTTCATCTAAATGGGCAGTTTTCCTGTTTTGAAAAAACATGGTATAAAATTAAATGATCTGATACTCCTATTAGCATACTGTAAACCATGTAAGGTCCAGAGAACAGTGCAATAACAACTGGGTAGTCATGCAAAAGGCTTCTAGGTGGAGTGTACATGCAGTACTGCATTTGATGACATGTTTTAGTATTTATGAAGAACCATTCAGTATAAATTATTTTAAATGTAATTGCTTAGTAGAGCATTTTGAAGGTAGTCTCCAGTCAGTAATTTAATGCAAAAATGTATCAGAGTCAGTTCCAAACAGGTTTCAAATTATGTTAGGTTTGGCTTTCTGAGTTTCTTTGGGTTATTTCTTAGCTCATTCTTATGGAAAATATTTTCTTTGGTATCTCTGTTAGACTGTCTTGCAGTAAATTGGTTATGTCTTGGGTTTATTTGATTTGTAGCAGAGACATGCACAGTTCTGTAAGCCAGATGTTACTTTCAGCTTTCAGAAGGAGTTCTCATTTGAAGATAAAGAAGAACTTGCGAACAGCACAAAGGATATTGATGCTAATCTCCTAGCAGTACTTCCAAAAGGTAGGTAAGGGAGACATATTATAAACACAAGTGGTAATTTAACAGCATGTGGAGTTTAGTCTGTGCAAGTACAAGGCACAGTTAAAATCACTTAGGCACAGATGTTTTGTGAATGAGTTTTCCCTGTGCGTAAAGGATGGAACAGGATGAACCACAGTGCTCCTTTACAAGACCTTGCTACACCTCTGCTTCATAAAGCTCAGCTTTGTTTGCCTGGTTTCAGTAGGTCAGTAGTTGAAGTTCAAAACTTCAGAGAGTTTCATTGCACAGTTAGATTAATCCTGAGTTCAGAAGTATAAACTTGACTTGTGAAGAGTCATAGCTCTTTCCAGGCCCCTTTGGTGGTTGGTGGAGTCACTGTGCTTGCATGACCAACTGACTGCACTTGAATTTTCATCTTGCATGCTAAAGGGCCTGCAGTGCATACAGAGTTTAGTTGGGGAGGGGGTTAGGTTTTTTGTTTGAAAATTCTCTTGTAATCTGAATAATTTCTGAAGAAAACAGCAGTTGCATCTTTATCGTTTGACAGAGTTGAGGTGGAGGCAAGAATTAATTGGCTCAAATTATTCTGAAAAAAAATCACAATATGCTTGACCCATAAAGGGTCATTTGACTGAAGAACTATGTGCAACTGGCACAAAGATGTTCCCTTCATTCAAGGATGTTGTGGACCTCAGAACTTTGATTGAAATTGTGTGTATTCTGGTGGTATTTACTCTTTTCGGACAAGCTACAAGGCTAAATGCACTAATCCCAATGTAAAGAAACTGGCTTGCTCTTTTAATGTCATTTGTTGCAGAGTTCCTTTAGAAAGGAGAACTTCTTCCAGCATAACATTTAAGTGCTATTTAAGTGACATGCTTGCTTTTACATATAATCATTACAGATGTTCAGAAAGAAACATTATTGGCAAAATGATGGAATAGAGTGACATGCATTCATACAATACAGACTTCTGAGAGCACCAGAAAGTAATAATCCATAGTTCCTCATTATTCCATACACTTATCCTTGCAATCATGTGACCAGCAAGTTAATTGTTTGTAAATTGCTTCTCAGTGAACTAATTTCTGTCCCAGGGTGTTTCTATTTTTCAAAAAATATTCTCATAATAAAGGCATCATATTTGGTGTGTACCAGACTTAGGAATCAGCAGTGGGAGCATTTGGTTGTATTTTGAGGGGACTACTTGAAGTCCAGGGCTTTTTGAAAATCCAGGTTATTTGTCATTTCTAGAGTCTAATTTTGGTCCAGATTTGCACATGTTGAGGAATTAAAGGAGTGTGTTTACTTTTCAACTGATACAGACCGAACTGAGGCCTGCAGTTGGGCATTGAACATGTCAATACATGTTGCTGGCATAAACAGAAGATAAATGCTTCTCCAGCCTGGTTTTAAGACCATCACCTTTCCAGTTGTGGAGAGGAAAAAGTAGGAATAAGGCTGGTAGACTTTGTTATTGTGTTAATTTTCCTCAAAATGAAAATGTAATGTAAGAGTTGCAATGGTTATTTACCATCTCTGAGAAATTAATCCTCCGGCAGGTAACTTTTTGATCCTGTCCATCCAGGCTTCACAAATGTAAGTGCTCCTCCTCTATTATGAACTTTTGGAAGGCTTAATTGAGTTTTTACAGCTTCTGTATTGTATAAAGAAAACTTCTGTCACATGGCTGCAACTTTATTCACATGTGCCCTCTGCAGCTGTCAAAGAGGGCTTTCAGCATAAACATGTTTATATTCTGTAGCATGTTTCTGAAAGATTTCTATGAATACGTATTTCTATAAGAAATCTTTCACCTTAATTTAAGAGGTTTTTAAAATATAAGGTGCACTCCAAATGTACTTTCTGTTTTTCATTCTGAGACAACACAGGGAACAATACTGTTTTTCCTAAATAATGGTGTTCTAAAGTAAATTTTGTTTCAGAGGTCTACAGTTATCAAAATTAAGATGCCTCTTAACAGTTTACCTTAGAGGGCATCCTACCATAGCATCCTGCTCAACATCCTAAAATAAAGCCTCAGGTTCAGAGCTGTTTCTGAGCTGTGGCTGTTCTTCCTCTTGCCCTTAACTGACCAGTGGTGCTTACAAAGTGTGTTGGCATGAAGTAATCTAGATAAGGAGCTTTTACTGTGAAATTAATTATTTTAAGCTTCTTAGTCTTTTCTTGCGTGCTGAATCAGATTTTTGTGCTACCCTTTAGGTAGAAGTGTTGCTATTCTTTAGTGCTCCCATGGTGCTGTTTGTGATGGTCACATGGGAAAACATCACATGAACTGATGGTAATTGGAACCAATATATTCAAATTGCAAAATAAAAAGGAGAAACCTGGTCACCTGGTCAAGTTTGCAAGGGCCAACCATTGTCCTTGACAGTGAAGTGTCTCCAACTGGTTTTCATATTTTGAAGTAAAATATTTTATTTGTCATAAAGAAACCACTAGAGTAGAAGACTTTCTGCATTTTATCTTTTTTTGGTTTTGCTTTTTTTGTGCTTCTTTTTCCCACCTCATCAAAAGAAGAATATTGCTGGAACTGCTTTCACAAAAAAACCTGCAAATGTTGGCCAACCTAGCTGAAATTACTTTTGTAATCTCAATCTTGGAAAAAGTGTAAGGCAGCATAGCGTAGTCCCATGCTATTTTTGTCCCATGTTGTTTGGGAAGGTGTTGGGAGACATTTTTCATGAGACCAGTGCTCTTTTTAGGACTGCAAAGTGGTAGTAGAATCTCTGGAACATCAGCTAGCATGTAGCAAGAGAGTGTTGAGCTAATGCTTTGGGAGTTCTTTGGATGTTCCACATTTCTTGTATGTGGACAATTTATAGCCAAGTTTCCTTTTCTGGGGGTGGGGGCAAAGAAGACTTTGCTAACAAACAAAGCTGTGCTTTAGAGCTTTACTAAAGCTGTGTAAAAGAACTGTTCTTTGATGATGGCTTTGGTGACTGCGTAAATTGGTGCCTAGGGGGAAAAAAGGATCAGGATTTGGATGGAACGTGGTTTTACTGACTCTGAGCTCTGGAGGCCTTTGACTTGTCTGAAGACAGACAATTACTGGTTTTGTTTTGACAATGTGTATACATAGCCAACAGAGAGAACAGAAAAACTCTAATAGTGGAACATAATTAAACAGAAGCAGATTTGGGGAGGTTAGAGCGATATGTTTATGAGAAATCATTTCCTTTGGTGTGGATCAGAAATTAAGGCTGCTTTCAAATGGGTAAGTTCTCTGTTTATTACAGTTCCACTGCTAGCACAGCTTGAGTAGACAGGGCATCCATGGAAACTGCTCACACATTGAGTGAAAAGTCTGTGAAAACACAACATAAGGGCTCATCTTTGCTTTGGTGTTGGTTCCGGATCAGAATGTGTTCATCCTTGCTGATCCCACACATTTTATCTGTAGCCAGCATGTAATGTTGATATGACAGTCCATGTCAATAGTATCTCTGAGGTATGAGCACTGGTAATGAGTACAGCAGACTTCCTGAATGAGTCAGCTGAGCTGGAACCCTGACCAAGCCATGACTGTTAAGTTCTTGCAGTAGATGAAAGGGAGAAAAGGTGCATCTGACCTACAAAAGGGTGGTGTTTTGATATTGTTTATCTTCTATGTATCTAGAGCAATGAAGTCTAATGGAAAGAAAAAAAAGCTGATAGGTTTAGCTCTGCAGTGGAACAATGTCCACTAGTCACTCCTTACTCATCAGGTGTTTCTGATGGCAATCTCTGGCCAATTTAGCAGGTGTGGACTTTGGCTTGCTTTGACATTTGGTCCTTGGGTCAACCAGATTAGACCCCCAGAAGTGCATTGGCTCAGAATAGGTGCACACAGCTTTCAGCACCACAGGTTTGCAAAGGCAGCAGTCCAGGGGGGTGTGTGGATGTGCATGCCTGTGTGTTAGGCACACCCCCACCCCAGTGCACTGCTTCCCCTGACAGCCTGGATGGTTTCTCTTGGTGGTGGTAAGAAGTCACAGCGCACTTGTCTGTGTAGCACTCAGTGCTCCAGTGTGGTTTGCACGTGCACATGTGTGTATATATAGGGAATACTTCATCCATCGTGCCTCCTCCTGGTTCACTACTATTCTGTGGGCTGTGGCAGCTGTTTGCTAGCACTTAACACCAGCAAAGAGTTCAGGGGAAGAGAAGGAAAGTATGTCAAATTAAAACTAAAAGGGAAAGTTAGCAAAATAGAAAGTGATTAACCGTGCAGGAATATCATGATGGTGCACAGTAATTTTCACTTCAGCATGAGTCACTGGGATTCTTGGGATTTGATCAATATAAGGATGTGGAGGAAAGTAAGGAATATGGGACACTGCTTCTCTTTAAACATAGTCCCTGACCTTTGAGCAGACAGGGTAAGCAGAATTTCCCTGGTTTTGAAATGGGTTACTAGAGTATGTAAGCTTGACCTCAGCTATCAAAATACAATTTGTCCACTATATACTAGATCTTGTAAACCACTAGGATGGCATAGCAGACTTGGAATTAGCCTGGAAGTACATGGAGGGGAGGACTACTTGGTGGTCACACCTATGTGCCTAATGCACTTTTGACAGCCCAGCCTTAATAAACTGGGAAAACAAGAGGAAAATGCTCATTTCCTGACAAAAGCTATTTCCAACCTCTGAACTTTATTTGACTGTTCCATCTTATTCTAAAGCATTTTAGCAAGTTTCTGAAACTTACTATCCTATAAACTACATAATCTTTTTGTTGTCTCAGTTTCAGAATTGAGAAAACTCTTTGAACCAAACAACCGAGATTTTTTGGAAATGAAAAGGTAAAAGAAAAAAGTCTTTGGCCTGTAAAACAAAACACACAGCTTGTTTTGTTACCTCCTCTTAGAAACTCTCCCCTCAAATCTTCAAGATGCCTGTTTTCTTCATATTTTCCACATATTTTTCAGAAAAGAAAGAATAGCTAGGCGCTTAGAGGGAATTGAAAATGATACACAACCTATGCTGCTACAGAACTGCCCAGGATCAGTCACACACCGTTTACTAGAGGAAGATACACCAAGATATATGCGTGCAACTGACCCATACAGCCCCCACCTAGGTAAGTAGCGTGTCAGTCAGTCTTGCACTGCTGCATTACTTCAGGTTTGCTACACTCTCAGTTGTGCAGTACCAAGAGAAGTCTTCTACAGAAGAGCTGTATCAGGTTGATAGTTCTCTTTTAATTTGCCTTTTAAGTCTCCAGTTGCCTTATTTGAAAAAGTTGATTATTCTTAATGCTTCAAAAAAACTACTCAATTTGAGAACTGTTACTTATTAAAGAATTATTACTAGTAGATATTTCTTAATTGTTTGTACGTGCCTTTGGAGACAAAAGTGCAAAAATATAATGTGTCAATGCAGTCACTTTGATTTGTAAGAAAATGAGAAGCTTTCACTCAGTTTGAGTGGTGGGTGGGGTACTTGGAGTTTTGGGAAGGACTTGCTCATATATTGTACTTTTGACAGGAAGATCAAATGAAGAAGAGGAAACTTCAGATTCTTCTGTAGAGAAACAACCCAGATCATCCAGATACCGAGCAGAAATCACAGGAGGTAATACAGAGCCCTTGTACAGTACAGCAAACATGGATGTCCAGGAACTAGAGTCAAAAGCAGAGAGAATAGCTAGGTACAAGGCAGAGAGGCGGCGCCAGCTGGCAGAAAAGTATGGATTATCTCTTGATTCTGATTTGGATTCTGACTACTCATCCAGATATACGCGGGCAAGGAAAGATCCCGACAGCGTGGAAAGAAAGGGACTGAAAAGTGAAAGACAAGATGATGAAAACAAGGACTATGGCACCCTCTATTTGTCCAGGACTGAGACAAAGGCATCAAAGAGTGTGATTTCTGATTCCAAAGAGTACTCCAGCCATGAAGATAAAGATGACCTCTCAAATGAAAAGAGTGTTAGAAAAGCAGATGATGACAGTGCCATTGGACAGGCTTCTGACCCTTCAGCAGCTGTGGATAGTTCTGTCTCCCTTTCACTTTCTGGACGAGAAGCTTCCTGCTACAATGAAGTGCCAATATCACCAAAGCAAACCCCCCGAGAGTCCCTCTCTTCACCAAAGCGGGCAGCCTCACCGACCCACTTGCAGAATGACCAGCCCTTGCACATTAACAGCAGACAAAGGTAGGCAGGATTTTTAATTTTTGTTTTGCAGTAGATTCCTTTATCTTAATCAGCTTCCGAATCAGTGTCTACAGTATTAATGAGAATGTATTTGTTACCCTTGAAGAATGTATTTAGCAGCTTTGGATACCTCAAGCTGGATTAGTTGGGTTTGTTGTAGTGGGTATGTATTTCTGTAATTAGCTATGTCCTTGGTTTCACTTTATATTTATAGAGTTTTTGCTAAAATTAGGCCCTTTGCAGGGAGGACACAAACTAGAAATTGAAGGAGTTATTGTTCTAAATCTCCTTGGGTTTTTTGTTTTTTTCAATAACCTGTTAGAGCAAGTCTTTAACTTTTTTCTTCTATATCTTGTTTGCTGGGAGCTTCCAAGTAGAGTCAAGCTGTTTCTCAGGGAAGGTTTGAATATCTTAATGATTGCTTCTGCCAAAATAAAACAGTTTTTAGACTTAAAAGCTGAAGAGTGCCTTGGGACAGTTGAAATAATAGTTGATTTGTTTTCCTGATGTGAAAGTGTCAAAACCCTTTTGAACTGTGCTAGTCAATCTTTCAGACAGTGTCAGGCATATATGTGCGTGAAGGGGCAGAGGAGAGAGTTAAAATTCCATGCTGAATTACATCAGATTTGACAATTTACTACAGTAATAGGGTAAACAGATTCTTCCAAAAGGGAAAAACAATTAGTTTTCACTAATTATAATTTCACAGTGTGGTGTAGAAACACTGTCAAATTCTTAAAGTGACTGAAAACAATGCATGACTAAGACTTTTTTAAAAGTACGATTTTCTCTAAGTGTGAGTCTTTAATTTCTTGGTAGGTGGATAGATAGAAAATAATAACCAAAAATGTAAGTTAAAATGTTGCAACTAAAATTATGTAAATAAGAACTTAATTTTAAATGTATCTGCATAATGCTGAGCAGTGTTGACTGTTTTTAAGAAACTGAGGTAACTGGTATAAACTCAACCATTTACTCTTTCAGTAGAGCATGAGAGCTCTCAATTCCCAGGTGTGAGAAATCAGGAAAAGAAGGAAAGACACCAGCATGGATTATTAAAGAAGAAAATGCACAGTCAGTGGGCAGAGACAGGTGTTTTGGTAAGCATACAGGGACACTGCCCAGTTGTGTAGAGATGGGGTTAGGAAGGCCAAGGCGAAGCTGGAGCTGAACTTGGCAAGGGAGGCAGAGCAGGTGGACAAGGGCTTGTGCAGGTATGTTAGCTGGAAATGGAAGGTCAGAGCAAAACTGGTAACAATGGACAAGGAGAAGGCCCAACTACTTTTTTACCTCAGTCTTCAGTGTGAACCCCTCTTTCCACACCTCATGAGTGAGTGGACAGCAGGACATTGACTGGGGAAGCAGAGTCCCTCCCACTGTAAGAAAAGATCATTTTGTGACTGTCTGAGGAAACTGAACAAAATTAAGTCTGTAGGACCGAATTAGATTTATCCCAGAGTCCCAAGAGAATTGGCTGATATATCTCCATGACATCTGAGCAGTCAGATGAAGTCCCAAGTGACTGGAAAAATGGAAACATTGCACCCATCTTTAAAAAGGGGAGAAAGGAGGATACTGGAAACTAGTGCCCTGCCAGCCTCACCTCTGTGCCTGGGAAGATCATGGAACAGATCCTCTTGGAAGCTATGCTGAGGTACATGGAGGACAGGGAGGTAATTTGAGAGGCCAGCATGGCTTCACCAAGGCAAGTCCTGCCTGACCCACCTAGGGGCCTTCTGTGGTTCAGTGACTGCATCACTGGGCAAGGGAAGGGCTGTGGGTGTTTCTGTCCATGCTCCTGCAAGGCCTTCTACACAGTCCCCTACAACATCCTTCTCTCTGAATTGAAGAGATATGGATAAACTGTTCGGTAGATGGAGAATTGGTTGGACAGTTGCATCCAGGGAGCAGTGGTCGACAGCTCAGAGTCCTGATGGACATCAGTGACAAGTGGTGACCATCAGTGACAGACCCTTCAGGGTCTGTATGGGGGCCAGGGTTATTTAATGTCTTTGTCAGTGACACAAGGGGGTTGAATGCACCCTTAGCAGCTTTGCAGATGACACCAAGCTGTGGTGCTGTCGGCACTCCTGAAGGATGGGATATCATCCAGAGGCACGTGGACAAGCTCGAGAAGGGGGCTCACGGGAGTCTCATGAGGGGTTTGGCAGGGCCAAGTGCAAGGTCCTACATCTGGGCTGGGGCAAGCCCCAGTACCTGTACAGGCTGAGGGTTGAAGGGATTGAGAGCAGCTCTGCTGAGAAGAACTTTGGGGAACTGGTGGGTGAGAGGCTGGACCTGAGCTGGCAGTGTGCACCTGCAGCCCGGAAACCCAAATGTGTCCTGGGCCAATCAAAAGGAATGTGTCAGCAATCAAGAGAGGGGATTCTGCTCTCTCTGCTGCTCTCCTCTCATGAGATCCCACCTGGAATACTGCATCTGTAGCTCTGTAATCCTCAGCACAGGAAAGACACAGACTGTTGGAGTCCAAGTCCAAAGGAAAGCCACAAAAATAATCAGAAGCATGGAGCACCTCTCCTTTGAGGAAAGACTGAGGGAGTTGGGGTTGTTCAGCTTGGAAAAGAGAAGGCTCCAGGGAGACCTGATTTCACCCTTTCAGTGCTGCAGAAGGTGATTATAAGACTGGGACAGACTTTTTAATAGGGACATTCCTCCTTTCCAGTAGGACAAGGAGGAATGGTTTTAAATTAAAAGAGGGTAGATTGATACTAGATATAAGAAAGAAATTTTTTTTGCGAGAAGGATGGTAAAACACTGGCATAGGTTGTCCAGAGAGGAGGTGGATGCCCCATCCTTGGAAGGATTCAGGGTGATGTTGGATGGGACTCTGAGCAACCTGATATCGGTGAAGATGCTCATTGCAGGGGGAGTGGACTACATGACCTTTAAAGGTCCCATCCAACTCAAACTATTCTGTGATTCTATGAATAAGCAATAATATAATACAAATTGCTGACTGCGTTATCTCTAATTTCATATTCTTTCTGGATGAGACTTCAGTCAATATTTATATAAAACAAATTTCCCATAATTGCTGTCTATCTTTTGAAGGAAACCATCTGCACCCAACAAGATGTGGTGTAGTACTTAAAGCAGCTAAGAGCTTAAATTTAGGATTTAGTCTCTTGTCTGGATACACATGTAGGCAGTAGGTAGTATTTCAAAGGCCAATTGCCAAGAGCCCATTCTTTAATAGCCCTGACACATTCAGTGGCAGTGTGTGCTCACTGGTATGATATTCAGAGATGTAAGAATAACCTCTCTGAAACTCTTGTCCCCAATCTTGTGATCTTGGGTGGTAAAGAAGTTACTGTGTCCATGCAGTCTGTTAAAAGTTACTGTGTGGTTGTCTCCTGTAAAGCTATTTGAACAAGAGAAATAAAGGCTAACTCCACTTTTTCAGGTGTCTGCTGTTCTGAAGTCACTTCCACATTATATACAGGCTACAAAATTGGTTTCCTTAAATGTAAATTTCCTGAGTTTAATTTGGAAAATAAATGCGGCTTGCTTTGGAATATATGTGAAAGCTTCTGTGCCTTCAGTACTAGGAAGATTTAATAATTAATCCAGTTACTCATCACTGAGAAGGTATCATTTGACATTGCCTGCATTTGGCTCCTGAAATGACTGATTAAATTCAAAACGTGGCTTGTGTTCTTCTGATTGCACTCTTCAAAGGATGAATGATCGAGTACAAATGATTGCTGCTTGGGCCATGCCCACTATAAAAACATGCCAAAGTACACATTAAGAGAGAAGGAAGTTCCCATGCTTCAAAGCAGTTCCAGCTAGCAGCTTCTAGTCAGCTTCTGTGTAAGGGCTTTACCTCCTGTTTGGTGAGTTCCATTAGGGATTCAAAAACATTTGGAAAAACAGAAGGCATTTCAACTGCTGGTGTTTGTCATTGCTCTGACTTAGATGTGGATCCAGTGACAATGGTAGGTGAGTCCTCAAATTCAAAATTATTTGCATCAAATACACTTTTATCTTCAGAACAGTTGTTGATTTGACCTTTTTCAACTACTTTCCTTAAAAGACCAGCTAAGAAAAATTGAAGTATATGACCTGGAGCCTAATTTGGGGTTTTTATCCCAAATGGCTCTTGTGCAATGGAAGGAGTTCTTTCAGAGGTAGCTATAAGTAATGGAAAGCATCCTGGATGCTTGTCACCTCCAGGGAGTGAGTTTGTAAGTGTTAATGGGACAGGACAGCCTGTGCTTGCAAGGTTGGAAGTATTTGATGTGTTCTACCATTGCCGGGGGATTGTAGGTGAAGGTGACCATTAGGAAAGTATTTGAGAAACTGGATGTAGGAAGTCTGCAAACACCCTTTCCTTCAGTGCTGCAGGGCTTTTAAAAGCTCTCCTTTCTTTTTATGCTTTCAACTCCAAAATGCAAACAGAGTAAAAAGTCAAGGCAAGATTAAATTAGGGGTCACTTTGTTTCTTAAGTTTTTCCTTTGCCAAGTCACCCAGTGACACAGCGTGTTTGCCTTGTGCTAACCAGGTGGGCCTTTCTGAAGCTTTGTGATACAGGGTTACAAGAGGAGAGAGGGGTTCCAGATGCTCCTGGAAATTCCTGAGGAAGTATGATGTAGCCATGTGAATATTTCACTTCATTAAATCCTATTACTGCTTTGTTTTGGTCGCAGCAGTCCTTACCATTTCAAATCACAAATTAAAGGAAAGGTTTTAACAAGTTTTTCAGATGTTCTTACACAAACTGACCTGCAATGGCAAGTGCAAAAATAAGGTTGTGTAGTTGCTTTCACTTCTCAATTTTTGGACAATGTGCACTTGGTAAAGTTACTTCTGCAGAATCTTTAGCATTTAGAATACTTTGTATATGTTTGTGGGAGTATATAATGGTTTCTGTCACAGTTTATCACCTTTGAATTCAATTAGTGTGCATTGCTTTTGTTTTCTAGAACAGTCCTCTGTAACTGAGTAATCAGAAATAAAAAGCAGTGGGGAGGGGAGACTGGGAGAAATAATGGGAGCATGTGTTGAGATCTCAGAAATTACCTGAAGTTCTGTTTTCTGTAGTAGTGCAGGGAAAGCAAAACCTGAATGGTTTCTTCAGAAAGATTCGGAAGGGGACACACCTTCACTTATCAGCTGGCCCTCCAGGTATCATAAAACATAGCTGAGTGGCTAACAATCAGACTACAAACCTGCCCTTTCTTTCCCTTTACTATCTTCATTTAACACTTGCCCTTAATTTTCCTTTAACAGCAGCAAATTAGAAAGTGAGGATTTTTTGTGGATAAACAGCTGTTGAAACTTTTCTGAAGCATCTGCTTTTATTCTAACTGACAACCAATTGGTATTTTGATGAAGAAGTACAAATGCCCCAAGCTTCTTCCACAGTCACTATCATTCTGGCTTCCATGAGATTTTATATTTTCTTACTCTATCTCATTTTGTGCTCTGCAAACCAGCATATTTTTAGGCTGTGCACCATTCCATCTTAGCATTCCCTACAATTAACTCCTTGAATTCCAACTGAGATAGTACAAAAGAAGTAAAAAAATAATTACGTGGAAGAGTAAAACAAAATCTTGATGAGAGGTACAGGCAGCTGCTTTCTCCTGGTTTGGTAACACAGACAGTGAGCCTACCATGAAAAGCTTTGCAGGAAGACTCTTTTTCATGTTCCTAATTAAAGTAATTCTTATAACCCAGTACTAACATCAGTGTGGATGTTCTGGAGAGTGCTTGGTACATGTAGTTCAAATACTTCTTCAGACTTAACATGCTTAATGTGCTTGAGCAACTTTGAGAAGTTTCCCTGATAAGTGCATAAATCTTCAGATGTAAGAAGCACCAAAATATTAGGAGGAATGGTGTTTCAAATAACTTTGGATATCCTGAATTTTTCTCTCAGATAATTTGCCTTTTTTTTCCTAAATCTTACTTTTTTTTTTTTTCCTAATTATGTAAACTCCAAAACATCTGTTGGTAGCAAGCCTGGAATTGCACATACTTTGAGCTGGATTACTTACTTTCAAACAGAGAGCTAGTCTCCTAGCTTGGTTCTCTCTCTTTCCTCAGAATTAAAATGATACTTTTATACCCATTTGGGAGGGGAGGAAGTACAGGGCTTTTGTTTTTAATGCTGTGTGCGTTATCTGCAGATGCTCGCCCTGTAAGCTGTCTGAGCCCCGGCGAGGCTGTAAAAGTGCTTTACCTGCAGTGACAGCCACAGAGCAAAGGCTGCCCCTGGCTGCACGTGCTGCTGTGTATTTGGTTTAGAGAGGTTTAATAAGAACCATTTTTGCATGGATGTTGTACGTGTCCAGAGGTGTTTCTAGAAAACACACTGAAGTAAGGTAACTTCTGGGAACATTGCTGCAATGTTTTGCATGTTAGAATGTAATGAAACATTTTAAAACAGAAGGCCTGTTTCGGTTTTTAAATGTCTTTTTCCCTGCAAGCTCTCTGAAGAGCAACAGCCATGCCATAGTTTTGCTTTTGGGTTTAGCATTTGCCCTTTCAATGTTTTTTCTCACTTACTGAAACAGGTTACTCTACATGTGACATGTCAGATGTCTTAAACGATACACAAAAACACAAGTAAACCAGTCTCTGGCAAAATACTGATGGGCTAGGTGGAGATAATGTGTTTTTTTCATTCCTTTCCCCAGTGCAACATCTTGGTATGACGTAAGCTTCCCAGTCTTTAGACATCTTCAAGTATCTGGCTGCACACACAACTGCCAGTAGAATTTGCAATTTCAGGCTGAACCCAACACTCTTATAATATAAAAAGCAGTTTTGGTCATCTTGTTTGTTTGAGACTATGGGTATGTGCTGTTTGGCAAATGCAATTGCAATCTCAGGAGAACATGCTGTACGTTCTCAGAGCTTGCACAGTTACCTTCTCAGGAGTCATGCATGTGAATCACTTGACTGTTTTTGAGCAGTGTTACTGCTAAGGCTCAGGGGGAGGGAGGGGTTGCATCATAAGATTGCAGTCTTTGATGTGTTGTTTTTCATTTTACTACAGTGTTGCTGTCTGTACCCACAGTAGGTGTCTGTGTTCCTTTCCAGATTGGGTATTGCTGTTCACAGCTTTAATCCTTTTTCTTTCTTAAAGAGTAAAAGTTAGAGAGAAATTGGTGAAAGAGGAAAGTGCTCGTGGAAGCCCTGAACTTGTCACAGACACAGTATCTCAGAGAAAATCCCATCCAGTGCCAGCCCACTACATACCTCTTCAGACAGAAACGTCTGCCTTTGATAGGGTTATAAATCAGCCCGTCAGTTCCGTGCGCCAACCAATCCATGGCTATATTCAGCCTGCTGGCATTGCTCACACAGCTCAGCTGATGGCAGCAGAAGAACCAGCAAACAGCTCTGCTGGCAGCCTCCTACCAAAACCCTCAGCAGCCACTGCATCAGAGAGCGAAAGGAAAGAAGCACCTGGTTATGGGGCAAAACCTGGTGAAGAAGATTCCTTGGAGGGTGAACAGGCTTCCAAAGGCAGAAGACCAATTCTGCCATCTGAGATTCGCAAGCAAGGGAAGAACCATGAAGGCCTCTTTGGCGGAGGAGAATTGGAGACCCCTGTTGGGAGTTCCTCCTCTGCAAGCAAGCCAAAAGTTAACTCAGAAGTTCAGAGAGAGCTGGAATGCAATAAGAGGCAGGCCCCCGAGCAGCAGTTTAAGACCCCTGAGAACATAGAAAGGAGTGAAGCTGTTATGTACATACAGAGCGGATCTGTATTGCAGCCTGACAAGGCAAAGGCTCCTGTTTGGAAGGTGTCAACAGCAAAGCATAAGGTCCTGACTCGCTCCATGTCTGACTATACTGTGACTTGTAAGCTAGAAGCTTTTAAAAGTAAGGACAGCGTGGAAGCAAATCCACCAAACGGTGAGATTGGCATGGTTGACACAAAAGTCTCTGTTGCCCAGCTCCGTAATGTCTTTCTGGAAACTGCTAATGCCAACAAGAAAACGGAACTGTAGGTGACATTTCACTCATATTTTCGTGTGAAACTTGCACGTCCTTGGCAAAATTACACCCACTCAACAGCAGTTGTTGTTCGGCACCTAAAGCACACAGCTTAGCTCTCACCAGTGTGCACTGGAGGCTGAGATGGTTTGAATCCCGCTTTTGTGCTTCTGCTTGCTCGTGCGAGTTGTGGTGTGGGGTAGCTGGAATGCGTCGGTCTGCGCATGGTGCCGGAGGAGCATGCAGAGTGATCTCTGGGGAGTTGTTGAGATGCTTACATCTATGCTTTACTTCTCTCTCCTATTTTCTTTCCTATGCGCTCTCTCTCGTGCGATCTGAAAGCGAATCTCGGTTTGAGATGTCAGCAGCAGGCAGTACTGTGTCTGCCAATGGGGACCGTGAAAGAGGGCCACGAAAGGCCAGGCGCTATTTTACTCCTGGTGAAAATAGAAAGACTTCTGAGAGATTTAAAACTCAACCTATAACATCAGCAGAACGAAAGGAGACAGATAGGTAGGCACGTGCTGTGTAGCATTCTGGTGCAGGTAGATATTAACAAGCTTGTGAAAAGATTTGTTCATGTGTTAGCATAAACATTTTGCAAGGTTATTGTTTCTCTTTAAAAACAATCAAGTGTTTATTATAGCTTCTTATAAAATGAAACCCAAAACACCCCCAACAAAACAAATTTGTTGCAAATTACTCCCATTTGACATAGTGAACAGTGAATCGTCATAAAGTACTGTAGCTGTCTGGTTCTATTGTTAAATACTTTTGGTTTTATATAAAGGGCTTCCTTTCCATCTACTCTCCTTTATCATTTACTCTCTTTGTAAACCACCAAAGCTACCTATTTTATGTTAAAAGAACTGGCAGCAAATCTTATACTTTTATTTTCTACAAGATGAACTAGAAATAATTTTCCTTTACTGTATTTAAGTTTGGCTGCAATTGCTTGCCTTTATGCTTTATTAAAGGATGTTCCTAAGTGGACACTGCTGAAACTTAAAAAAAGATTAATTCTCCCACTCTTAAGACTTTGAGGTCCCGCTACTTCAGATTGAATTTTAATTTCATTTTTGATGTCTTCTTTCCAGCTAACTTTTTTCTGTTTGATAATTTTTCACTAGGTCAATTTTGTGTGGAGAAATACCAACTGCTGACGGTATGTTATTGTACTGTTTTCTAAGAAAGAAATGGGATCTAATGTGTTTTGTTTTGTTTCAACTGAAGAACTGTTTGTTGATGCAAGCAAAATCCACTCAAAAATATCTTTACCTATGGTACAATTGAAGTACCCCTTTTCTTTGGGCCATGTCTACTAGAGACTTGATTTCAAACTCGTTTAAGTCCAAAAGTCTGGACCAAACTTCAAATGGGAGTCAAGTGGAGAATTATTTGAAACTTTTCAATATAGTTGAGGTTGGGTTTTTTCCTAATTTAGACAAATAAGTAAGCTAGTTGTTGGGGGAAAAACATCACTGATAAGTTTTAATGACTGATCTAGGACTTAAAATTTAAAAAAAGCCTTTAGTACAATGTGAAACTGATGCTGCTAACTTGTTTTCAGCTAAGGAAGTTGCAAAATACAGGTTATTAAATTATAGGATTCATTCTGCCATCTTGCTTCTCTTTCCCTCTTGTCACCCTTGGCAAGTCTGGCACAAATTAAGTAGGTAATCTCATGAGAAGCTATATTTAGATTTAATGCCTTATGCTATTTGAAAGCTGATATTCCTTGCAGCTCTGAGATTCTGGCTCTTGGATCTGGAGGACGCTGATTTCAGCTCCTGAGGATACCAATTTAGCCTCTGAGAAATGGGGACACAAGGTGGTAATCAGAATGGTCAGCTAGTAGAAGATAGATGTTCAATACTGTTCACTAACCCTTAGGGCAGTCTTTATTTTCTTAGTCCATATGTTTTCATAGACTGATGCAATAAGTTTGAGTATTCATAAAAGCTTGTTTAGATAGCTTGAAAAGACTTGAACTGTCCTGAAGACAAGTCTTTTGTTTGTAAATCATGTAAAGAATCTTCATTTGATGCACTACATGTAAAAACAGGTCAAGTTTACACAACTGGGTTCACAGTAAGTTTTTTGTTAAATGTGAGAAACAGCCAGTTTATTTGCTGATTTGTAATCATTCATTTAAAAAAAAAATTATTCTTAATATGACCTTGATTCATTATGTTCAGCCTCCTTTTTTTCCCCTTTGTGTAGATGAAGAAAAATTGGATGACCGAGCCAAATTAAGCGTAGCTGCAAAGAGACTGCTTTTTAGAGTGAGTATTGCATTTTCTAAATAGAAAGCTGAACTAAACATTTCATATACAAGATGCTGAAGGAACCCAGAGCACATTAGAATGAACTATAATGCAATTAACCAAGCCAAAGCTACATAAATTTTTGTTTTTTACTTCATTCCCTACCTACACAGTAGACCTGTTGCTCTAAAGCCTTCTTTAAGAATGTCATTTAGAGAGAAGTGTGCAGTTAGTTTTAACTCTGTGGTGCATACTGTGAAATTGCATCCTGCTTCTAATTCAGATGTGGGCATTTGGGGACTTCACTTTGCATGCAGGAAAGCTAAGAAGAAAGTATTGTCTCAGAACTTTTCTTCCATAGTTGTAATTATGACATATGTCCTCTTAGGAAATGGAAAAATCATTTGAAATGAAAAATATTCCCAAGCCACCGACAAGAAGTTCGGCAGTGGAGAGAAGGCTGCGGCGTTTGCAGGACAGATCTCACACACAGCCCATTACCAGTGAGGAGGTGGTCATTGCAGCTACGTAAGTCCTGTGCATGTGTTGGCTCTAACTCCTGCTCCTGCTTTCAAAGCTGGAAATAAGTTCCATATCTGTTTTGTAGCAAGGAAAACATTTATTGCTAAGGGCCTTGAGAGCCACAGGGGAAACTATATTGAAATTCCTTTTTAAATGTAGAGGGACTAGTAAAGCATAACTCGTATGAACTGTAATTTGGCAGAAGGTTTAGGAACCTGTGGATTAGGTAAACGAGATTAATCATAGCATTGTTTCATAACTCAAATGAAAAAGATCGTTTGTGCTGAGGGAAATCTGCACAATTTCTTATGGAATGTGTATGTGTTGGGGAAAACCTTTTACACTCTGAAATCTCGAAGGTGCTTTTTGGAAACGCTTTTCTTGCACTCTGCTCATACATCATGACGTTTTCCTGAAAAAGGGAAAGTCATTTTGGGGGGAAATTAAACAAAGGTGAATGGATGTTCACCTAATGGTCATCTGAAAGGTAGCTTACTTTATGGGTTATGAGTAACTTCAAGAGACAGCCTGTTTGGTCCTCTAGGATTTTAGTTCTTTCAAAGTATTTGGAATTATTTTGCAAATGTCACAGCAGATAACTCAGTTAATTGAAAATCATTGCCGTTTGTTTTTTTTTTCTGTTTTGTTTTGGTTTGGTCTTTTCTGTAGTTAACACTTAATGTATTGCTTTTCTTAATGCTTTTTTCTTCTCTCTCCCTGTGAATTTTCCCTCCTTGGCAATTCTTTAAAGTGAAACTAGCCCTGCTTCACGTTCTGTGAATACCCACACAGTAGTGACAAGAGTACCTAGTCCCACTGTAGTTAAGAGCACTGTACAACCTACCAGGTACTGGGGGGGTAAACGTGCATGTTACATGGAGCACAAGGTTCCTCAATAGCAGACGCATCTCTAAAGCCTTGAATGCCTTTTCAATGTGTCAAGTCAATACTTGTTTCGAGAATATTTAAAACATTCATCAACTTCATTTATGTTTGCATGATGAAGCAATGCAGCTTTTTTTTTGTCAAGCATCTGTTCTCAGGACCCTTCTAACCACACTTACCTGTTGTAGAAGCATATTCTTCATGTGAAAGAAATTAACTCGCATGTGAGCAAACCTAGCAGAACCCTCTTTGCTCTTGTAATTTTTTTGTATGGTAATGTCATCCTGAGATGAAAATAGCACAGCTCAGTGCTTGATTTCACAAGGAGTACATGTCCTTTGTCTGTCTCTACATATATATTTTTTTTTATCTTGCAAAATTAAAGGAAATATAAGAAATTGCACCACCTATAGGTAAAGTTGCAGAATACTGTTTGCTTGTTCTGAATGAAAGAATTTTAGCAGAGACCGTGACAGGAAAAAGAATAATTAGAGAATACTACTAATTCCATAAATGTGGAAGAAGTTGAACAATAAAATCTTTTATTGTAAAGGTGAATAAAATACATTATTGTAGAGACAAATGCAGTTACAGCTTTTATGAATGATTATGTCTGTCTTCAGCATTGGTCAAACAAGCTTCAAAATCAATGGACTATGTTTCAAAACTATTTTTTGTTGTTGATTTATCCCAGATAATTCAAAACAAAAGACAGTCTGAATTCTGTTCCACTTCAGATTATTAGAGGCATCAAAATTTATTCTAACTTACAAGCAGCACTAACTTGGAGTTTAAGTCTGTCTTTTAAATGTCTTTATCATATGTGGTCCACAAATTGCTTTCAGTAAAATTGAACTTTTTATTTAAATTGCACTGTGGGACCTGTGTATGTTCTACAGCAGGCATCCTAAATGTCTCTCCATAGCTCTGTACTCTGTATAGAGATTGTCTGTAAAACCTCTCTTCAATCTTGAATTCCCTTTTAAAAAAAGTTGTGTCCTAATCAAATGAATTAGTGAATGAAAATGTAACTTTTTTTTAAAATCTTCAGCTGTCGAACTAGAATTCATCATGCCAATGTTGAACCACTGCATTCCCACGCAGGCCGCTGTATTACATTGGCTATTGTGCTTCACCTGCAGATCTTCTGCTTCTGTCAGGTTGAGATTTTAAAACTGCACAATGGCTTCTTCAAAACTAATTTCCAGTTCTGCTTCTTCAGCTTGCAGGCATCAGCACACCAAAAAATTTTAGCTAAAGAGGAGATAAGAGCAGCCAAAGAGGCAATGGGGCAAGATCAGTCCGAGGAGCCAGATTCTTCCACCTTAAGTTTGGCAGAAAAGATGGCTTTGTTTAACAAACTGTCTCAGCCAGTGTCCAGGGCCATCTCCACACGGAGTCGGGGAGATCTGAGGCACAGGAGGATGAATGCTCGCTACCAGACCCAGCCAGTCACTCTTGGAGAAGTTGAGCAGGTAAGTGCCATCATAACTCTTCTGCATTTCTTTCCATTGGAGAAAACAGCTTCAGTGTAAGATACCATAAAGCCTGGCCTTTCCTTTGCTCTGAGCTACACACAGAGGAGAAAGTTTGTGAGGAAGCAGCCTTTTGACATTGAGGAACAGCAGTCCCTAAAGTGTTCAAGTTTTTTGGTATGGTTTTCTTTTTTTTTTTTTTTTAAGTAGTTAAAAAGTATATCAACTTCCTGCCTGGTGCAAGTTGTACCTTTCACAGTGTGTGTCATTTCAACTAGAGTAGTACATGTCTTCTAAAAGTAAATTCCTGATTAAAGGGGTAAAAACTGACATGCATCATTTTGCTTTAGGCATATTTTCAGTGAATTTTGGAGCTTTGTCATGTGCAATTTCCAGGCTCTTTCCTGAAAGCACAATGTATTTCCATTATTAGTAAGGACATATTCTGTTATTTTCCTCTGGGAGGAGGCATTGATTTTGATCTGTATTTTTTTCCCTAAAAGCAGAAATACTTTTGAAATTCAGGAAGTCAAAGAGAAATTATTTAATGTGTGCAGTGAAATTTGGCTTCCTGTTCTGGAATACTTCATCTAATTGGAACTGCAAAGGAATGCCTTTTTAGTGAAGCCTGAGCATGAGGTGGCCCTGAAGTGGTCTTTTAGAGCTGTTCACAATAGCAGAAGCAGCAGTCCCTTTGCATTACAGCATTAAAAGAAATCACTTTAACAGTGAAGCACAACTCCTATGCATGTCATATTTCTAGGGATTTGGATAAATCTGTTTGTTAGAAAGTTCCTACCCTTTTCTTTCTATAGATTTCTTTCATGATTATACGTTTTTGCTATTTTATAATAACAGAATAGTGAGAAAGCAGGATTTCTCTAAACATATTGGTGCAAAGCTCTACAGATTATAATTGTACTTTATGCCTACTTCACTTACACATGAAGTAGTAATAAATGCTTGACAGGTTTATTTAAGCAAGATTTCCAGACCTTACATAGTTCTTTTTCCATTCACTTTCCATGTGCCAATCACTGTCACAGCCTGGCCTCTTTAATGATTGTGTCACTAACTGGTTTGGGGGCCAGGAAGGTGATGAACAGAAAAGGGCTGAAGCAGATGGGGAAGGAGTGACAATCACATTACTTTGTGAGACTTAGAGAGCAAACACGCTTTTCAAGCAAGGAAAATCAGAGGAAGCATGTTATGTCATCTCCTTCTGAACCTAGAAAATGAAATCAGAGTTGACTCTGAAACAAGCTCAATGGGAGTGTATCTTCAAAAAGATTTTCTGTAGTGAACTGTTCATTTGGAGTGTTGGGGGCTTTTGAGATTCAGGTATGGTTTTTCTAGGAAGAACCAAAAAGAGAGCTGTCAAAATTGATAACTAGAGGTTTAACTCCCAAAATGCACATTTGAAAATGTAAATATCTTGTAATTAAAACTGAATTCACTTTTCTGATCTCCTCTAAATTTCTAATTCTGATAGATGCAATGGAAAAAAAATAAACTGGTAACTATTTTCTTAATCTCTCTTTGGAATCTTTGAGCTAACATAGTAGTCTTTGCTCTGCTTTCCAGTTTGCTGAATGAATGATTGTGTTGTTGGCATTTTATGGAACCTGCATGCACATTTTAAGTTCTGAGCTGATTTCCTTCTACTGGTGTGATCTCGTCTATTCTTTTGCACTGTTCACTATCTCTGCAGTTTAAGAAAACAACAAAAAAACCCTCTCCAGATGTGTATGAGGCATGTTTGTCACTCTCTTTCATAGCCTTTGTCTCCTTTGGAGGAGATAAAGGAAAGCTCTGCATTTCAGAAAAAAAAAAGCATCTAGGAAAATTTTACGAAATATGTTAGAAGAGTAGAAAAGACAATTGTTTCACTATGGGGGCTGGCAAAACAAATTTGGAGATGTTTTTAATATGCTTCTTTAGCTCAAATACTTTGCTCATGACAGCCAATGTTTGTATTTGAAAAAGTCCTGCCTGAAGGTGATTTATGTGGCAGGAGCATCAGGAATGTCTGCCCTGGGTTAGGACAGCACAGAACAGTCTCTCCCTGGCTCTGAGCGGGCACCAGGGCTGGGAGCTGCAGAGCTGTATGAAATCAGAGCTGTGCCAAAGCTAATGAGTGCTGCTGAGATGCAGAGTTGATCAGCCTGGCACATGGCATGTCATCCGGCACCTGGAACCTGAACTAACACCTTCCCCCAGTGCTGCAGCTCCTGAGCCCTGACACCCCACCCTGCTGCATGCTCCACACACACCCCTCCTTACTAAAGATGTTGCTGTTCACATGCAGTTTTTACCTTTGGTGGAATAACCCATCTGCAGACAAATTACAGGGGCACTGTTGCTTTCCTTATCTGTTTCTAGTCTGTACTGATAGAGTACAATATTTACACGCAAACATACCTTTGAAGGACTGATGTGATTAGGCTGGGTTTTGGAATTGCTAATTTCAGAGCTTGTAAGTCCTATTTGGGTTTTTTGGGTTTGTTTTTTCGTTTTATTTTCTTCCTAGGTACAAAATGAAAGTGGGAAGATCGCTCCCCTGTCGACTGCAGTTGCAACATCGATTTCAGCGATGGCCTCTGCCCTCGCTCCGCTGTACGGGGAGCTGCCCGGGAAGGCAGGGACTGATGGAAGTTCCTCGAGGTTCCAGCCTGCAGCAGAAAACCTGGACTCCTCAGGAAAACACACTCACAAGTCAGAACAGCGGCAGCCCTCAGCGGAAGCACTGGAAAGCAGAAGAGCATCAAAGAAACATGAAGAAGAAAGAAAGAGGTTTCTAGCACATGAAGCTAGTGAAATTAAAAAGTACAGCTCCTTTGAGGAAGAGACCACACATCCTGCTCCTGAAAGAACAGGAGGCCACCATAAAGAGACAGCATACAGCTTCCTGAGGAAGGGCAGCTTGGAACTGTTTAGTTCACAAGCACTTTTTCAGCCTCTTGAACAGAAGGAAATCGATACTGGCATGCAAGGTAAATGGGAAGTCAAAAAAGGCCAGTCCTTTGAAGAAAAGATGGATTCAAAAAGTGTTATGACAAGCAAGAGTTGGCAAAGAGGTGTGGTAATTACTTGCTGTTGGTGTTGTCTCATTCAGCAAATGGTGTTTCAAGCTTTATCAAGGCTGGTTATGTTTTCCTTCTCTAACACTGCTTAGAAGTAGAGAAATATCAGTTAAGTATTCAGTTTCACAAAGTTTTTTATTTTTTATTCTTTCAATTTTTCAGTCTTTAAAAATGGCTCAGTTTTATTCAGATTTATTTACTTTGAAAGAAGTGGTATTGTATGCTGAAGCTAAGATTTATTCTTTCTTTTTTTTGCCCTTGCTCCTGCCCTCCAGAATTCTAAACAAACTGAACTTGCTGCTCTGGGTCAATTATCTGCCCTTAAGTTTTGCCTTGTTGTGCATATATAGTTCTGAATTTCCTACATATGTGCATACATAACTTGTAGTGGATAATTTTCAGATAATTAATTTTGAAAAACTAGTATTATTTTCTCTTTAATGTGGTGATGAAATTCAAACCAGGGAATTCTCAGAGCAATTACATTTTTATGTGCACAGCATAATTTAAACTTAATAAATAAACTTGCCCATCTTTAAACAAAGTACTTTGGAAATAGTGAATTTGGTCATTGCGTAAGTCTTTCTGTTGGATTTAGAAGTCACCCCAAGACAGATGTTGTGTTGCTTTTCTGTTTTATTATGATGGGTGACAGGATCACAGTACCCTGTAGGAATAAAAGCATTTTTGTGTTCATCCTGTGAAGTTAATTTATTTTGAATTTAATGGTCTTCACACAGGCATAGATAGGAAGGTACAGTTCTGCCTGTATTCCTCTAAAGCAGTATCCATTCTATCCAATTAGCCTTTGATGACTGCAGGGGAGATGGAGACTGGGATGTAATAGGAGCAGTCATGTGTCAGAGGGGTGTTGTGCTTATAAAATTTCAAAATTAAAACTGAAGATTGCTTGTATTTCTTTAAGGATATCTGTAATGGTGCATTTATCTTTCCTCAGGGCAGTTTTTCCTGTGGTTTAATTGCTGCTTGAAAAAACAAACTCAAAAAAGCCCCCAACACGCCCCTAGAAAATAATATCTTTACTAAGCTATTAAATGTCTTCCTAGTATGCTATTCAAGCATTAAACTGCTTTACCAAATAGTAAATTCCTTGTTTAAATTTTGTCTGCTTCTCTTCCCCTGCTCTTTGTTCCCTGTCACTTTCATCTGTCTGTTTTCCTGTTGCTGTGATGATGGGAGCAGCAGTTTGTGCCTCATCCATGTGAAGTTCAGAATTGTGTATTGAAAACAATGTTCTGTGGCTTCATGTGAACATCAGCCACAAATGGCTAGTCCCTGCAGCAAGTAATACTGCACAATTAATCTTTGTACTCTAGCTCAGCCTGAAGTTTTTTTCCCTGCTAGAATAGTATGTGATGTGAATGCTTAAAATACACATTTGCCTCTTCAGTGTAAAGTGTCTTGGAGAATGGAACTAATTCAACATTACTCTTTTGAATGGGCAGACCATGCTGAGCCTTCTTCTGAACTCACCAGCACATCAGCCATGAGGACAGTTTCACAAACTGCAGCTGCGGCATCCTGTAGACTGCAGGAGCTCTCTGAACAATTGGAAGGCAAATTTTATAAGAATTCCTGTGAGATGTTTTCCATGGGAGAGAGCAAAGCACAAACAGCTGAGGATGTCCTTGATAATTCCAGCAAAACGATGTCAATTAAGGAAAGGTATTTAAATTTCTCCTTTTTTTTTAAATGATCCCTATAAATACAGTTATTATATTGATAACGGTATAAAAAGAAGCTTTTATACTGTTTCTGAAAAAGCTAAGCAGTGATTATTAGGCTTTATTATTGCTAACAGCAGAAACATGCAGCTAATCTGCTTATAAAGAAAATGAGGGTGAATGAGAATTACCATTCAAGAGAATATAATAACCTGATTTTGAAAGAGCCACCTGAATGATCAGTGAGTATTTCAGAAAATTAAAGTTGTGAAAAATACATGTTCTAATTACATTTATACTTACATACTCAATATACTTCTCCAGGTTCTGCTTTCAGTTACAGCAGGTATAATGTGATTCTGGTTTATTTTAATAACCATTTTTGTTGGTCTACAGGAGTCCCTTAAATAAGATGAGTAGAGGAAGTCACAGATAGGGATGATCTTGCCCTCTCTACTTCATGGTCCCACTATGACTTCTCAGAGCTTACTGTAGGGATTTTAAAAGGATAGTAAGTTGGACAGGTTTATAGGAGTACTAGAAATACTTTTTCCAACCCAAGATCATTCTGATCTGAAACAAAATGTTAAGTCCTGCACTTGTGCAGAGAGTATGAGTCCAGGGTTGAAGCGCCAATAGCTGCTGTAGTACTTGTAAAAGTTTTTCTAATTTAGTTACAACCTTGAGAGTTTAAACTCAGTCCCAAACTGGTAGCAGTCCAGCAAGTAGAATTATTTGGCCTATTTTTACTACAGTTTTTCTGCAGTGAAAGCAGAACCAGTAAATGAAAATAGCTGCCTGATTAAACTTTCACTGTGTAAAAGTATTCTCTCACCTGCTGAGGGGAGTATGATATTGGGCATTCTGAATCTTTTTTATTTTTTTAACATGATTCCAAAGTTTGCCTCTTAAATTTGTGTATTTCTAGGAGGTACCTGAGTCATTCTCATTTACAGAGCATCCCCACTCCCTGTCATCCCCCTTGCACAAGGTGGTGCAGGGGCAGCTACAGCAGCTGTGCAGTCTTAGTGCCCCTCTGAAGGATGTGCTTACCTTTTACACTTTACTGTTTTTTTTGTTTAAAGCAAGTTTCATCCCCTCCCCATCCCCCTCCTGTAGATGTAAATCATCTTGGCAGATAAGGTTTAAGACCAGTAACTTCTGGTTTATAGGTGATAAATGATCTACCATCCCTGATCCTGGTGGGGAGAAAGAGGTTGGAGGGAAGGGAAGATCCAAGTTTCGCAGCTGTTTCAGTCCTGACTTCAATGCCTCAGCTGAGTTGGTCTCTTGAGGAGCTGAAGCCTGTCAGTGACACAAATCAGGAATCACTTTCGTTAGGACTCCAACTCAGCCCCAGAGCTGACAGAAGAAAATAACTGGTGTCTTGTCAGGAATTTGTATACCATGATTCCACAAACATCTTAAATGACTGAGCTGGTATCAAAATGTTTTAGCCTTCCAAAATACCACAGTAGTCTACTTCTTGTCCCAGAATTAAAAGACTGCAACCAGTAAGTTTCTTTTTCTTGGCTGTAGTCAATGCCAAGTATTCATAAACATCAAAGAACATTTCTGCTAAAGATTAACCATTACACTTTGGTTTTTTTTTCCCCTTTTACATTCACTAACTTCATCTTCCCATCCAGTGGATTTTTCTGGCTGTGTCAGACATTCTTTCACCTTATGGAAGAACAACTTTTCCACACATGCAATGGTATTTGGGCAGGATGCATGAATGCTGGTCTGGATGAGTGTTTTTCCACAAAGACTTGCTTTACTGAACTAATATTATCCTTGTAGAGTGAGTGTGTGGCTGGCATTTTCAGAATTACCTATATTATATGAAAGAATGAAAACCATGATATTTTAAGGAGGAAGGACACCTATACTCTCTTCTTCTGTCTTTGTGCATTTATGGAGACCAAAGGCTACCCTGTGGGCTCTGCTGTAGAAGTCAGCTGCATGCCGTGATCACCACTTTAAAAATCTACAGATGATTAATTTCTGGTGAATGTCTTACCATCATTCTCACCTTCTCAGGAAAAATCTAGCCTAAACTTAGTTTTCAACCTTTTTTGATGTATGGATGCCTGAGCTATACTTTCTTACACAATCTGGTCCCCACAGTGTTGAATTTCTGCCCTCTTTTAACAGTCAGCTTCCTTTCTGTAGGTCTGTATTTCATATTGCCCTCCAGGATTTATGGTTTATCTAAAAAGAACTGGTCAAGTGCAGCCAACGGAGTACATGTGTACACCAAGACTGTGTCCAGCTTATCCTGTCTCAAGGAGAAGACTAGCAACTAAGATACTAAAATCCTGTCACAGAAGAAAGATGTGTAATTTTGGACATTTTTTGCCAGGATTTTTGCCAAGGCCTTTCATGCAACTCTCTTTGTTCATGCAAAACCATTGTTCAGGTCTTGTTTCTGTTTCCCTTCAGTATTCACTACCCAGCATTCAGCCTTCAGCTCTGAATGCTTTTGCCTCGAGGCCACCCTGACACCTCTGGGATGAGGCTCATTTTATCTTGATGTCACATGGTCTATCTCAGGAGCAAGTGAAAGAAGGACGAAGAGCAACCTGTCAAAAATGGGCAAACATACTAAAAGCTTTTTTCTCTCCAGAAAAGAGTAAAACTTATTTTCTTCAGATTGGAAAAGGAACTTTCGGAGGCAAAAGCAGTATGGCTAAATTGTAAAAGTGACTAATGATTGATTATTCATTACTTTTAAAAAGTGGAAAACTAGAAGTATGCAATGAAACGAGTAAGCAGCAGACCTTACACAAATCTAAGGGTTAGACCTAATATTTGCCTTATTTTCTAAGACTTTACAATGAATCAACTGGTGTCTACTGCTGAGCTAGTGGGCTTGCTTTCAGGAACCAATTCAGTAGTTCTTGCATCTTATTCATACAAAAGTGTGTCCTCCATACAATTGTTGCTGAGTCAGGGCAGTCTGACTTTATTGCCACTTCCATTGTTCAAAAGAAATGCGTGGCTTTAGGTTTTACATGGCAGTGAAGTTTTTATTGGCACACAGAGCATACATGCTTCTTTAAAGTGGTGATTTCACTGCTCAAAACAGACAAAAGTGTGTTCTCACTTGTAGGAGTGAGTTGTTTCGTTGCACATACCAGTGAAGATTAAAGGGCTGGTACAAATCCATCCTTATGGCAGAGAAGAAAACAAAGTCTCCAAAGACACAGAAGGTTTCTCAGAATTGCAGATTTTTCTTTCCCTGAACAAGCAGGCTGCTTGGGTCAAAGGTCTAGGGCAAATACCCTGCAGTAATGTTAGCTTAAGAAAACCCCAACCAAATAGAAAACCCCCTTTTTTCTCCTGCCTGCTGCCTGCTATGCTGAGCAGCTGTAGACAATTGTAAACCCAACTTAGACCAAAGCTGACCAATATGCCTTCTATCTTCAATTAGCACAAATCATTTCTAAGCAAAACTGACTTGAAACAACATAGCTACTGGAGATAATTCATTGCATGGTGGCAATTCAGTCCCATCTTGGTCTCCTCCACAGTTTCACACATGCATGGATGCACTCCAGAAGATTAGTTCTGGGCAGTCAAATCTTGTGTCCTCTCTGGAAACAATGACCATGACCTCAGCTACTTATTGTGAGTCCTTCTCACCCTTACTCATCCCGTGCTGTGAGGTATGAAGCAACCAGGCAATGTGAAGCCTGCCAGCACTGCCTGCCTGGGCAGGAAGAGAGGAAATAACTGCTTTCTTGAATACTAACATTCTTACTGCCATTGTATTCTGTAGATTTACTGTTTTCTGCATTCTTAGTTTTTCTCAAATGACTGCCTTAGGCCCAAGTGATTGTCCCCAAATAGCTCAGTGGCATGGTTGCACCCCCTGGATTTTTGCAGGAAGCAGCTGCCTGAAACTTGGCTTCTGGCTAGACATCTTTGGTTCTACCCTTTCCTTTTCCTAAGAGTTTACAGACAAGATTTGCTGTGAGGGTGACAGTAATCACATCTCTGTAAAAGAATTTCCATATCTTGTGGTCAGGGTAGGTTTAACAACTGAACCTGTTCAAATATCAATAGGGTTAAGGGTTTTGTGTAATTCTTACTGAAATGCTGTAGATTTGAGAAGGGTATGTAGTCAGACTTAATTCAACTAAAATAAAAATTATTTAGTAGATCAGTGCAACTGTTTGCATAGGTACTGCACATACACATTTTATGGATTACTAAGAATGATTTCTGAAGGGTAGAAAACTCATACAAATGTTCATTTCTGAAGAAGGTAAACTGAAGCTCATCATACCTGTATAGACCTCATATTCCTGAGTGACTTCCCCTATCCCCAAAACCAGTCATCATATTTGTATGGACAAATACAATTTTAACAAAGTAAATCTACATGTTGTCCCCCCAGTCAGTTTTGTCCCCCCAGCCAGTCAGTGTCCCTTTGTACTATTGTCAGAATTTTGCTCAGGATTAGGAAACAGTGCTTTGAAAATATCCCACTTACTGAGATTAATGGTAATTCACATTTTAAATATAAGACCTGCATTAAACAAGTTGAATCTTGCTGATAGATTTCACATCTGTAGCATAGTTAGCACCAAGATTAGTGCATTGGTGCTGCTGATTGGTGTCATGGCAATGCCTGGGCTGAGCAAGGAGATATTAAGTGATCCCAGGGAGCCTGATAAGTAACCTCAGCCCCTTGAGTTGTAGTGAAAGCAGCAACTGCAGAGTTATCCTTTGATGTGCCTGATGAGACATAATTGGTGTGTGCCTGCTGAACAGACCTCTTTCTTCTTGGGCTTTAAAGAAAATAATTTTTAAAGTATTTTTTAATGAGTACAATGAAGACCAAAGGTAGGATACATATTCTTAAGTTTGGATATCTACAGGATAAGTATCCATAGTGAAGGTAGTCACTTGCTGTGCCTTAGTGACAGAATAGAGGGGAAAAAGCAGTTATTAATCTAACCTTTTTATACATCTACTTCAGGATGATCTGCATTGTACCTTGGTCTCCCTTGACTGTATTGGCAATTTCCACTGATTATACAAATTAGCTGGAGTGTCTGTCTCAGGTCTATATGTCTGTGTTTCGACAGATGATTCCCATTCAACATGTACAGTTAAGGCTTGGTGTTTGTTTGTTTGTGAGCCTTGTATGTGTGTATGAAATGTAAATAACTGTGGTTAATGCTAGAAAACCTAATTTCAAATTATCTTGAATGCAGCATTAGTGAAACGAAAAGGTTATCTCTTGAGGATAATGGGAAGTACAGTGTGTAAAGCTACCTGATGGCATGCTTTTCCTTGTAGGTTGGCATTGCTGAAGAAGAGTGGTGAAGAGGATTGGAAGAGCAGGCTCAGCAAAAAGCAGGAGTATGCAAAAGTGCCTGTCGCTGATCGTAGTGCGCAGATGCAGGAGGTTGAGCAGCTGTTGAAGAAGGTAACTCTGCCCCTGTTTGGAGAAAACACCTTGCTTGGAATACTTCTGCTTTTTGAAGATGCATACAACTAGACAGGCATGCCTAATATTAGCTGCTAGCTCTTGCTACTCCTCTTGTTGTCAGGCTTGTTTTAAAAACAGTTCTCCCAATGTTAGAGATTATTTAATGAGAATGTCTTCACTGTCTTGGGATGTGTAATACCAGTTGCAGTGTCTTCACATCAGGAGATCCTGAACTAGTAAATGGGTCTGTAAAGCCTCTGCAGCTTTTGCAGGTATTATTAAAACCCTTTCTCCCACTCCTCTTCCCTCTCCCCCTTCCATGCCCGCACACTGAAATTGCCTTAAGACTTAGTCCAGATGTTTTCTTATGTATTGGGTGAGTTTGTAAAAATGTCACATTCCTAACACTGTGTTATCTCTGTGTATATATATATATATATATATATATATATCTGGGTTTTGACCAGTAATTTTGGATCCTAGAGCCACTGAGGTAATGCAGGTACTAGAGCATTCATGAGCCATTTGGCTTTTGGTTATCTTGCATGATCTTTGTTGTTTGTGAATAGCCAAAACTGTCAGGACCAAGATTTTATCTGAGTTATAACAGATAGTGAATAGAGAGGGAGATGGGTAGAAGGATGTAGAGGAAAGAGAGATCCACATTGTTAGCACACTCTGGTTATGTCTATACATGAGTAAGTTATGTTGTTCAGCGGGAATGGATCTGTAAATCAGAATTAATTACTGCTGAGGACCTGCTATCTGTGCCATACTTGCTTGCTATGGTTCAGTGAACTTGTTTCAGGCTAAATTTAGCTTGGTCCTGTGGCCTGACTGCCTTTAGCAGCAGTGGTGTTACATGGAAATCTTGGAGTGCACTTCAGGGCTTCAGTTTCATCCAAAAGTCTGTGCATTCTGCCTTTTGAACCAAAGGGCAGAAAGCAAGGATGACTGGGAGTTCTGCTTCAAAATGGACTGACTGCTGGCTCAAAGTACAGGACCAATGTAGACTTGTTTGCCTTCTCAGTCAGATAAAATAGGGTGTCTCAAAAGCCTTTAATTTCTGTCACGGAGTAACAAGTGAAAATGAAATTTGTGTTACAAAATTTTGGTATGGTTTTCTTAATCTTTGGATCTGGTTATTTAGTTGTGAAAATGCTGCTTCCATTAAGTAGTATAGGCAAACAGTAACAAGAAGTCTCCTTTTCCATTAGTATATAACAAGTAAGGACACAGTCTGTCATTATTAAGGATAAATTTGTGCCTGAACATGTGAGTCATCAATCCTTGTATTAACTGGACAGAAAAGAATAAAGCTGATTTTTGTAGTTTGGTTTATGGGGTTTGTCTTGGTTTTGCCCTGTGGACTTGCTCAAAAATCCAGCTGCTAGTTTGAAAGATGTCCTAAAGCAAAAATAGTTTCAGGGAGGAAAACAAAATTGTGGTCACATTTTTAACAGGCTAGTCTCCAAAATGACAAACTGTTGAGATCAGATAACAAATGTACTCCAGCTAAAGACAATGGGGTTGAGAAAAAGCTTTAAACAGCTGCCAAGACTTAGGCAGAGACAAATCCTTTGTTCTCTCTTCTCACTCCTCAGCACCCATATCCTCCCTGCTGCGTTACCATGTGCAGCAACTTCTCTCAGCATAGCAGGAGTCAGGCTTTTGAGGGATTCAGGCTTTGAAGTGACAGGGGGAGTGGGAGTTTCTGTGGCACTGGGTCACCCACTTTGATAGTTCATATTAGCTCTTGACTATTTATAGCCTAAATCAAAGGATTTCTGTGTCTGCCCATGGATGAAAATTGGGTGTGTAAGATACAAAATTCCATATCTATACTGATATTTGGGATGCTGATTCACTATGGGATACATGAGAAATAACCTAAACCTTTACTAAGGCAACCACACTACTTACAAGACACCATATCAGCTGCCCTTAAATCTAGAAATTCTGTTTTTGATAATTAATTGGTGTGATGGCTGTTTTCCTTTGAGGACCATGAAGCACTGTGCTACTGAAGTCTGTTTGTAGAACTTTGAGGCTATGGTGTACTTGAGAATCTTAGGTATTTTCTGTTGCTGGATTGCAGTAAAAATGCAGGAATTGTATTGATTACTGAATTTTGAGCTAGTTAGACAATTTTCACACATGGCAGACATGCATCACCAGCAAGGGTGTGTAAACTACTGTCATGCCCTGCTGGTTCAAAATAATGCCTGATGTTTTTAGCTGCAGTATGGTGCTCCTATTAATGTAGTCAGACACCTTTTTAGGGGGTTTTGTGTGTCTTTCGCTCTTAAAACGTTATCTAACTTGTTCTGGAGATTTGATTATTGAAGCATAGCTGTATAAATTAAAAATTATTGGAGTACATTTAGATTTCATGTAAACAAGAAAAGTGAATAGATTCATACTCTTAACAATATAGTTGCATTAAATAGTGCTCTTTGATCACTTCTAGTCAAAATGCTTCTGCGTGGTGTCTGCATGGTGAGATACTTATCCAAATGTGTTATAGTCATTTGTATGTAGACTAAACTGTAGAAAAACACCATAAAATTCATGGAAAAGCTGACAGAGCAACCTCAAATGGGGAAAAAAAAGTTACTAAGGAATTAACTCAAGGAGATATAGATGAGGGAGGAAGCTGAGATTTACTTGGAGGTCTAGCATCTGTTTTGATGATTGCTGCACACAGGAGGAAAATTTTCTGGAAGCTGTGAGACTTCTTGAATTATTTATATAGATGGTAAAACATACTTGGACAATTCAAAGAATAACTCTAACATCAGGGGAACAACTGTACACTGATGAATGTCTTACTGGGAAAAAAACCCTTTTATTTGGGAAAAATCTTTTGGATTTAGTATCTTTGTTTTCATCATTTTAGGCTGGATGGAACACTTCCAGTTTTCGGATTTTTTCATGAGTAGAATAATTAATTAACTTCAAGATCTTTCCGTAATATCAAAATAGGAAGATTTACTGGAATAAAAATTTCTATTTTATAGTGAATCATTTTTAACAGAGTCCCTGATTAATGTGATTACCAGCTGCATTGAAGTTGCATTAAAGCAGTGACTGACATTTGAAACACTTAATTCTCACATTAAGTTTAAATTGCAGCTCAGCACTGCAATTGGTGTTAAAGGCTAGGGCTGAACAGTCATTTCGAAATTACTCAGAGATGAAGTGTGTAAAAATCTGAGTTGAGGGTAAGCCCTTGAAAAGTGACTTTTAGGAAAAATATTAGTCTTTTGCTGTGGAAGTAGTTTTATCCATTTCATATATGGCATCCACCAAGTGCTTGTATCACATTTTCATCAAAGCTGAAACTAATTATTAGGCTTCACTTTCAGCCATTCTAATAAGCTGCATTTATCCATCCTCTGTGCCATGTTCCACACTTGCTTTAACCTACAGAAAGGGAGAAGAACTAAAAGATGATAAAACCATGTCTAATCAGCTTTGGATAAGCCCAGCTCTGGGCAGAGTTTATTTGTAGGCTGTGTTTAGAATGGTGAACTCACCTTCACTGAGTACTTTGGGCTTAGCAAATCCCTCCAGATGGCTTTTGAGTCTCCCAGTTTCAGCAAGCATTCTTTTCCTTCATCCAGAAAATAGATGATTTGCTGTTTAGCAAAAATTAAACTTGCAGCAGAATTATGCACATTGTGGTTGACATGGTTCATCAATTTAATGGGGCATGAAAACAGAGACATAGAAAAATTATCAGCATATGAAAAGTGTATCTGCCAGCTGTGCTGTTGTGTTCTGTGTTGGGTTGTGGTGATATTGTTACTAACTTGGATAATTCCTGCATGGAATGGCTTTGGTAAACATGCTGTTCTATTATGACAATATTTTCTATCTCTGCCTTCCAATAGGGAAAACATTTCAAGAAGATCAAAAGTTTTAGTAAGAAATAAGGCAAAGAGGAGTTATTTCTCCCCCATTTCCATTTCTGGTAGTCCAGTTCTTTTCTAATTCCTTCGCTTTGCTTCTGTCCTTGTCATAGGAACCTGTATATGCTTCTACTTACTCTCCTGTTATACCTGCTCTCCATAAATTCCATCCTTTTCTACCTATTAATCAGGTGAGCAAAAGTCTGCACAATTTAAATGCTCAACAATTTCAAGTAAGCACATTTTAACAGTGTTTTTTAATTTAGGAAATTAATAATCCTCTTAACTGATTAACCAGCTCAGTAAATGTAGCTTTAAAGAAACAATGTTATGCCACTATGCTGTGTACTCTTCTTCAGTATACATTCTGCTGCTGTTTCTCTTATTTTCTAAAAATTCTCTGTCTGTGTTGGAGTGTATAGGTGAGAAAGCAAATGAAGGAAACATTATTGCTTTCATTATAATACTGAAAATTCATTAAAATACTGAAAATTTGTAAGTTGCTGAAAAGGGTGTATAAAAGGAGTAGTACATAACTACAGAGCATTTATTTTAAAAAAAAATGCTGTGTAGCCTGATTTCCCTGTAAGTAATGTGCATATACAATGCAAGAAATAACATCATCTAATTTACTGACTGTAAAAAAGCTGCTTTTGTTCAGAGATGACTTTGCTATAGCACTTTTCTCTAGTCCCTGTGTAAAGGATTTTTGCCTTGGCACATCCTGCTTCTATTCTCTGACTGTCCCATCTTCCTGCTTCTCTCTCTTTCTTCCTTTAAGGTCTGTAGTACTAGTTTGAAAGAATCAAGCTCTCTGATTTCTGATGACCGTCACCCTTGGAGATGGAAGGTGAAATGCTGTATAAAGTTCCTATGTAGTTTTTGGAGGGAGGAGTGAGACAGAAAATTACACTCAGATCGATGATGCACATTCCCAAAACAACTTGTGGCAGTAGAGTTAACTTTGTGTTTGCTTGGGAGTAGAGTTCTGCTCCTGTTCCAGTAAATGTTAGAGAAGCTTCATGTGAAGTGTTCCTCAACATCATGTCTGTAGCTCTGTAATTCCATCATAGACAATTTGAAGAACTTACTTATGAAGAAATAATAGATAATGAGAAATATAAACTTTCTACAGCCAGAGCAACATAACAAAGTTGTCTTTAAGCAGTAGAATAATAGATCTGAGCAAACCATACCTGGTTCACATGACCAGAGGTAAAAAATACAAAGGCAGAAATAGGCAAAGAAACAAGCTGCAGAAAACCACAAGAGAACAGGGACAGCTCACTGGAAGGCCTCGGTAGATGTACACAAATCAAATTCTGCTATGTTACACCTCCTTGTCCCTTGCCTTTAAGCTCACACCTGGGGTTGTAGTGCTCCAAGGAATGCATTGGGTTCTTCATTCCCACAGTCTGTGTTGCATGCAGGGAGCTTTCTGACCAGCATGGGTGATGGCAGTGAATTCAAGGAGCAGATACTCACTGCTGGATTGCGGATGAGGAATATGGAACAGGCTGCTGGATATATTATAAACATTTAGGCAACTGATATTTATTATTTCCATATTCACTTTCATAGCTGTTTTTGAAGATGATCTTTTACTATGAGTTTTTTTAATTAAACATTAAATGTTGGACTAATAACTGAAACGTGTTAGTGTTACCTCTTCTCTATAACTCTGGATTTAATAAAGCTTATTCACTTCAGATCACCTATTAGTTTTGTTGTGCCAGAGTTCACCAGCTTTATGTATCTAGAAGATAAACATATAGTCTATCTTAATAATAACCCTCCAGTAATGACAGGAGGGACAGGAGTAATGAAAGCTTTAATGAGCTGTTCATTTCCATCTGTCTTAAAAGGAAAACAGCAAAAAAAGTGTTCATCTTTCCATTGACTGTGGTGAGCTACATCCTGCTCTCCTAGCAAGCTGCTTCCTTCTAGCACAGTGTCAAGGAACCTGCAGACTTGTCTGGGGTTTTTTTCTGGCACAGTTAATCACTTTGTTACTGCACCAAACAGAAGTTGAGTATGTTCTGTTTTGCTCAAACCACTTTTGAACAGAAAGGCATACATTTGCATTGGAATTTTCTCTCCATGTTCTCTTATAACAAGGCCCATATAAAGTTGCAGAGGAAAACAATGCAGAGACTTTTTACCATACTTGAACAACTGTTGGGTTCTCCTTAGGGGTTTTTTTTTGTCTTAGGAGCTTAAACTAGAAAAAAAAATTAGATGCTTTTTGAATCCTTCTTTATGTCATTTATAGCATTGGTTTTAAGTAGAACCTTCTTCTGAAAAATAGACTTTTTTTGTGTGTTCATTCTTGGTTCAGACTCCCCCAGGTAAGGGCAGTCTTGATCTTCTATATAGAAAACCATGAATTATCTTGTTTCTTATATTAAGAAACAAAAAACAAAACAAAACAACAACAAGAAACCCCCAAAACAAAACAAAAAACCACCAACAAAAACAAACAGCACACCAGCATGCTAACAGACCAGTCTTTCTCAGTTCTTGTGACCTAAAGACTTGTAAAAACCCTCGATGCCCTCAGTTTAGCAATTCAGCAGAAAGGCAAAGGTATGCAAGAGGTGATAGACAAAAAAGGGTGCTATCATTGTGGGAACACGGCATGGACTGCAAAGTTGCCTGTATGTGGCCCCTTCCTTAGTATGAACAGGGGCATGCCTGGCATAGCCTCAAGAAATGTGTTGCAGTGCTAGAAAAGACCAATATCATCATCCAGCCTAGCCAAGCAGTGGGAGAAAAGTAATCCCTGTTTCTGACTGTTCTTGTACTGAGTCTATAAATCTTTCTCAAACTAAATCCAGCTTCTTTTAGAAAAACACGCAGTCTTAATTCTAAACTGTCAGCATACAGAAAACTCTCAGCAATATTAAGTAATTTTTCACATGTAATTATTCTTGCTTGTGTAAAGTGTAACTCTTAACCCTTTCTTCAGTGAAAATACATACTTACCTAATTTAATCTGAGGTCGATTTTTTAAAAAAAAATTTCAGCCCTTTTTCTGAAACCTTTCAAAATTGTCAGCATCCTGGGTAGGAGCAGGGAGTCTGGAAACAGACGAACTATTCCAGTGCAGATTATCTGTTCAGAACAAATTTCCATGGGAGGTTTTGTCTTTCTTTTTTTGTCTTCCTAATTGGCTGGGGTTTTTTGTTTCCCTTTTCAAATAACATTTCTCTTAAAATCCTGGTTTATCAGACTTTTCTGATATCCTTTTTTCCCCAACCATCTATGTGATTATCTCTTCTTTATCTTCATCATTCTTTGGTGTTGGTGTCATCATGAGGGTCTTCTCAGGGGATGAGACTACATCCTTTGTTCTCCATGTTCATGAAAACACTTTGATCAAATTTGGGATGAATCAGATCACTGCATGGTTCTTTTCTGTTCAGAAATAATTTTTCAGTCAGTTAACCAGTTTACAGCCTGTAAGCTGCTCTGATATTTTTATATTGCTCAAAAAAACCTGCCTCAGAATGTCATCAGTGATTAACTCAAATATATTAAAGAAATCAGAGGTAACTGTGTTAATATATTTAATCATACTTGAGCTCATCAAACTTACCATTTTGATTAAACCTGTTTTCCATAATGCCATGTGGAATGGCATTAATTACGTGCCTGTGATTTGATTCTTCATTGACTGTCTTTGCAGCAGTCTTTCTTTGGGTGTCTGGAACAACCCACAGCTTGGGTGACTTGTTCCTACATGCTTTAGCTTTACTTCTAAATATTGTCCACATCTGAGCTTTCATCCTAAACATTTTTCCATTTTCAAAGGCTTTTTAAAAAGCCTTGTGTTTTGGGGCATCATTTCCAGCTATTTTGTCTGAGATATCAATGAACACATCCAGATATTGTACACAATAAATTAGAGTATTTCATTGAAAGTAACCACCTTTTTAATGAAAAAAATTGCATAGGAGCAGCTTCAATCCTAAGTTTTTATATATTATTTTTATTTATTCTTGATTTACTAATTATTGGCTTGACTATTTTACCGTTGCAAATTTGAGATTGTTCTTTCATATCATAATCTGGGGTTTTTTAACTTAGAAATAAAATTTGCACTTAGAAGCTTCTTGAATTTTAACTTTCTTGACATATTTTCTTCCGGGTAGAATGTGCTTTGACCAGCTAATTCCTCCACAAATGCTCTATGTGGCAATTCTGAAAGCTTCTAAACTGTTCCCAACTAGCAGGTGGATATTTTCTGAAATTTCTTTTGACAGTTGCATTGGCTCATGTTAGCTTTCTAGCTATAGAAAATTACTCTTTAGCTAATCATGGCATATACTTCTGTTTTTCAGCAGGACAGTTAAGGGAAATTAAATTGGTTGGGAATTGCTTGGTGTCTATTTAGTTTATAATTTTTTAGTTCATTTGTTCATTAATAAAACAGACAGGAGGAGTCTTCATGCATTAGGAAGATATTTACTATGGAATTGCTCCAAAGTCACATATGCATCCAGTCTGATTTTTTTTTTTTTTTTTTTTTTTTTTTTTTTTGGATCCCCAAAAAT
>VXAC01006147.1:226684-255235 GCA_013399225.1 Rhipidura dahli | reverse complement strand
TTTTTGGTTAGGAACTCCAAAAATATTTTGCCCAATGGAACAGCTTGAAATCTTCCATTCAAAAACAAAAAAAAAGTTTATTTCCCCTGTCAGACAGCTGTTTTCTTTTATCCTTTGACACAACTCCAGAATTACTGACAGTCTTTGCAATTCATGTGTGTAGTGATTAACACACATACTTTCCATGTCTGCATCTTCAGAATTTTCAGTAGCTCTGTAGACCCTGAAGCTTCAGGTATTCGCTGGAGACAAAATCCAAAACTAAGATTCCAATAAGTTTAAAACACAAAACCAAATCCATATGATTTTACTTCTTTCTGCCTCTCCCTCATTTCCCTCATATTGTAATGGAAGTCAGCATCCTTACTAAGTTAAAAGAATTTGTTTTGTGTATGAAATTTTATTTGTGGCTTCATTAGGTATTTATTAAATTCCTGCCCAGGTCTCCTTTAATATACTGTTGTGGTTTTTTCTGCCAACTTGTCATCCCAGAGGTGGCTGTGCTGACACTGGAATGGGTAGAGACTGGAAGAAATGAAAGAGACTTCTTCAATGTTTTTCTTTAAAGCATTCAGAGGCTTTGACAAACGAGGAAATGACACCGAATACACTTGCATGTTGTTGTTTCTGTTGAACATTGTAGAGTTCTAGGGAAAAATCAGAGTTTTTAATCTTGATTATCATAGCTTGCAGTCATTTTGTCTGGCTGCCCAGCTCTTTCCTGATAAATCGAGAGGAAATATTACTGCAGAAGGCTGCAGAAATGTGTGGAACTAGAGGGAAGGAATGGAGAGCTCTCATAGTCCAAGTCCTTCTTGCCTTGTCTTCACTCTTCTGGCTGATGTCTCCTGATCCCAGTAAATGCTGAAAGCTACAAAGTCTCTGTATTAGTGTGTCCTCTGCAGTCACAATAGTTTTTATATAAAATGACTTATTTATGTAGTCTGATTGATCTTTAGGGAAATAAAAAGTAAGAATATCTTCCTTGTATCTTGAAAGGAGAAAAATGTTTATGTTCACAAGCTTTTGCATACTTTTGCATTTCCCATCTGGTTCTATGAGCTAGAGCTGTATTAAAGCTTGAGGTTTTTTTAATTCTAGCAGCTAGGTTGTGAAAAAAAATGATGAATAGCATGCAACTTGGAAGTAATTCTATAGTTGACAGTCCCATGCACTAAAAATACTTCAGTGTTTTATTTCTATATGCAGTATAATCCCTGAAATGTTGATACTTTTTAAAGATAAGCATATTAAAGTAACAGTCCTTTGGCCCGACCTAGCTACAGCAGAGTGTGTAAATTCAGCTTCTTTGCTACTTAATGTACCATCATCAATCCTTCTGTGTGAGAAGGGCACCAAGATTGTGCACCTTCTGCTTCTTATCACTCCAGCTGTTGGCTGCAAACCTCTAAAGCAAGAAAGGAAAGCTAAGGGTGACCTAGGGGAAAAAAAAGAGGGGGTGGTAGAGATGATCACAGTCATTGGAAAAATATTTAGTAGAGCAAGCTGACTTAAGAACTAATGTGAAAGGCTGCTAATTGTGCCTGGAGAACTGAGTAACTGTAAGAGACTGATTAGGAACCATCCACTGAAGTTACACCACTTCATTGTTACTCCCTGTGCCACCTGCAGATTTGCACACTTGAAAATATCTGCTCATAGTCAGTAGTGATCTCACTTGTGTAGCAAGTTATGCTCAAAAGAACAAGGTCTGGAAAATGATTTCATACACAGAGTGAACGATTTGCTTGCATAGTGGAGTGTCATCTGCCCTGGCTGGGAGTCCCAAGGAAAGAGCACAGACCAAAACCTTGTACTCACAGTATAATGGGGCAGCAAGACAATGAAGCATCTCAGGGTCACTAAGCTGTGTCTGTGACTTCACTTCAGTAACTTGGTCTCCTGCTCCCTTCCCTCTGCATCTGGCAGTTGAAATGTTCAGCCAGTCTTTAGCTATGTCCTTTTTTTAAGCAGGTTTTTATTTTTTTAAAAAAACATCTCTTTCTCTATTTCTTCCAAAAAAGCAAAGAATGGCAGATAACCACGAGAGTCAGATGACCATTGAAGAGAGGAAACACCTGATTTCAGCTCGAGAAGAAGCCTGGAAGTCCAAGGGTAAAGGAGCAGCCAATGACTCCACACAATTCACTGTAGCTGGCCGAATGGTAAAAAAAGGTCAGTGATGAAATGATCCCAATATAAATACAACACCTCTTATCTGTCTAGTCAAAATAAAGTCAAACTAAAGCTATGCAGAAACAGCATCTGTATTTAGCAAGAGGAGGACTGTTTATTTTCAGCTGAGCATCATGTCATGAGGTTGTTCACTTCACTTTCTTGTGGGCGATCCATTTCATTCTGCACTGCCATCCACTTTTGACAGGGCTCTGTCTGACTGGTGGAAATCACCTGAACAGGGATACATGTTTTGGTTTTCCCTCTAATACAACCCACAGGGCATAGTTGGATTATTCTTTTCTATTTGTCCTTCCTTTGAAAACCCAGCTGCACTGTCTAGAGAATAGTTGTGAAATATAGTTGTTTCTGTTGCTGGCATTTCCCCCACTCCTAGGATCACTGGGAATATTTAGCAAACAAGTATTGTTTTTATGGATGCTGTCTTGGACAACAGCTTGAAGTGTTATGTTTGGCTGAAGGTTCCCTGGTTCTGCATAAAACCACTGAGTAAAACGACGAGGGAGCAATGTTGACTTTTTTGGGATCTCTTGAATGCAGTCACTATTTCCAGATCTAATCATTCTTCTAAAGTGGACAGGAGTCTCTGAAGGCTGTACATGGTAGAAATGCAGCTGTTCAAGCAGCATGCCTGGGAAGATGATAGTTTTGGGAAGAAGGCACCTAAACTGATCTTTTGTGCTTAATGAATACGAGATTTTGTGTTGTTACAAGAACTTGGTTGTTAAACACAACACCAATGAACCTTGAGTTATATTATTTTTAAAAAATCATTGTAGGGAGAGGACATTACTGCAACAGGAGTAACTTCTTGCAATCCAAGCCACAATCTGTTGGCAAACAGATGAACAGCATTAGGAATTACATCTATTAGTAACATATTTTAGCTGCTGCTTACATTTTACATTGTTTTTCTGTTAGAAATGCCAGTGGTCACTATTTAAAGAGTAATCTATTTTGGAGGATCACCAAGAAAAACTGTTTCGTTGTCCACAGACTTGCTTTTTGAGAGTGTTTGTTTTTGTTTTTTTTTTTTGCAAATAGCTTGATCTTTGAGAAGGAAAGGAAGGTGGTAGCATTTGCTCTTAATGAGAAAAAGAAATTATATTGAAAGGATCTCTTTAGGTGCTATAATCATGCTTTTGAAGAAGCAAGGTAATGCAACGACAATGAAATCAATAAAAGTAGCCCAAGTGGGATTTTAGTTAGATGTGTACTGGTTTTATATCCTGAAAGAATAAATTATCATTAAGAGTTTTTAATTTAAGAGATTATGCAAAATAACATCTTTATTTTGTTATATGCCTGTGCACAGATGCTGTATTTTAATTGCTTCTTATGGCTGAAAATTACTCAGTCCTAATTGGAAGGTGATCATTTTCTAAGCAGTTCTCAGTGTGGTATTGTGGTTTATGTCCTGGTAGAGCTGCTTAAGAGCTGTGTCCTCTTGAGTGTGTCTTGAGGAAGGCTTTACCCATTGACTTAAAACCTGCTGGAATTTTGAGTCTCTTAGCTAACAGGGGAAAAATATTGGTTGTGGAAAAGATACCCAGTTATATTCAAAATCTATCTTGGTGTTTGACAATTATGACAATTATGTTACTAGGACCTGCAGTAAAGATAGTGGAAACATGGTTAATATATGTTCTCCCAGCACAATATTGGTTTAACCTGATCAAAATAACCAAGGGCTTAAACTTACATAGTTCAATAATTAGTAAACTATGGCTAAGTGAAAGTAGATAATAGAGGAAAGATGTCTGCTTCCCCATTTACTGAGAGTCTAGGCTACAAAAGTTAATAGGTGCAATTTTTTAAAAGCCTCAGTATGCTTTTCTCCCTGGTAAAACCTTTGTCTCCTATAGAGTGCATTTCTCTTACTACAGCAGTGTAGACTCACATGAAAAGAACTAAACAAAAATCATCTTTATTCTATCCACTGGGTCCAGAATGAATTCCTTTATTATAGTTACTGAAAAGGATGGAGGAGAGTACAACAAAAGGCAGGAGTAGTGCTTGATACAGTGGGGACTCTAACTTCCATTTCTACTTCAATTTCTATGTGTTCTTAAAAACCCAGCAGGGCCCAAGAATTACTGTGAAATCCAGGGACAGCATTCACAAGTCAGATGCTTATGTATATTAATAGAGATGTGTTTAAATTTTTAAAAGGGGGTAAGAGGGTAGTGGAGGTGAAGGTGCCTATCAAGATCTCGATGGCTTTCCTGATAACCATATGTTTTTGTTCAGAACACTTCCGTGTTTTTAAAATGTAGCTTGTGGTACAGCTGGAGCCCAAAATGTAGACCAAGTGAACTGCTGCTGTCTTGAGAAGGAGCAAATCACTGTATTCCAGAGAAAGCCTGTATCTTGTGTTAGGTTGCTTAGAGACACTTAGAAATGAAGCTTTGTTCTTGTGAATGGAGCAGTTCCTGAGGCTGCTGTTGATTAAAGGGGCAGGCAGGACCCTCTGCCGTCACTGATACTGATGGGGCTGGGGAGGCTGGGGAATTGTGCTGTAGGAAGTAGCCAGGCCCATGTGCTTTCCCCAGACAGCTTCCCTGACATCACTGTTGGAAACACAGGCTGACTCTGGGCTGCATTTGCTGTGTTCTGTGTCCCTGTGCAGGCCTGGCTGCTCCGAGTGCACTAACACCAGTAGCATCCCCTTTCCGGCAGAAGTCAACCACTCCAGTTACAAAGCCCTTGGAAGGTAAGGAATAAAAATGGCTGAAATATGTTCAGGTTTATTTATTTTCTGTCAGTTAACAGGTTTTTACTTTCTGGTTTGCTTAGAAATTGAGGCCAGGCCTGATATGCAGCTGGAATCAGATATGAAGCTTGACAAGTTGGAGTCGTTCTTGGGAAGGCTGAATAACAAAGGTTGGTAGAGTTACCCAGGGTGGCAGTGTATTCACTCTCTGACTTCAGTAAATCAATTAAAGTGCCCTTTAGTTAAAATATCTGGTAGCAGAAACAAATATTTCTTTGCTCAAACTTCACTTACTGATACTTTTATTTTTATGATTCAGTCTTCGCTAAATTTTAAGAAAAGCCTTTTTCTATTGTATTACAAATGTACAATAGAATAAATCACAGATGCCAAAATAACTTTATTTCTTTAAAAACAATGTACACATTCTTCTGTAGGACAGAATTTCCTAAAAGCACACAGCCAGTCTGAACCATATTGCCATATGCAGTGAAACAGCTGAAGATGTAGTTTAGTCCTATTAAAATCAAAATAGGATACTAGGCTGCTCCCAAGTACAATTCATTCATTTCCCTGATTTTTTGAAAACTGACTCTCTGTAGCAGCTCATAAGCTTCTTTAAGAAGCTCTCTAGAATTCTCTGGTGTTTCCATCTCTTATGTCTGCCCTCCATTTGTAAGACAAAAATCTTTATGTAATTTGTAGTGTAACAGACACCATAAACCAATGTGTTCACATTTCAGCATAGGAGGCACTAGCGTAGGATCATGACTGTGCCACACTCACTTGTCTAAAATAGTGACTTCTGCTCTTGTGATTCTTGATCTTTTCAAAGGAAGGAATTGCATAGGTGGAGGCAATACTCCACCTATTACAATAGGTGTTACAGGAATTACAACAGGTGTTAATAGGAATTACAATAGGTGGAGGGAATATACAAGACCCTAAAATGCTTACAATCATCATACTAGAGCAACTCATTTGTAGTGTATAAGTTTTCATTTAGCCATATTTCCCTACCATTTTGCAAAATGATTATTGCATGTGAGTAGCAGTTACACTGTTTTAAAATATTCTTTATCAACACACTTTTCAACTATCAATTAAAAAAATCAACACAAAAAAAGCCCCAACAAAAACCTAAACACCACTGCCACCCCAAAAAAAAAAATTACCCAGACAACTACCAACAAGCCACGTTTACCTTTTCTAGAGTTAGAAACTCTAGAATGATTATTTACTGGGAGAAGTGTTTTTTTCCTGCAGTTGCTGGGATGCAAGAGACAGTGCTGACAGTTACAGGAAGATCTGTGAAAGAGGTCATGAAGCTGGATGATGATGAAACATTTTCCAAATTTTATCGCCATGTGGATTTCCCTTCCTCCTCAGTGCCTTTGGACCTTGATGAGGACTTCGATGCCATCTTTGATCCTTATGCACCAAAGTAAGAATTACTGTTTCCCCATTGTTCTGGATGCAGGCACAAGGGCAGTGTTCAAAATGTTCAGCTCTAAGTCATCTTGTAGGTATCTTAGTACTGAGCACATCCATTTCTTCTGAAATCATGCTTCTGCCTGAACTGAGGAACCGATCCTGCTTTCCTGTCATTAGATTGTTCTGACTAGAGAAATTCACTGATGATGATAAGCACTGCTTGTTTTTCAGGTTGACATCTTCTGTAGCAGAGCACAAACGTGCTGTTAGGCCGACACGCAGAGTCCAGTCCTCAAGAAACCCCTTGAAAATGCTGGCAGCAAGACAAGATATTCTTCATGAATACACTGAACAAAGACTGAATGTTGCCTTCATGGAGTCAAAGCGAATGAAAGTAGAAAAAAGTAAGCTAGCAGGATGATTTGTACAAGACTCCATTATGCCTTTTTAATTAAATTCAAAACAAGAAGTCCCAATGCAAAAAACAGAACTGAAGGAATACCCTGAACATACTCTGTGAGTGGCAATAAATTGGTTGAGGTGTAAGGTGGAATGCAGCCTGTCTAGGAGGCCTGGAGAGAAGGGCACGTGTGACTTCCTCAGGGAAAGTACCTATAGCCACCTCCTGTACATAGGTTTAATTATTTATTTTTAGCACAGTCACCTTGTGTAGAGAGAGAGGGCCACAATGCCTGCAGGGTGTGCAGGGTGAGGACAGGACATCAAGGGAAGCAGATCCAACTTTGTCATGCTGGGGTGAGAGCTGGCAAGAATAGATGCACTTTTGTTCAGGTACACTGGCCTCAATTTTGGGTCCTAATTTTCTGTCAGAAATGGGGATTAGCCTTCTTGAATCCTAACGATTAATTTCCATAAAGTATCAGAGCTTTGTGGCAAGGCTTATACAAGGTGTTTTACTTGTTAAGCTGCTTTCTCCTGACAATCAGATGGACAGCAAAGACATCATCGTAAAATTTATTTAAAGATTTGTTAAGCGACTCTTACATTTTGGGGTACAAGTTTTCCTTATTAAATTTGAGTAAAAAAAGATCATCTTTAACTATTGACTGTATTGATGAAAACATTAATTATATATGCAATACTTTGTTGCCATCTCATGAGAAGGATTTCCCTGAGTTATAAATTCACAAAGTGTGTCTTTGATTGAGCAATAAACAAAAGTAGCCAAGAATTTGGGCTGTAAGTTTACAGTAAAACATGAATAAGACTCTGAAGTGCAAGTGGGTGTTGCATCACTCTGTCTCAGCCAAATTTTAAGGGAATAACAGTTAATTAGCCTTGTCTCTGTGCTATCTTTTATTATTAATGACTTATAAGGCAGTGAAGATCTATACAGTACTTCACAAAACATGAGGTAGGATGTTTCCTAGCAAAGTTGGTATTTCTGTCAAATAGCATAATTCTGACACTGACATTTTACTTGGATGATATCTAGAAATTTAGGTAATCCTAAACCCACAAATCTTTTGGGCTAGTGGTTAATCTGAGTTCAGCCTGGCTTTGATGTTGCTATGGAGAAGAAGAAAAACTGGAAATAACGGGCAGAAATTATTTTCTTAATGCAACTACCAATTTTTAAATATAATTTTGTAATTTTTCTTTCTGTCTGTCTGTCTGTCTTTCCTCCAACTTCTTTTTATATACAAGTGTCTACAAATTCAAATTTCTCAGAAGTAGCACTTGCTGGCCTGGCAAGCAAAGAGAACTTCAGCAACATTAGCCTGAGGAGTGTTAATCTAACAGAGCAAAACTCTAACAACAGCGCTGTGCCATACAAGAAGCTAATGCTCCTGCAAATTAAAGGTATGCTGGAACTGCTTTTACTTTCCCTAAATAATAGGCTGAGTGAAACATATGGGAGATGCTGCCACATTTAGATGCTTAGCTTGTTCTAGATCTTCAGGTCAAGATTTATGTCCAAAACCTGAAAAAATAAGTGATAATTGTGTAACAAGTTAAACCTTACAGATAGGTTTGCATTGAGCCACTGGTGTATGTTTCCCAAGGAGAAAACAGAATATTTCAGAAATTCTGGCTATCTCCCGTAGAAATTTTTAACTGTCCTGTTCTTCCAGTGCTCAGTATAACTTGGAAGTGATGTGACAGTGTTCTTGCTCCACTTCCCCTTACAGTGCATAATAACATATCTGATTCTACAAATAGCTAGGTTTTGGAAAGCAAAATTCTTAAAATTCATTAATTCTTAAAACTTTTTACTGCCTACAGAAATTGTGCCGTAACTTCACTTAAACAAATGTAAAAGGTCCTGGAAACTTGCTGCTTTCTGCCATTTACTTAGTTAATTTCTTTCCAGAAGGACACGGAGTTGTTAAAGCAAGAACAGGAAATAATAGAAATATTAGTTGATAGGAGACATTTATTTTGTTTCCTGTGAGTAAACTCTTTTTCCACAGTAGTAGTTTTTAATTATTCTCAAAAAGTCTTTTTCCACATATTTTGGTAACTGTGTTGGGATTGTTTGTATTTCATTCAAAACAAATCAGATGGTGGCATCTGATAGTGGTAGTTGAAAGAATATAATTAGCTTTCTTTTCTCTGTAGGAAGAAGACATGTCCAAACAAGATTAGTTGAACCAAGAGCCTCATCACTGAACAGTGGAGACTGTTTCCTGTTGTTAACTCCACATTTATGTTTCTTGTGGGTAGGAGAGTTTGCAAATGTCATAGAAAAAGCAAAGGTCAGTACTATTTTATAATTTATTTTTAGAACCACTGCAGTATATGTGTCTGATGAATTGAGCCTTGGTGCCAATTCTCTCAAAAAGTGGCATGTAACATATAGTCCATGACAGGGAGATATGCAGGATTCCTGAAAACCTGTTTTTAGGTCATGCACTGAATGAAAGCTGACGTAGGAGTGTGTAGTTTGTGAAGCTGCAAGAGAAAAAAGGATATCCTCAGGATACAGACTGGACTCAAAAAAAATAGTCTGAATGGCAGGATGTCCTTTTTATTCCCATGTCCACTGAGATCAGTCTTGCTTTAAGGCAAATGAAAGAATGAATGCATTTCTGTAACTTTTTTTTCTAGTGTCTGTTTATTTAATGCAATAAATAATAACCATTTCTTCTGCTGTTTGATCTATTATATCTCATTTGCCTTCTCCCTGAGCAACAATATTGTATTCCAAGTACAAGTATTCCAAAGACTTAAGCAATCCTGTTCAGATAACTGTTAATCTCTTAGGCTTCAGAACTTGCAACTTTAATTCAGACAAAGAGGGAACTTGGCTGTAGAGCTTCTTATATACAGACTATAGAAGAAGGAATAAATACCCATACCCACGCAGCCAAAGACTTCTGGAAACTCCTTGGTGGACAGACAAATTACCAGTGTAAGCATTGTTATAGTTACAATATCTGATGCTCTATTACAAAAAGATGGTAGAGTCAGTTCTCTTTAGTAAAGATAATTGGATGTTAAATTGTTTTTGTTATTTTTGACAATCTTTTCCTTAAGCTGCTGGAAGTCCTGAAGAAGATGAAATGTATGAAGCTGCAATAATAGAAACAAATTGCATTTACCGCCTCGTAGAAGATAAACTCATTCCTGAGGATGACTACTGGGGAAAGGTGCCAAAATGTACCCTGCTACAACCAAAAGAGGTATTGTGCCACTTACTGCTCCTGGGGTAAGTGCAGGAACATGCAACTGATGATGACTTTCAGTAACTGCAAATGCTTGTGGAGAGGGTCACTGAAAACCGGGTCCTCTGTGCTTCTGAAAGGCTTCTGAACACTTTGCTGTCTGGAGTGTGCTGCAGGTCTCAAGAAATTAGTTCACATTATCTTTAAAGTAAAATACCATTTTAGGAAGTGTAAATCCTTTTGTCAACAGTGGCTTGTTCCAGAATCATAGAATGCAAAACAAGTAGCACTTTGGAAAAACAAAACAAAATAAAACCTACTTTTATTTCTATGCCTAGCAGACTCTTCCTCTTCAAACAACCATTTCACCCATCTAAGTCAGAACGAGAGCAGGTTTCTAAAACAAAGACATCATGCATTGTCTTGAAAGTATTAAAGTCACTCCCTTTCTGCCTACGTTGTGCATTCTGTCAGCCTTCCCTGGCCACAGGACAAGGCATAGATCTAAATGTCAGAGAAAGCTGCTGAAACTGGACAGCAATCAGTCAGGCAACAGAACCCAATTTTAGCAGTAAGAGCTCTCTGATCTGCTAGTGACTTTAGCCACCTAAAGATACACCTCACAGCATTCCTCTTACTTGCTTCCAGTCATCCTCAAAAATTGGACATCACAATGCAGACTGTGCCCTGTCCTTATTTGCATTTAGTGCTACTTGTTAGTGTCACTGAAGAAACTCATATTTGGAGGAGTTTCTGTTCAGCATGAGGAAACTGGAGGATCAGGGTATCACCTAACCTAAAGGTAGGTTGATTTTTTTGTTTTATGGTTTTGGTTTTAGGTGCTGGTATTTGATTTTGGCAGTGAAGTATATGTGTGGCATGGAAAGGAAGTTACTTTAGCACAAAGAAAAGTGGCATTCCAGCTGGCAAAACATTTGTGGAATGGCACCTTTGACTACTCCAATTGTGATATAAATCCTCTGGACCCAGGAGAATGCAATCCCCTCATACCCAGGTATCATAACTTGAATTTAGTCTCATTGCAGATATTTCATTTTCTTGCCCTCTTTTCACTGTGTTTAATTTGATTTTGTATCTTTTGTTCCCTTGCACAGAAAGGGACAAGGACGCCCAGACTGGGCTGTATTTGGCAGACTCACAGAACATAATGAGACAATACTGTTCAAAGAAAAATTTCTTGATTGGACAGAACTGAAGAAACTCAATGAGAGGAATTCTAGTGAATCCCTTCACCAGAAGGTGCATATAATAAGCATGCTAGGTATTTCAAACTAGATGACCTAGTTGGGATGGCAGCCAGGGAAGTTTGTGTTCAAGGATCCAGAGCACTTGCTTTAGTTTGTGGGCTTTGACCTAGGGGTCAGAACATCACTTCCTACAGCAAACCCACTGAGTTGTTTTTTATTCTTATTATTTATATATTACACTATAAGTATATTTGTGTATATTATTTTTATATTTATAAAAACTAACTAATATATTTATATATAGTATAGGAAGTATAATTATTGTTTATATATGAGCCAGGCAGCTCAATGAGTACTGCTGAGGTGGCTTTGACAAGGCATCGAATGATGACAAGATATTAAAGTACTGAAGTATGCAGGAGTCAAAATGTTTGACTGGAACTGTAGGGCCAGGAGAAAAAAAAGCTGTGCTCAAATAAATCTCTTCTCTGTGTTTTTTGACAGGAAGAATCCAGATCTGACTCTAAACCATATGATGTCATGCTAATGGTAGCTGTGCCTCAAACAACTGTGGGCACAGTCTTGGATGGAATAAATATTGGCCGGGGCTATGGACTTGTGGAAGGAGAAGATGGGAGGCAGTTTGAAATTATCACTGCCTCTGTGGATGTCTGGCACATCCTGGAATTTGATTATAGTAGACTGCCTAAGCAAAGCATAGGGCAGTTCCATGAGGGAGACACTTATGTGGTGAAGTGGAAGTATATGGTGAGCACTACAGGTTAGTGAACAATTCCATTTCATCCTTCTGAAACATGCACAAGTGCAACTACAACTCCTACTATTAGTGGTGAGATCCACACCTAGATTTCCATGGATATGAGACAGTTTGAAAGGTTAGGGATGCTCATTTTGCCTCCCTAGGTCATTAAAAAGTACAGCTTTTTATTTTGTTTAAAAGAAAACAGTAGAAGTTACAGTTATTTTTGATACACCAAGTGTATTGCTGTCCATCTCTGCTTTTACCCAACATTGTTGGTGTACATGTTCACAGGACAGCTCATTAAGCCAAATTATGCCCACAACTTAACACCAAAATAACTAGGCAGCTGGACTAATGGCTGTGGTTTGAATGTCTTGCAAGAGAGGTAGGCTTAGCAACAAGAAAAACCTTTGCTGGTCAGTGGAGATCAGTAACAATGACAGGAAAAGCCCTTGCCAGCTCACTCCCCTTGCTATCCCTTCTGCTGTTGCTGGAAACCCTTTGATCTGGATTTCAGGCTCAGCAGTGTTCCCACAAAGGGCCTGAGAGCAGCGGGTAAAGGCTGAGAACCAGTCAGCTCTGCAAGCCCATTGGAACTCTGCCTTCTGGCACTAAACTAAAAATAGGTGGCTTTTGTGGTAACTTAAAAGACAAATAATCTGAAACTGATTGTTCCAAATAGCAGTATATTAAGATCAGTTGAAAGCAGCATAACAGTTATACAGCTTCAGGCTTTTAGCCAAAAAAATGTAGGTAAGTCTTAGTCAGGATCGTTGAGATCAGATACTGACAAATCCAAGAAAAATAGAAAAGCTTGTAAGTCTTGGGAGAAGTGGGTAACACTAGTACTGAACTGTAAACAGACTTCTAATCCAAATGGATGAAAATATATTCCATCACTCCAACAGAGAATAAATTTTTATGTAGGAGGCAGTACTTTTATGGACTGAATGTACAGATAAGAATGAAACCCATAAATTTTAGAAGTGAGTAGTGGTTTGATTATTCTCAACTTGAAAAAAACAGGATGCTTTCTTCTAAGAGTTTCAGTTGGATGCTGCTCAGCACTGCTGGAATCAGGGCAGATGTTTTAATACTTTTTTTAAAAATCTGTTTTAAAACTCTTGAGTTTTTTAAAATCTTTGATTTAATTATACCTGTTTATTCCCTATTCCCTGGAAAGGGTGAAATATTCTGTAAGTGGTTGTGTTGTTGAATTTCATTTGCTGTAAACATTATTTGTTTATGACAACAACTAAATATTGAGGAAAAAAAAAAGCAGCTGCTCTCCTCCTGCCAAAGAACAGTGTGTAATGTGGAAAATGAGCCATAATGCACTCTTCTGGTAACATAACTGGACATGCCATTTCACAGGCAAATTGGCTCACATGCTGTCAGTTATTTTTCTCCAGATAGTACCAGGAGATGTAGTACCTTTCTACAGCTCTTTCTCCAGCCAACACAGGCATCTCTCTGCCTGTGGGCTTACATCCACCTGGGGAGACAATGCCAGCTCTACACAGGGACACACTGGCTTGGAGAGCTGATGTTCCCCCAGTTGAACATTTTTTCTTTCCTGTTCTGGATGGGATAGTGCTGAGCTGGCAGATGAGATTAAACCATGTGCTGTTTGAACCTATAGCCAGAGTACTTTCTTCAGCATGTGCTCTCTGTTTTGCAGTTGGAAGCAGACAAAAAGGAGAGCAACAAGTACGGGCTGTTGGAAAAGAGAAATGTGTGTATTTCTTTTGGCAAGGAAGGCACTCCACAGTGAGTGAGAAAGGAACATCAGCACTCATGACAGTGGAACTTGATGAAGAGAGAGGAGCACAGGTGAGCTTCCCAGGTGGCAGACCTGGTAAGATCTGCCTGTCAGGGTAGCCACTAACAGCAAACAGGAATGATCTTTTTTGCCTCCTCCCTTTCTGTAAACGTGTTCTTGCCATTACAAATAGTCAGACCTCAAAATTACTTTTGACATTATTCCAACTGCCAGAGACACGTAAGCTCCTTTATGGATTGTCATTCCCAAACCCTGTTTCTATGGATATTTCTGGAAAAGGCTGAAGGAGAAGGTGGCCTCTCCCTTCCCTGCAGGAATAAGTGAAGCACAGTTAAAGAGATTCATGCCTTCCCTTCATGTTCAGATAGCAGGACTGTCTTCCTAGTTCTGCAGGCCAAGGCAAAAAAATACATTTGAAATTTTCAATTTACTTACTCTGTAATTGCATATTAATTGCATTGTTTGCAGAGATTCTAGCCAATGCACATGCAGCTCGTTTGAATCTGAGAGGACAGGCTAGTTTGTTTTGCCTTTAGGCAGACATGGGCTTTGCTGTGGCTTCACTGTTACCAGCTTACAAGATGAGAGGTTTAAAGTTAGTTTCTGTACCTTGATCATGTTTTTAGTTTTTTAACAGCAGCATAGGAATGACAAGCAAGACAGGAGTTCACAGAGGAGGAATATAAGGGCTCTTGATCAAGAGTGTTAAAGGCCCTGCAACATAACAACATAGCTGATTTAAGAATTGGCCATAGCAGTCTCATACTCCAAATGCAATGTTTAGTGAGCAAAGAACATGCATGTTATTGTAGAAACCAGTTTTACAGCAAATTTTGAACCTACTTCAGTTCCTATGTTACCTCCATATTGGTTTCAGTGAACACTGGTCAAGGTGGAGAGGTTCTATAAAAATTCATAAAATTCAAAAAATGGTTCGTTTAAACCAATTTAAATTAAAGTTTTTTTGGAAGTCCATTATCCTCTGAAATTCAATTGTTGGATTCCAGCTAGAGGTTTCTTTCAATATCCAAGTCACATATGGAACTCATTGCATGTTGATACATGGTAATTTAAACAATAGTCAGCAGTTGTAAAGTAGAAAGAAAGCCATCTTCGTGGGTGGCCATAACTATATAATTTTTAATAATCTATAGAGACCAGTTTTCCTGAGTCTGTATATTTGCCTAATTTTTTTTGATGAAGAGTGGTGCTTTCAATTTCCAGGTACAAGTGCTTCAAGGGAAAGAACCACCGTGCTTCTTGCAGTGTTTCCAAGGAGGAATGATTGTGCATGCTGGAAGAAGGGAAGAGGAAGAAGAAAATGCACAAAGTAAATTATTGTTAGTTAAGAGTTTCTGCCCCAAAATCCTTTTTTAGCTGTTGGGGAGGGCTTTGTATTCAGTCTCAACTACCATAGACCATAGAAAGGAAAAATGAATGCCATGAAACTCTTGAGATAACTTTGCAATGCTTTGTTTCAAAGTAGTCTTTTTCTTCTTTTAGCATAAAATGGATTTTATCACCCTAGAGCATGCTGACTTGATTGTATTGATGCACATATAAATTGTTTTAATTTGGTTTTACTTAAGCCAATTGCTCATTTGCTTTAAAGTATGTTCTTTCCTACACCGGCTGAGGAAGAAAAGTGTTTTTATGAGTAGTTCTGCTCTAAAGAAAGCTCTAAGCTTTTATTGCTTTTTGTAACATATTCCTTGAATGCAGTAGTTGAGGTCGGAGAATTTCAATGGAAGTGTAGCTTGGAGATGTTCCATTTTTCACTTGACTGTGACCTTATGTTCCTAAGGTGCAGAGGGGAAGAGGAGCTGAATAGGAGGAATACTGTGTTTGTTTCGCTTCTTCATGGTATGAAAGAGCAGAACTTGACTCTTCTGCTGCTAAGCTCTTCAGCTCTCAGTACTTGCATTCCTGTAGCAAGGTTTCTGAAGGCATCTTTTCTGCACAGTAGTGTTAGCCAAACCTGGTGCTTAACTAGTTTATTCTGTGACAGCATAGGCATGCAGTAGGTGAAATTCATCCAGTAGGAGAACAGCTGTTCCAGAGCAGAGGTTTTGAATTTTCAGTCCTGTGTGATTTTACAATAGTGCTGCACTGTTCCTGTCTGCTCCAGGTGATTGGAGGCTTTATTGTGTGCGAGGAGAAGTTCCCAGTGAAGGAAACTTACTTGAAGTAGCGTGTCACTGCAGCAGCCTGCGTTCCAGGACATCCATGATTGTCCTCAATATCAACAAAGCTCTTATCTACCTGTGGCATGGCTGCAAAGCACAGTCCCACACCAAGGATGTAGGAAGAACAGCAGCCAATAAAATAAAAGAACAGTGAGTGTCTGACCTATATTTTGGAGATGTTTATATAGACTACCAATTTACTTAAAATAGTCTGACTCAAAGAAAATTTAAGATAAACAAAGCTGTCCTCTGAGTACAAATGCAGCATATGCATGCTTGGTGAGGAAGAGGAGTGAAGGTTGGTTGGTTTGGGAGAGTGGAGAAAACTCACATTCTGTAATTGCTTTCACTGGAGGTCAAATGTATTTATTAATAGACTCACTGAATGGTTTGAATTGGAAGGGACCTTAAAGTTCATCTAACTCCAACCCCCCTGCCATGGGCAGAGATACCTTTGGGTTGCTCAAAGCTCCATCCAACCTGGCCTTGAACACTTCCAGGGATGGGGCATCCACATTGTTCCTACTGTGCTAATTACAGTTTCCATTTGGAGTGAGAGGCTAAACATCTGAATAGCAAATTAAATTGCAATTGATAGGAGGATTAGAATCCAGCCTTGTGAATAAGGAGGAGGAAATTAATTTGGGAAATCATGCAAGGAGGACAGCAGCAGTTACAAAAGCAGGCAGTGAGAATCCCCACTGAGAACTCATGCCAGTAACTCCTTCACTCTGGGAATAGGATCCAGTGAGAATAGCTGTTGGAATTCCCTGTCTTGTTTTCTGATAATTTTTCAAAGTGCCTGTGTTGACATGCGGTGTGCAACAAGCCTGTAGGTTACTTTCGTGTTCCAGTAATGCAAGTGGCCAGCAGGTTTGTGTTAGCTGTGTTTGGGGCAGGAATGCTGAGTCACTCTCTTTCTCTTCGTGTTTTGTAGGTGTCCACTGGAGGCAGGGCTGCACAGTAGCAGCAAGGTGACAATTCATGAATGTGATGAAGGGTCAGAGCCCTTAGGATTCTGGGACGCATTGGGGAGGAGAGATCGGAAGGCCTATGACTGCATGTTGCAAGGTAGACCTGCCTTCCTGGATTTGGCACTCACATTTTACTTTACTGGTCTATGGTGTTGTCAGATTTAATATAAAGTTTTTGAGAACTTCTTGGTAGTTCAGTTGGTCCCTTTTGAGAAATGCTTCCAGAAATCTTACTGAGTTAAGTAATTCTGTTCTAGAAGGAAAGTGCTGGAAAACCAAATGTTTCATTTTGTTCTCCCCTGCTTCTGCCCCTCTGTATTCAGGCAGCACAGAGCAATAATTAACATTGTTACCAATATATTTTGCTTCTCTTCTGAAGGGATTTAGGAGGCAGTTCTGCACACATTTCTGTCCAGCCTCTGCTTTGAAACTGCCAACAAAAGTGGCAGGGGAATTGATTTACCAAGTGGAAAATCTGTCAGCTAACTCTGAGATGGGCTTGCTTCACTTAATCTGCAAAACAGCTGGTTATGAAATGGCTGATAGTAACTAACCAGGATAAGATTCAGACTGATGGCAGCCAGCCGCTCAGCTCAACTTCTTTACAGCTGTTGCTAGTCCCTCAAGACATCTGGTTGTCTCTCCTGATTTTTCAAAGCTCAGAAAGTTTACAGCTACTTTAAAAGCTTATTTGTTAGTTTTTACAATTAACTCTGACATTTGCTATTGTGACTCTTCTTAATTTTTGTTCTTTCAAGATCCTGGAAAGTTCAATTTCACGCCCCGCCTATTCAGCCTCAGTAGTTCATCAGGAGAATTCTCAGCCACCGAGTATGTTTACCCTTCAAGAGACCCTGCTGTCATCAATTCCATGCCATTCTTGCAAGAGGATCTTTACACTGCCCCACAGCCAGGTATGTGCTTTAAAATACTTAAGTAACAAGAAAACAGATGACTGCATCCTGCATGGGGCATTGTTTCAGTAATTGTAAGCACTTTTAACTTGATTTATCACAGGAATATGTGTGCATGGGATGCTTATACAGTATTAAGCAATAACAGTAATTTTTCCATGATAAAAATGCTGAGAAATAATCAAGTGTGTATGTATCTCAGAAGCTTGCTGTTAAAATACATTGTTTATATCAGAGACTCAAAGTCCAGCTGAAGTTTAGCTGGATGATTAACCAAAGGGATTGGTAAGCTGTTAAATGATCCTGTTGTGATGCTGACAAGCATATAATACTAGGGTTGTTTAGGGGATTACAAGAACTAGTAAGTGGCTGATGATGGATTTGTTCTTTTCTGACTGTGCAGCACTCTTCCTTGTTGACAATCACCACGAAGTGTACCTGTGGCAAGGCTGGTGGCCTGTGGAAAACAAAATCACTGGGTCAGCTCGAATCAGGTGGGCTACAGACAGGAAATGCGCCATGGAGACGGTGCTGCGGTACTGCAAAGGTAACAGAGTGCTGAGCCTGGCTGCTCTGGGTGTGTCACACCTGTCCATGCCTTGCTCTCCTGAGCTGAAAGGTGGTCCCCCAATGTTATCAATAAACATCAGTTTATTTGAAGGTGCATTCTCCACTCTTTATTAGCAAAACATTTATCTAGTAACAATGTTGTTCCCAAATTGCCAAGATACTCTGCTGACTCAATTATCGGTGGAATTATTTATTGTGTTACCCCTCAGAATCACAAGTTAACAGTTTAAACATTCTCACTTAAGCCTCCAAGCTTAAGCTTAGTTGGTTGAGGGCAGGATACTTCTGTTGAGCATACCAGAAGGTTTCATCTACCTGAATTTGGCTAATTTCAGACCATCATACTCTGCTTACTCTATTCTAAGTCTGTTTTTGTAAGATAAGAAAGGCATTGGGTTAGAAGTAGCTGTTGCTGATTTTCAGCATATATGTTTTAATCTTTGCAGTCAGATAGAGTAAAAGGCAGGTGTAAGAATACTGAAAAACATGTTAAAAGGTCCCATATTATTTTTTAAAAAAATCCTGGAAATTTTATTCTTTCTGCTTTAAACTGCTTCAGCTTTTCAGGAAAAAAATTAAATACTCTTAGGAGGTAGCTTTGGACAGTGGGTGAGATTGCAAAATATTTTACTGTTTGTAATTTCTCTCTCCTTTTTTTGTATTTTGACTGGTTTTAGGAAAAAATGTAAAGAAGCCCCCAAAATCCTATCTAATTCATGCTGGCTTAGAGCCTCTGACATTCACTAATATGTTCCCAAGTTGGGAGCACAGGGAAGACATTGCAGAGATCACAGAAATGGTAAGTCTTTTCACTGCATAGACTGTTTCCTATTGCTAGTAACTGTGTCTTGTGTTGTCAGTAACACTGGTTATTTGTGCTGTCAGGCCCTAAGATACAGAGGATAAACTCAGAAAGCGCAGTTTAGGAGTCTGCACAAGAAAAACAAAGCCACCACCACAGCTAAATTCTGGCTAGCAATGTGTATACCAGAGATATTACTGTTCCTTTTTTCATGTAACTTCTCACAGTCTGGGGTTTTTTTTGTTAAAAACAGGAGGAGAGTGTCACCTGAATCATCTCTTGGAAAGAGATGTGAGTTTGAGCTTAACAGAATAGCTCTTTCAGTCATGCAGCAATGTGCAGTTCTGGTCTGATCCAGATTCGAAGTGCAGGGGAGCAAAACACCTCTCAAAGGATCAGCTGGCTCCAAGGGCTTTGTTAGTGACTTCCTCAGCTGGGATGCAGAGTCACAGCCAAATTACATGTGGCTGCTTTAAAAGCTTTCAGTCAAGGGGCATCTCAACACAAATGACATCTTCTGTTTTGTAAGTCTTCTGCAGCCATCCTAGTAGAAAATGCTGGCCTCGTGAGTAAACACAGATTTCAGCCTTATACTGAGATTCTGGGAGTACAGGATATCCTTCTGCTCCATGCAGACCTGTTTTTAGCTGTGCAGGTGTTGTAGGGCAGGGCTGTTGGCCTGTGTGCTTTGTGCTCAGGCAGGGCAGGTTATCCTGTGCCATCTGCAGACGGCCATGGGCACAGCTGATGCTTTCAGTGTTGTGATCCCGTTCCCCGTTTTCCTTTTCTCCTTCCAGGATGCCGACGTTTCTAACCAGATCATACTTGTAGAGGATGTGCTGGCCAAGCTGTGTAAAACAGTGTATCCATTAGCAGATCTCTTAGCTAGGCCTCTGCCTGAGGGAGTTGATCCACTGAAGCTTGAAATTTACCTTTCAGATGAGGACTTTGAGGTAAGGAGAAAAGAGGTGTGCTGTTACTCTATGCATCTGTGCCTAACTGTGCGGGAAAGTCATTTGCTGGTTGTGCTACTTAATCAGTTGTTTTTGCTAATAGCACATGCTCTCATTTTAAATGCAGGTTGCATTAGAGATGACAAGAGAGGAGTACAATGCACTGCCATCTTGGAAGCAGGTTAACCTGAAGAAGGCAAAAGGACTTTTCTAAGCTGTGTTCATGGGAGTGAGCACTAAAGGGATGTCCACTCTCACTTTCCATGTCCTTTAGAAGAATTGTACCCTACATTTACAGAACAAATAAAAATAATCTGAAGTTATTAGTGACTACCTATCTGGAGGTGTGTAATATTATAAAAGGCCAAGAGAACTCTTTGAACATGGAATTCAGTTTTGACTCTTAAAGGCAGTGTGTTTAAGCTGCGTTCTCCTATGCACTTAAACAGTAGTTTCTTGAGCTACTGCTGCAGGTGTCCTTTGGCTATATACAATACTTGCCATTTTTGTTTTTAAAGAAGTTCTCTTTGTAAAGTGTTATTTTGTTAGTTTGTGGATTACAAAGAATTTATATTTATATAAACACATAGAACAAGTACATATTTAACAATGCAATATATATTCACTTTCAAGACTTTCCTGTCAAAACTGCAGAAAAGTAGCTGGACAGCAGTTGCTTGTACCGAATTAGCTGTACCACCAATATCTATCTCCTTCGCATTCTGAAGTTTCTCTTTGCAATAGTTAATGAATTGTTCTCAGTGCTGCTTCAGGTGCTAAACCGAACAAAGCAAAGTTTGTATTTATAGCATGGATTTCTTGAGAAACTATGCGAAACAACCTTTATACTTTATTATCCAAAAATGTATAGTGCCTTGTTTTTTGTGTACAGTTTATATACAAAAAAAAAAAAAAAGATTGGTATGCATTTTGAAGATGGCTTAGAACGGTCTCCTATGTTACTTTTATAATAGTAGAAATAAAAACATCTCAGTTTCTAATACTTGTTGTAAACATTAAACATGTCTTTTGTGATATAAGAACCAAAAGTAAAAGCTTCTGAATAAACTCGTAGCGATGCTCTGACTTGTCATTAATTTGTACTGTAATCTGTACTAGGTCATTGGAACCTTCCATAACATGGTATTTTCTCAAAATATTTTAACCTTAGATGTCTGTGGGTATTGTACAGAGTTATAATTTGAGAAGCAGATAATGTAGAAAATAATCAATGTATGAGATAAAATTGAGTTGGGCAACACTTTAATGCTGAATGTTGGAACTGTCACACTACTCCTGTATCCTTTGGGTTTCCCTGTTTTATATATGAAACCAAAATTATTATGCTGGTTTTCAAAATTTGAAAAAATCTTTTCAACCTTTGTGCAATTGGGAGTAAAATTTGAACTGAAATTCTGAGCATTGTGTCCATTTTTTCAATAAGCGCTGAAGTCAAAATTGTTTTTACTCAGTTAATTAGGACATTGAATAGAATCATCGAGTAAGTATTTGCTATTGTTTGAAATGTTTTTCAGGCATTTGGCATTTCTATAATAAGTTGTGTGGTTCTCCTCTGGTAGCCTAGTGGGTTTCACATTTTCATTCCTGGCTGCATAGCTTTCCTTCTGCCCTGCAGCCATTCAGAGCTGTTCCTAGATTGGGGTGGTGCCTGTCACTGCTCTTGTCATTATCCTAGGCCAAGGGACTTGAAGTGGGATTTTTGAATGTGTGAGGTGTGGATTTCTGCAAGAACTGCAGTAAGTATTGCTCCGTAGTTAAAGTGAATCTTGTTTTGACAGATGGGTTGGTAAGTTGTAATCAAGTCTTTAAGTAAATGAATTAAAAAATTAGAAATACACAAGGCGAATTCTGAACACAGGAGTATTTCCTTTCATATACTGGTTTCTGTTAAAAACTGAAATGAAAAAACCCAAGAAAATGTTAGGAACACTATTCAGAGCCAGAATGCTTCTTACATAAACTCCAGCAAAAAGCTGTTTAGATGGCAGTTCCTCAGAGGTCCTCAGCTGCCTTCTGCATGGGATACACTGTCAGTCTGAAAATGTGGGGCTTTATAATGACAAGTTTATTCTTCAAGCACTGAGAGGTTTCCAAAGTCACTGCTGTATTCATCCTAGTATTTTTGCACCCATATATTTTCCTCTTTCACCCTCTCTGGGAATAAAATCAAGCAGGAATTAGGTTTTGATTATTCATGTTCAGTCTGTACCATGAGGGTAGCAGTTTCTTCTGTTTTGATTTTCCTCTCCAACAGAGAGCTGATTTGCATCGCGTGATTGACCTTGTTTTCCCCTTTGGCAGGGTGGTATCATTTGCTTTTGTTTCTTGAAAACATTGTCAGTCCTTCAAGTGCTGCTGATGGGCAACATTTACCCACCTCTAAAGCCTTTAGAATCTCATCTGAAAGACAACAAGAGCTGGCAAAGGGGCTGCAGCCAGTGAAACAATTTGCTTTTGTCAGATCGAAGAGTTCCTGTAAATTTTACACAATTTCTTATCTAACGGCCCAGTTCCATGAACAAGGACACAGAACACAACTTTCTACTTGGGTGCTTTGCTCATAACATTGCCTAGGAAAGCTTTAAGATTTTGCAGAAAATATGTTATTATCCATCATATACTTGTTACTTATAAAAACGCTTTCCTGAATTGTGAAGCTGACAACAGAAAGCAAGTCAGTGTAAGGACTTAGACCTGTAGATTATGCTTTAATTTTCTGCTACCTTCCCTCTCCCCTATAGGGATGCCCTTTATGGTTGGAAATTACAAAGGGCCGTTGAAATATTCTTGAACTGGTTTTAGAGCCCTGCATGGGAAATAGAGCTGAAACATGTCTTGTCTGGATAGGGGGAGAGGGTTAGTTTGGTTGCTTGCCTGGGTTACCTGGTGTTCTCTGCTTGTTTCAAATAGACACCCAAAGAACTCCATGTCTAGGCAAAGTTTCCGGTGCAGGGAGTCTGCACATAAAAAAGGTAGTACCTTGAATATGGCATTCTGTGTTTTCTGTCAATCCCATAGCTTTCAGGCATTGAGTTATGATTACTATCTCCTATGGTTTTAAACTGCCCCATCCTTACTCTTAAAAGTATTGTTCTTTGATTACACAGTTATTCCTGCACACGTAAAAATTTGTTCGCAGTAAAGGGGGCTGGAAACATGAATACATTAGTATGCCAAAACAGCAAATAAAACATTATGTCAGAAAAATCTGCTACCTGGCTATGCTTCAGCCAGAAGAGGAGGGGAAATGGGAGGTAGGTAAAAAGAGAAAAAACCCAAACTAATCTTTAATCATTTGGGAGAACTTTCTTCTGTCCACCACTGTCCCACCAGTCTCCCAAACAGGTGCTTAGGGGAGGAGTTGTGGACCCATGTGCAGACTGGTGAAAGATGATTCTGAGCTTCTCTAAAAGCCTGTGGTGCTTTTGTGAAAAGGGGCAGTGGCAGGTTGCTGTGGTGAGTCCCAGTGTTGGCACAGCCCTGCTGGGATAGAGGTTTTGGCTGGTGGGACAGGCTCCCCACAGAAGTCAGCCCTGCTTGGCTGCACTGTGGGGAAGAACAGTTTCACCAGTCTCTGCTTCTAAGTCCCAGTCAATGTTTCTCTTTTGGATCAAGTAGTATATGAGGAGAAATAGCTCAATAATACTCTCCAAAATGCCTGCCTTCCACTGAGGCCTCAGTTCACCTGATGTACTCACCCAGTATGATATTGGTAGCCAACAGCTGATGCTGCAGGGAATTCCCTTTTGGCACAGGGTGAGGATTGTGCTCAGCCAGTCAGTACTGGCTCTGGGGACAGTTTCTTTCTCACAGGGCAGCAGCAGGGGGTTGACCATACGAGCCTGAGATGCTGCCCCAGGTAGATGAACTCTTTTAACTTTCCTCCTGAGACTGGATTGGTGAATTGATGGGGATGAAGGGATTTGGGGTGCAGTGCTTGAAATGCCAGGTTCATTTTCCTTCCTCTGCTCTCATATGTGTAGGCCCTCTAAGATTAATGCTGATTTGTGCTGTTTGCATGCAATTTGATTGGTGGACTAAGAGGAGCACCTGGAAAAACAGCTAATTGTAACTCCTGCTGCTGTCAAGGTGTGGTAGTAGCTAAAACTGCCCAAAGAACAGCATAGAGAGTCGGTGCAGTTTCCTCATTGATACTGGCTCTGTGGATAAGTTTTGTTGAAACCTGTGACTGTGGGATAGTGCTGTCACAGTGTTAGTATTCCTCTACCTTAATTCAACTATCCTGCTCCTATAATAACAATAAAAAATTTTAATAATATTTTTCCCTTCATATTAAGTTCTGTGTGTGTTGTACTGGCTTCTTGCTAGCAGTATTTTTCTGGGCACTGACTTGTGAACTTGGAGGTGAACAAGTGCAAAACCTGTCCATGGACAAAGGCACAGCCCAAATAACCAAGTAGTAAGTACAACTAATCCCAGAAGAAAAGGGATGAAGCCATTTGTTTTGTGACACATAGGTGGTCTTAAACTCTGTTTGGAAGCCCCAAGATCTGCTCTGTATCAAGAATTTTCCAGTTTGTGAGACTCGGGGGTAGCTTGCACAGCCATATGGCACTATTTCATCAGCCATTCAGCTGGCAGACCTTTCTCATGGGTAGGATAGTCCTCTTCCACGTCTCTGTTCTCTGGGGTCACCAAGAGTAGTGTGGGCTAGGAGCCAGTCATGTGGGGACTATTCCAAGAGCTGGAAAACCACTGAAGAAGCAACCCAAAACAGCCCATAATGCTGCATGCTCTGGAGCTGAAGCTAAATCATCATTTCTGTTTGTGCTTCTCCTAAAGTGCAGCATTTTTCAGAGGAATGATGAAAAAGAGGGCGCACCATACACTGTGCACACCATCATCCTTCCTGCAGCTGGGATACTTTGGGTGCTCCCTGCCCTTTATTCCTTAGAGAATTGATGCAATGTGCCCAAGTGCCAAGGCAGCAGGCACATGATATCAGCAGCAGGGACTGCATCTTCACATTTTCATGTCCTATCTTGTGCTCTTCAAAAGGATGTAAAAAAGGGGCAAAGATGTCCCCATCTTGTTACTGCAGCCACAGTCATAAGGGCAGCCCCATGACACATCCACATGGAGTCCTGATCCACTGACTGTTGCCCTCTTGGCAACAGAGTGCCACTTTTATAAAGATTTGTAAATCACTCCTGCTCAGCATAGCCTCCTGGACTAGCAGAGCATTATTGTATTTTCACAGCAAGGACCAGATTCTGGGCTAATTTCTTATATTCTGTTGCTAAAATGTTGAGAGGCATTTAAATCCTGTTATGGGCCCCAGCCAAGTTGTCTTTAGCTAACACTATCAGAGACCTCAGGAATTCGTCAAGGTTAGAGAACTGTAAGCTATTCTATATCGGGAGAGAAGTGGTTTGAAGAACGAGATAACAGGACAGCAAGACGGTAAACAAAGAGGGACTGCACCATCCCGGACTGGAACCAATCAGGGTCTCTGAAAGGTGCATGCAAGGCGTGTGGACAATACGGGGGACCCAATAGGGTCATGCGTGCTGGCGTGAACGACAGCAGCAGGAATGCACAAGAGTAGTGTAATGTAAACAATAAAGCGGAAGCTTGCTATTACTTGCATCAAGTGTCTGTCCTGCTTTCCCTCCTCCCTGCATGTCCCCACCATGAATTTCCCCACCATTAAAAGATAAGGTATTTATGTAAAAGAAACAGATGCATTTTCTTCTCTTTCATTACAGTAAGAAACTGGGGTATGTGAAGAAAACTCCTTTATCTATTCAAACAGAAGAAAGTCAGTTGTAGAGATTGATGGTACTGATTGTGCACCTGAGGTCCTTGGCTCTGCTACATGTGTCTGCACACACACACACACACACACACACACTGAGCCCAGGCCCTGTGCTGGCAAACCCTTGCAGCTGTGCATTTCTACATTTCTGGCTCCACCAAGCCAGCTGAGCTGCAAGGGGCCTTGAGGGACTGCCTGCACCACAGCTGCAAATGTTACCTAAACTACCCCAAACTTCTGCTCCCTGCAGGGACCTGCCCGTGGAATTACCAAGTTACCGAATCAGAGAAAAGTCCTAGCGTGCATGCCCTGCTGAAAGAGCAAGGGAAGTCAGGTGAAAGCAATTTGTAGTGACCCCATTTGCTATTTTACTAACTGATACCTGTTCAGCTTCAATTTTACACTCCCCTATCTCCCTCTGCAGCTTGTGTGTTCCAGGTTGTGCTAACCAGCACATTCATTTTCCAGTGGCAATTGCTGAGCCACTTGTGCTTGGTAGCAGAACACTGATATTTAATTCCTTTAACTTAGAAATGTGCTGTATAAACTGTTAACTGTTTGCACGTGTGACTATTAATTGTCTTTATGCAGCCAGTAAACGTATCATAACCTCAATACAATCACTAGCCTTGGTCATGGCAACTGCCTGTGAGGAAAGGCACCTGCTTCCTACTCTCAAAATTGGATGCAGTATATAATAATGTTGTTGAAGTGGTAACACTTCATTACTAGTGTGTCTGTTTGCTCACTCTATACTTTATAAAGTGGTCATGACTTATAGACAGAAAAGTAATTGATTTGGCTTGGTTTATCTACAGGGGCCCAGGCAGTATCATTTCACTTCTAAAGATGTTTTTGAACTTAAGTTATTTATGTAAGTCATTTTTCAAGTAAAATCTCTGTTAGTTCTAATGCTTTTCCTTTTCCCAACTCTACTGCTACCCTCATTTCACTGAAGTTTTACTATTTAAGTATGTGGGTGTTTTTTTGAAAAAATTCCAACTTTTATCTTTCAGGAATATGATTGCTGATACCTTGCTGAACAGTTGTAGGGAGCATATTTCCCCCTACACCCCACCCCACCACCACCACCCCAGTTCTTTCCAAGTGGTTTATTAGTAATTTGGGAAATAAGATTCTCTATTTCAGAAATTATTTTTAAGATTTGGCTGCAGATCAGAAGCAGAACCACACTGCACTGTGCCAGTGCAATAAATACAAAGGAAGGTTGAACATTTCACAAAAGGAAAACTACCAAAAATAGTTTGAGGTTTTGACTTTATCCAGAAGCCTCTGGTTTACTTTACTACTAAAATTTCCAGCAGAACAGAATTAATTTTTGCAATGCTTTCTATTTTAGATAGAGCCATGCATTCTGCCAAAACATGGCTGCTGGATGAGCAAAGACTTCCAAGACAGTCTCTGCAGTAACAGATGCAGGACTGAAGGCTGGAAGTGACATGAAGCATAGAAGGTTGGACCAAAATTACACAGGGCATCAATAGGAATGTATTTTGAAAATACTGAGTCTGAGCAACTGAGGGACAAGTTGGAGTCCTTCATGAATGACCTGTGAAGATGAGATCCTCTGGAACCATCACTGGTCTTGGTACCAGTTTGGACAGATGCCACTGTAGAAGATCTACAGTTTGTCTTCAAAATATATGCAACGACTCCATAAGGTGAGGTTTATGAAGAGCCTATGTTGCTTGGACAAATAAGACACCACCTGCCCCAACACACCTCACTTGTTGATGTTCATACACCCTAAGACCAAGTGCTAAAAGAATATGTGGTTTTGTATTTTGAGGATTTTACCAAATCTGACTCATTTCTGATGACACAGAAGAGGCAGTGGTCTGTGAGAGCCTGGTAGCAGCAGATTTGCTTCTATGTTTTATCTCTAGAATGAGATGGTCCTTATCAAACACAACCAAGTGTGGAAGTGGATCTTCTGGAAACAGACGTGCATGTGGCCTCCCTGNAGTTAGAAAACCTTTAAAGCAGCATTTTCCAAAGGAAACGAGCCGTGTGTGGGAAAGCAGTCAGAGCCCAGGAAAGGCTGGTAGAGGATGTATGCTAATGAAGAAACTGTTCTGGTCGATGGGATAATGATTGAGCCTTCTTAGGAGGGAAGAGAAATGAGGAAAAACCATTGGAAAAGTGCCAGAACTGAGTGATTAAAAGTCCTTTCATTTTATATTACGAAGTGGCTGAAGGCTGCCAGCCTTGTTTGAATTTAAGGGGAGCTTCTCCTTGTCCCATGTTCATGTTGCATCACATGAGTCACGGCCGCCGGACCTTGCGAGGGCAGATGGCTGGGCAGACGAGCGGCTGCTGCACTACACCCAGCGCCCACGCGGTGCCTCCTGTGCCCGGCAGGTACCGCAGGCAGCCAGGCAGGGTGCGGTGCTGCTGCCCCGCTCCCACCCGAGCTCGCTCCGGGCTGCCTGGTGCCTGCGTGCCGTGAGAGAGCATCATCGCCGTCGAGGCTCACCGCCTCCTCTGGCCGAACCTGGGCTGCACGCAGGTTGTTGTGTTGCTGCGGGACCCTTCACCGGGTACCCCATGTTGCCAGGGGTTACAAGCGCCGGTGCAGGGCCGGGCCAGGGACAAGCAGCCGCCC
>VXAC01006147.1:124995-226651 GCA_013399225.1 Rhipidura dahli | reverse complement strand
TCGGGCGGACCGATCGCCTCTCGCCGCAGCGCGGGGCGTCCGGGCTGCAGGGCTGAGCAGCCTCTGGCTCGGGCTGTGCGCTGCCGGCCGCCCTTTCCCCTCATGCCGCCCTACGGGCCCTGGAAGCAACTTCTGGGCCGGCGTTAACCCCCGCGGGCCGCTTCAGGCCGGCCTCGGCGCTCCCTTTCTCCCTCTTTTCTCCCTTCCCTCGCGGGCACCGCCGCCATGTGGCCCCGCGGCCGGCAGNCGGGCCCGGGCTGCCCTTGCTGTGCGCAGCGGGGCCCGGCGGGCCCGGCACTCCGGCCATCGCCACACGGCCCCGGCGTGACCAGCCCTGGCACTCCGGCCATCGCCACACGGCCCCGGCGTGACCAGCCCTGGCACTCCGGCCATCGCCACACGGCCCCGGCGTGACCAGCTCCGGCACTCCGGCCATCGCCACACGGCCCCGGCTTGACCAGCCCCGGCACTCCGGCCATCGCCTCACGGCCCCAGCGCTCCGGCCATCGCCACACGGCCCCGGCGAGCTTGGTGTGACCAGCCCCAGTCACAGCTCTGCCCTGCGGCGCAAACAAGGCCTGCCGGCTGCCACTGCCTTCCCAAGGGGGCCTTCTCCCGTACCAGCTCAGGGCTGCGTGCGCTGGGCTCCGTGCCTGGCTCGACCCCAGGCCGGCGGGGTGGCAGAGCAGTCCCACAGCCCGACCCTGGCCGCCTTGTGACCCGATCACTGCACTAACAAAGGGCATTGCCCTCTGCACGAACCCCTCACCAAAAGCCTTTAGCGGCCGCATTTGCCCCACTGACATCCCAGGGTGTCAGACCTGCCCTGACCCAACCTTCTCCCCACACAGGCGTATCCCAGCGTGGGGAGGAGAGCTGTGATTGGCATGAGCCACGTTCTTCCATCCAGAAGCACATGAAAAGGGCGAAACTGTACTTTGGACATGAAAACTGTAGTGGCCCCTTGGGGACCATGGCACAGGGATCAAAGGAGAAGGAAGAGGACTGAGTCCAGGCTGCCGCTAGCACTTCAGTAGGGGCAGTTTGGGGGCTGAGCATTTTCCCTGACAGCTGATTATCTGGTAGCTGGTCTAAGCAAGCCAGTGCTGAGATCCTGTTTCATGTGGCAGCTCTGGGAATGACTTCCTGGCACACCCAGGGTTTTGTGCATTCCTTGCTCTGGAGTAAGTGTGGAGAACATAGCTACTCTTTCCCTCTCCTTTAGGACCCAGTAGTTTGAGCCAACCAGTCTGCAGCTGTGCACAGAGACACATCCCAAATGCCAGGTGCTAGGGAATTTGTGATGGCTATGTGTCAGTAAGAAAGATCCACACTGCCCACCTCCAGCTCCACCAACCACAAACCTTCTAGTGGTTCTTCCATACTCCATCAAAACAGTTGGCACATTTACTAGAGGAGCAGCAGCTTGCAGCTGGCACAGATCAGCCATGACTCGCTGGCCTCCGTGGCTTCACTTTGAACTTGCCTCTTCCTTCCCCCCTTTCCTTGCAGAGCTACACAAAGAGAGCTGACGGGGCCGCCCACCACCCCAGCGGGCACTGCTCACCTTGCCAAGCAGTGCCCCCTCTGTGGCCCCTTCCGGTTGTCCCTCCCAGCTGCTTCACCCCCGTCACCATTGTATTCACTTGCCTTTAAAATTGGCAGGAGACATCAGCTATGCTCAAATGATGAAAAGAGAGGGAGAAGCACCTGCTCATGTTTGGACCTTGGATTTAGAGCTATGCTTGTGCTGAATACATACACCCTTATTTGGTTACTCAGATGCAGAAAAGTTGAAGGGGGGCTTTTGTTCAGCTGCTGAAATACTCAGCCAGATCACAGTGCAGCAGTTTGCAGAGAAACCACCTCTCATCCTCACACCACCCCTGCCCTCCCCAAAAAACCCCTATTATTTTAAGCACTTTATGTGCTGAATACTCAAGGTTTTTTTACCTTACAATGGGAACACTGTTAGGATGGGCTGAATGGACTAACCAACAGCAGCCTTCTTGTCCCACTACACAGTGATAGTGAATGTTAGTTACCTGCATACATCATGTCTCTTGAAAGCATTTTGGTACCACACAATTTCAACCTGTAAGACACATTTGGATACCTAGGAGCAGTCATGCAGTCTCTAATATCAAGCGAGAAGAAAAGGACATTTTTCCAAGGCATGGGAACTAATAGAGTGAGGGTGAACTACTTGTGACAGATGGTTGTCAGCAGTTTCCTTGCCCACTTCCAAAGCATAGATCTGAATGAGAACCAAAATGAGCTTGGACTTTCTTCCCTCTCGCTTCTATGGGGAGGGAGGTGGGTCTAGCACATTTGGCCTGAAGCAAGGTAGTGGTATGAGCCCTGCACAGCCCAAGCCAGGCAGCAGCCCAAGGCTGCCTATGTGCAGAGAGTTGGTAACAGCATGAGGTGCAGCCTGGTCACACAGACGTGGCAGTGGGTCTGATGGCAGTAGTGATGCAGTGCCTGGCATTGCACCTGAGCTAATAAGCCTTGGGATTGTTAACTTGGGCACAGCACTGCACTGACATCAGGGGACCTGCACTGGTTCCCAGCCCACCAGCTGGGATGCCTCTGGGCTGTTTTTCCTGGTTCTGGTGCTGGGTAAGCACAGACCAGGCTTAAGTTTGCAGGCCAAGAAAATTACATCATTCAAAGTCCCCTTTCCTTACTTTTTGTAACACTTATTAAGGTTGAAGCCCCTGTAGTTCCTTAGCTTTTGCTCCTGCCTCCGTCTCAAAAGGAGATGGCCAGGAATGGGCCAGCTAAGGGAGGGCATGGGAGCAGCTATAAATGGCTTTGTCACTCGTCCCACTTCAGTGCCCTGCTTGCCCACTCTTCCTTTTATCCATTTTCAGCCATCAGACTTGCAGAGCATCTTGAACTTGAATCCACCTCATGGCTCCACACAGCAGCTAAGGGAAGGTTTGGGAAATCAATCACCTCTGCTCAGATCTGTAGTCAGCGGAATTCTATTTCTTTCAGCTGCTGGATTTCAGGATTGGAGTCACCTCATCCAAAAGGCAGCAGGCATATCACCAGGTGAATTGTATCCAAAAGGTTTTCCCCCTTACACCATTAACTGTAAAGGAGCCCTTGGCTCCACTAGAGAGTGAGGAGAGAGGAGTCCCACCACCGGAATTAGAAGGTGTTTAAGTTTTCCCAGTAACCCAGGGCTCTGCACTGGATATCTGCCCTAAGCCCTTGCCATTACAGCAGGACTCCTCAGATTCCTGCCTAGAGCTGTGCAGGATGTCCTCCTCCCCTCCCTGAGGGACCCCAAGGCACAGGGGTCTCCACTAATATCCTCTGCACAAGAAACACCAGACCTGGCTGTGATTAGGCTGGTGGAGGCAGCACCATCTTGCCTTTGTCCCATAACACCATTACTGCAGCTAAGGAGAGATTTGGGGGTGATGTCTGACCTGACAGGCTTCAGAGTTGTTACCTTCTAGGTCATCTTCTGACCATCTGATGTCATCCTCCTGGGGCAGGGGGAGAGTGGAGGGAACCAGGCTCATGGAGGGGAAGTTGACCAGTGACTCCTGTATCACTTACCAGGCACTTCAGTGCTGGGTATTAAGGGTCTGTTTTAAGGGTATTAAGGGTATTAAGCCGCTCCATGGAGCTGACTGCCTGCCCAGTATCAGGTACTCTGGGTACTGGGAACACTGCATGGATTGAGTCTGACTTGGTAAATATTGGTTTGCAGAGTGTGATCTAGTGAAATGTGTGCATGTGTGATCTAGTGAAATGTAAGCAGTTTCCTGCTAAAGAGCCCCTTTTTCTAAAAGCTGAGGTGGTAAAGTTAGGAACACTCACTTTGTGCGAGCAGACATGATGCCTCAGTCACTGAGTGGGAAAAAGCCCCAAGGAATTTGAGCAGTGCAATGATAAAAGGCCATAAACAGCTGCTGAAAGTGTTCATGAACTAGGAGTAACTTTACATAAAGAACTAAAACAGAAATAAAGCCTGTTTTGATTAAATGGTTGGATTCAGGAAAGCAGGTCACCTCCTGGAAAGCAGCTTATATAGGTGTGAGATGATTCAGGCTGTTTCTGAAGAGGGAAAATACGCAACATCTTGCTGGCTAAAGCACAGGCCACCCCACTCCCAAGTAAGGCTGCAGACTTCCAGTGACCCTTGTCATCGCTCCTTCAGTCCCTGTGCTCTCATGGAATACTAATGTTCCTCTGCCTGGTCTCTGCCTCCAAAACTAAAATACACACACACACACACACACACACACACACACACACACACACACACACGCATGCACTCACTCAAGTCCCAAATTGCTAGGATTCATTCGCCTACACAAAAGCAATTTCAAAGGTGAAATTCAAAGGTGGCGATCCATTCCACTCTTTGGTCAGATCATGCCCAGAACTTTATTCCTTAGGTAGCACTGTAGCCAAAATCCCTGATTGAAACTATAAGCACTTGGCTTCTGAAAGTCAGGGCACGTCCATTTTTGTGTCTTACCTCAAATAATTGCTTGAAAATAATACCTGATGATCTGCCCTGGGGACCTAAGGGCACCTTGCAAGTCACTGTAGGAGATGGAAACCTTCAAGGCCCCGTGACCACATGGGTCAGCTGGCGACCACTGCTGATCCTTCCCGTGTAACCAGGGGGCTGGAAAAAACAAAGCTATTTGCTGACTCAGGTTTTTTCACTGTGGCTTGTGAGAGGTGGGATCTTGTGGCCTGGGTGATCTTTTTGCAAAATAGCTGGCAGAGAGCCTGGATACACATCCTGGCTCATATCTGCTTTTGCTGTAATTTGGCCCAGGCAGTCAAAAGCAAATGAGGGAGGATGTAACAATAATATGGGGGAAGCTGGAGAGGTTGGAAGTATGTGCAGGAAATAATCAAATTACACTGTGCCTGGGAAAACCAAAGTTAATATACCTGGGAAAATTGTCTGAAACACTACTGCTTGATAAGACAGAGAAACCTGGAAAGCAGGAATATCAGTTAGCAGCCACTGCTGCACTATGGGCCAGGTTAAACCCACTGAAGTATCTCAGTGTAGAGCAGGGTCTGCTGGGGCTGCAGCAGGGCTGCTGCCATCATTACTGTGTACCCCAGGCCTGGGGTGATACAGACAGGCTGAAGGCTTTCAGAGAGCACCACATCAGATGAGAGGTGGGAGGGAACAGCTGGATGAGAAAAGACTGAAAGAATTCAGCATAAACAACTTTTCCAAACAGTGACTAAAAGAGGAGGATATGATAACCCTCTGCAAGTATTTGAAGGCAGTAAACACCAAGTGTGGCTCATGTGGGATAAGATTACATGTAATGGGATAAATTTATGGACAGGGAAAAATGTGTTTTATGCAAGGACACAGGTACAAGGTAATAGAAGGTGGTTTCCAAAAGGAGAGGGTGGAAGTCTGATTGGTGTACACAAAACTGCTCCAGGTAGAAAAAGAAAACAAGGCCATGTGCTGTTGGGGCAGTTCAGCAAAGAAGTAGATAAGGTAGGTCCTTTAGCTTCAGGTCTTTTGCTGTGAGGCTTGTTGTTCTGTAGAAAAGAGAAACTTACATTCATCACCTTGCTTAAAATCCCTACCAGAATCAAGCTGAGTACAAAAATAGGTAACAAGGCTCTTTTTCCACGGTGGTGAAGAACATTGCTCATCATAGTCTGGAATTTTCCTTGCTTGTACAACAAAGGAGGTGTGACATCCTGCTTTGTGTGTGTTTTGTGGAGGATGGCCCAGAGGACATAAAAAGGGATCGTTAACTGAAGTCAGCTATCATCTGTGTCACTGGCAGCACGCTGGCGGTGGTGAGGTGACTGCATCCCACACTGTATTCTTCCTGGAAGTTAACATGCAACCTGTTGGGAGTGTTTGTTGGCCAGGTACCTGGTGACCAAGCTGTAATTAATTCCTGGGATTGCAGTGACAATCAAACCAGAGAAGGGGCACTCCTGTTCTACTGCTAATTTTTCTTCACAGTAGAAGTGAGGCACAGTTTTTCACCTCATGTTTATTCAGACCATTTGGAGGCTCTCTCTTCTACAGGCATTTTAAAGGAAAAAAGTCAGGACTTGAATGCAATGCTATCACCTGCCGATTGCTCTCTCTCCATTCCATTCAGGATAAAGCTAGGCAGAAAAGGGGTTTTTCCCCCCACTCTGTCTCTCTCAGCCTCTCCCATTCCTCTAAATCTGGGTAATCTATAGCAGCCAGGGTATTCAGTGCTGCTCAGACCCTGTATTTTGGCTCATTGAAATGTCAGACTTGCCACTGCACACCCAGGATGCTCATTCCTGTTGACATCAATGGACAATGAAAGCAGTGGGAGTTGAGGAAGTAGAAAAAGCCCACAACTTTCTTGATGATGAGATTAATGATAAAAGTAGCTTTAAATTACATTAAACTCCTCTCCTGTCATTAAGCAGAGTTGTCAGGCTGTCCAGTCTAACACAAGCATAAACATTTCAGTAAGTTTTCTTGTGTGACTTGGGAAGGAAACATGTCTGAAACTCACCTGTGCTCTCCTGATGAGCTGTGCCAAGGCTTTTGTGCTGCTGGTGATTGGTAAAACATGAGGAAAATGGATTTTGCTGCTGTGTTTCCATGTTTTATAATGCATCACACAAACCATTTGATAAATACACAGTAAAGTGGAAAATAAATCGTCCAGAGAGAAGCCTGAGGTGATCTGAAAGTCAAGCACAACAAAGCTGTCATTCAGCTTTTCTGGGACAAAACCCTTCCTTTCCTTATTTTCAAACTGCAGCATTGAGTAAGCAGCTACTACCAACTTAGGTTTTTTACCTAGTTGCTTCCAAACCATATCTAAGATATTTCTTATATCTAAGACTGCTCACAGAAATAATGCACAGCCTGAAAATAAGATTTGATCAGAGCTAAAATTACAGTTTGGAAAACTGTACTATTGCTGTCTGTCACCTTCATCACATTTAAAAGGATCTTTGTACTTTCACATTTGGAAAAATACATGTCTTGCCCATAGATGAGACTTTTATACCCCCAGATATATCTAAGAATGTTTCTAGTTTAATTCTGGAAATTATTTTAATAAGGACTGTCTCTCTTCTAATAAACCAATATAATGGAAGCTCATGAACTATAATCAAAAGGTTTCTTATGTGATAAATCATTATAATATTTTGTGTGAAAGAGCTTCTCAGCATTTCTAAGTATCCCATACATGAACTGCTTTTCCAGGATATTACCAAGGAGCTGTGTTTTCCCCAGAGAAAAGAGAAGTGTTAATGTTTCTGCTTTAGTTCTCATTTTCTGCTGCACCAGACATATCTTAGGGAAACCGAGGGGACCTGGTGGTGACCGTGACTGGGGCTCGGTGCTCATTGTCGGAGGCTGGGGCCAGCGTGGGCAGCGGTGCTGCCCCAGTGCAGACATGGACACAGGCTCCTTAGAGAGCTCTCAAATAAGTGCTAAATGGGGGACACAAGGCATTTAATTAGCATGTTAAATACATGTACATTTCAAAGCAGTGCCATCTGAGCAGGAAAGCAGCCTAATGCACAGTTTGGAGAAAACAATTGTATTTGCAAACTTTCCCCCCCCCCCAAGTCGATTGTTGTTTTTTGGACATCGAAGGGAAGTCTGGTGTTTTGGAAGCAGAACATATATTGAAGTCCTTTATTAAATCAGCTGGCTGAACTGCAACTGCTGAAGGCTATGGTAAGAATTTGCCAGCTTCTTTTGAAAAGCACTGTCGTGTTCTGGACATGGTTTAGGCTATACAAGTTCATTGCAGATGTGAACTCTGCCCCGTAGGATAGGGGCACACACTTCAGCATATATCATTGCAGATTTCTGGGACACTGAAAGGCTGCCAGAACAAGTTATCTTGCTCCACCTGGACCCAAGTGAAAAGGAGATTTCTCCCTTTGATTCGTCAGCATCTCAGCCAGATGAACTTGGAAACTCAACTTGCCAAATTCACACAGTTTGAGAAGGTTCACATTAAATCTATGGGGCCTGACTGTGCTTTCCAGAGCTTCTCCTGGCATTATTCCTATAGCAATCCTTTCCATTTCCATTGGCCCAAAAGCCTGAAAAAATAAATTCTGAGGAAAGTGCCTCCCTAGTTAGAAAAGTTCCAGTCCTTTAGCTGTCACCTGGTGTGAAGCTGGCCCAGCACACACACACTCATTTCTCCCTTTTGGGCCACCTCCACTTGCAGGCCAAGCAGCAGTGTCCTGTGCAGGCAGCAGAGGGCAAGCAGGTACCTACCTCACCTGAAACTGGCTGGACACAGGCATGATCCCACTGCAGCTTCTGCTGCCCTACAAACATTTGCACCTGGGACACAAAGGACTCACACTTAAAAAAAAAAACCTCACAAGAAAACAAAACAAAACAAAACAATCCAAACAAACCCATCACCCCATCAAGCCTGGTTTTAGAGATACCAGGAGTTGTTTAAAGTGTAACCCCAGGTGTAGAAATTGTAAAGAACTTCTTCCCCTGCCCTGCTCCATCAAAGCATCACTGACTGGGGGAGCAGGAGTTCAGCCTCATTGGTAGGTGCTCCCGAGGCCCATGGAAAAGGAATTAATGCTGCTTTGGACATTATGTTCTGCCATGCTCCCTTTCCCAGTATTGTGGCAGACAACCAGAAGCAAAGCTGCTGCCACCAGAGAAGAGGGACCTGCAGAAGGGGCAACAGTTTTGAACAGTAAGAGGGAGGGTTTAGACTGGACATCAGGATGAAACTTTCTATGATGAGGGTGGAACAGGTTGTCCAGAGAAGTTGTAGATGCCCTGTTCCTGGAAGTTTACAAGGTCAGGTTGGATGAGGCTTTGAGCACCCTGATCTAGCAAAAGATGTCCTGCCCATGGCAGGAGGGTTGGACTAGTTGATCTCCAAAGGTCCTTCCAACCCAAACAATGCTGTGATTCTTAGAGCCACTGCAGCAGAATGCCAGTGGGAGGGGATCTGAGGGTGCTGGACACATTGCAGGATTGGGCCAGGCACAGAGACAAGACCCTGCAAGGCAGTCTTCATCAGGCATGTTTTGGTCATTGAGTACTGGCCGTTTGGATGCAGTGCACTCTAAAAACATATTAGATGTCAAGGTTCTGGCGGCTGGAAGCTGATGAAAATGAGAAGACACCTGGGGAAATCTGAGAGCAGCAAGAAAACAGGAGGCTGGAGACAAAACTGCAATTTTTAAATCCCTTTCTTCTCTAGAGTTTCACAGTCTGCTGGTTTTGGCCTAAGTTGACATGAAAGATCTGGTGTGTTTCCTGTTACACATGAAAAATGACATACACGCCAGTAACATCAATATTAGTATAATTTCTTTTTAATCAGACTTCACACATAATTTTTACTAAAAATATGTATTTTGAGATTTATAGTTCATCTTAGCCTGGTTTTTCTCATTGAGCGTGACCAGAGTTTTGAGAAGAGGGATGAGATACTGCGCCTCCAGGCAATGCCCACTGCTGCCCAGATTAAGTCAGTAGTGCCAATGGGCCACCTGCATCTTTAATAATGTCAAGCAGCTTCAAAACCCTGACATCTGTTTGTGAAGTTTGAAGTTTAAGTGATTTCTCAGATATGCAAGTGAACACTCTCTACCTGGAACCTTGCTTGGAAAATATTTGACATTTCTATAGCAGGCATTTGCTCACTTAGGAAAAAATTATGCAGAGAAAATAAGGGCTTTGCTGCTCAGCCAATTCTTACACACACCACAGGCGAGCTCCCCTGTCCTCTCTTTTCTCTACATTGTCATGTTTCTACAAGAAAGAGATATACCACTGCCATCAGTCTGCTTGTGGGCTTTTCCCTCCTGCAGGAACTCTGCTCCACTTCTCACACACTGGCATATTTGGTTTTACTTTTGCTTGACAACTCACTATCAAAACAGTTAAACTGAGGGATTTTTGATTATTTAACTAAGGATTCTTTTAATTGCTCAATAATGTAACAAATCTTGTAAAGGGATTTGAATTTTTGCTCAAATACCAAAATTCCTGGCAGAAATTCAGTATTACATTTTAAGCAGGCCTTTTTACAGTGTTTTTACAATATTTTAAAGGGTCTCATCTCTTTTTAAAATACCTTTGTGAGGATTGGACTGTATAATAACATGAAGACTTGGATAAAATCCAATCCAGATCAGCTGCTATTACAGAAACAAATCAAACAGGGTTGGTTTTTTTGTTCTCTTTACTCAAAACAAGAAACAGGGCTGGAGCTGCATCAGCTGCCAGTGAGTTGGAGGTTAACCCCAACGTATCAAATCTGCAACTGGTTTCATCGTTCCCCACAAGACCAAGAAGGGCATGCATGTTGCAGTCATGCACACAAATCCATGCATGGAGAGAGAATGAAGGCTGTGCATGGCTATGTAACAAAAAAAACCCAAACCTGCCCCATACACCGGAGCAGGGTGTTTGGTGCTGAGCTGGTTATAAAGCCAGGCTGGAGTCAGCACCCTGCTCTCTCAGCAGCTCCAACATTCAGCAGCTTGTCAAGTCAGACCGTCACCTTTAACTAAATCACAGCAGCAGCACCAGCAAGCCCAGCGCAGGTCTGGGGGTAGCTCCCATCCCTGCTCTCCCCACCATGGCTTTCCCAGCTCCAGCCCCCCTTCAGTCCCCATGCCTCAGCACTGGGGAGCAGAGCCTGATGACACAGAGTGGTTCAAACACATATTTCTTCCTTATAAAAGCATAGATTTGGCTTCTGTTTCTAGGAGCTTGGGGTATAATTAATCCACCCTATCTTGCATTTTTAATTATGTCTGCACTTCAGTATCCAAGTCTTTCACAACCCCAATAGTTTTAAGATGCAGGGAAAATATTACAGCCATTTGCACAGGGAGACAGTCTGTGGCATAGAGCCTCTGAGTAAGTAGGCCAAACTTCAGAGAAAACCTGGAGCATGACTGAGAACAGAACCCAGATGTACCCAGGCTCATGCTTCATTTTAATACAGCACAAGGATCCCTCTCACTCATGATGCCAGTATAATGGTATTTCCTCTCCTGGAATGGTGTGTTCAAGTTTGGCCAGCACCTCTCTCTCTGAGAAGTCAGATAGAGGGAGGGAGAAAAAGACCAGAGGAATACAACCAAGACAAGTTCCCTTGCACCGAGGATCTCCATACAAGGCAAGGAAGAGGCACAGGAGCCTGTAGAGGACTGTGAGGTGCTCTGTGCCTGGTGGAGCAGGGGGCAGACCAGCAAGCTGGCAGCATAGGGCTGGGCTTCACACAGCCACAAGATAGGAGGGCTTGCTGATGGAATTAGGGGTCAGCTTGGGTCTGCTTCTACTTTCTGTTCTGCAGTGAGCCATTTAACACTTAAGGGCTTGTCTGCCAGGTGGGGGGGAGGGGGAGGGAGTGGGAACTTTGGCAGGGTGTTTAAAGTGTAAGTTTAACATGTGCCAGCTGCCTTGAGCAAACTCCCCAGGTCAGTCCGAGAGCAAGGCAGAGCACTTGGGAGTGGCTGTTCCAAAAGTGCTCTTAGACCTCTTGCTTACAGGTAGTTTGTGACAGTATCATGGCTATATAGAATCATAGAATTTTTTGGGTTGGAAGGGCCCTTAAAAATCATCTAGTTCCAAACCCCCTACCACCCACTTAATCAGGTTGCTCAGAGCACCATCCAACCTGGCCTGGAATAATTCCAGGGATGGAGCATCCATAACCTCTTTGGGAACCTGTTCCAATGCTTCACCACCCTCTGAGTAAAGAATTTCTTCCTAACATCTAATCTAAACCTGCCTCCTTTCAGTTTAAAACTGAATTTTGTTTGTCCCTTGTCCTGGCACTGTCTGCCCATACAAAAAGTTCATCTCCCTCCTTTTTAGAAACCCTCTTTAGGTACTGGTATAGGGTCTCCCTGAAGCCTTCCATTCTTCAGGCTGAAAAGTTCCAACTTTCTCAGCCTCCTCTTTGTAGGAGAGATGCTTTGTCATGGTTAAAGCCCAGATGTAAATTAAGCACCATTAAGCCACTTGTTCCCCAGGGGAACTCTTCTCTCTGCATTTTCCCCCAGTAGAATGAGGAGGACTGAAGTAAAACTGGTATGTTGAGATAAGAACAGCTCAAGAATTGAAAATTAAGTAAAATACAATAATAATTAATAAATAATGATAATAAATAATAATAATGATAATAAAAAGGAAACACTCAAGTGATGCACAGTACAGTTGCTCACTACCCACTGAGCCATGCCAGACCCACTTCCTGAAACCAGATCGATCACACTTCCAGGTAACTCCCAGCAGTTTATATTCTGGACATGACGTACTGTGGTGTGGAATACTTAGGTCAGTTCGGGTCACCTGTTCCAGCTATGGTCTCTCCCAGTCTCTTTTGTCTACCTCCTCACTGGCAGAGCATGAGACAAGGAGGGAAAAAATGGTCCTTGACTTAGGATAGACAGGACTTAGCAAAAACTAAAACATCAGTGTGTGATCAACACCATTCTCATTCTGAATCCAAAACACAGCACTGTGACAGGTACTGAGGAGAAATTAATTCTACCCTGCCTGTAACCAGGACAGTGCTCCAGCCCTCTGACCATCTTTATGCCCTCCTCTGGACCTGCTCCAATAGGTCCAGATCTTTCTTGTGCTGAGGACCTGGATGCATCCCCAAACCTGGGTGCAGTACTCCATGTGGTCCAGTATATCCGGGTACACAAAAGGGCAGAGTAGAGGGGAAGAATCACCTCCCTTGACCTGCTGGTCACATTTCTTCTAATGTTGCTCGTGCTTGGCTTTCTGGCCTGCAAGTGCACACTCTTGTCTCATGTCTGGCTTTTCATCCATATGTGCCATGATGAATATGCTGTGAAGTCCCACCTTAGTACTGCATACAATGGTCCTGGCAGACATAAGCCCTTAGGAAAGAAGAGCAAAGCTCAACTTTACCAAACGTGAAGACCCTCACATGCACTGTGCTGGTAGAAATGCAAAGTATTCTTTTTGCAAGCCTTTGTAATTCTAGAATGACCTGTATTAATTATTCCTGGCCCTTATGGCAACGGCAAAATGACATTTACTCATAGAAGGAATTAAAAAACTTCAAAGGAAGTTTTAATTCTATTTTTAGAATTTTATTCTATTTTTAGAATTCTGCTTTTCTATTGAAAAATAGACTCCATTTGACGTGTTAGGGAAATACCACCCAAGAAGACGTGAAAAAATTTAGGAAGAGCTTTTGACCCTGTGTAATTACTTCACAGATCTCACCTAGTTCATGCTTGCAACAATGTGGCAATATTATTCGAGCTAGGAAGATGCACACTTTTACTGAGGAGCCTGTTTTTTTACTCCAGGCCTGTGTAAGGAGCACTGAAATGCAAGTACACCGTGCACTGTGCTGTAAGGCAGCTGAGCAGGGCTCACATCCCGGGCTTGGAGAATGATGACTGTCTCTATAGTGCAGGGAAGGACCTGATGGGCCCCCCTCACCCCAGCTGGCTGCAGGGCTGCATCCTCTAGGCAGCAGTGAGCCTGTGCAGGAGCAGGCAGCATACAGCCCATACCACAGCTGCTTTATGACCAGTGGATGTCATGCTCCTCTTCCTGCATGCCTTGCAGAGTGTTGTGACTGCTGCCTTCAGCCACACATGAGGAATTAAATGAAGCCATGCCTGCCATCCTGATGGAGGCTGTGGTGTGCTCCATGCAGAGCTGTCAGACAGACCATGGTGCGATGGTGGCATTGTGAAAAGCTGCCTTCATCTCTAAGACACAGAGACAGACACCACTGAAGATGTGCCGTGGCCTTCAACAAGGCAAAGCTCCCCAGGACCATACCCTGCATCCCTAGGTGGCTGCAGGCACAGGTGCCAAACCAGCAGCTGTCACACCATCAGTGTTTTTTGCTCACTCAGATATGCCTGGCAGTCTTACCAGGGTCTCAAGCTTGTCAGACGATGCTGGGCAAAAATTAAGCTCTCCAAGGAGTTTGGCCCCCAAATGAGTGTCTTTTCAGGGCATTCTTCATTCCTCCCAAACACAGACTGTAAAATGTAATCCATCAGCTCCCAGGTACTTCTTCCAGGCAGCTCTTTCTTGTACCTGTGCCACTGCGTGAGGGTGTAGTGAACTTGGCAATGGGCGCAGTCACTAGACAGACAGGATGAGTGCCTTAGGCACAAGGCCATCAGACATGGTTCAACCATCCAGCAGCAGAGTAGCTCAGGATTGTCAGCACTTGACTCTACTTTTGGAGGTGGGGGAGGCCAGGAGAGCCCAAAAATGCATCAGAACCCAGGACTGCTTCATCTTTTTGATCCCAAACACCACAAATTCCAAAGGCATCCCCTCCTCCACTATATCCAGATTCTTTATTGCCTCTGGAGGCCCAGGTGACCTTGCCTGACACCATGTCCTTTGACTTGTATCTTTATCTCCAAGAAGTCCTGTTCTCCATCAGGCCATGCACAGTGGTCTTAGCAATTTTTTCTCTTAAAGCCAGAGGTTGTCTGTGAGAAAGCATCTCTTCCCACATCTGCAGGTTTTGTACTCCCTTTGAAATCTGAGATATACTTATGGTTCTGCTCCTCTGCTTTGTGCACATGTTAATGTGAATGTGGGAACTCCAAGCAACTTGAGACAGAGATTTCCTTTGATAACCACATCCATGATCTGCCTTAACCCTGTAGCTTAGTGATCTCCTGGCAGCCTGTATCACCCATTCTTAGTTTGCACAGATCTTTCCTCTACCACTTATCATCTCATCCTCCTGCAGACATTTGTCAATTGTGTCCAAAAATCTCTTCTGCCGTGATGCTGAGGAAAAGCATTCTAAGAACCACTGTTTGCTGTGGATAATGCTAAGTCTCCATCAGTTCCCTCAGACCGCCTGTCTGTAAACTGCCTGGGCAAGACAAATGCTTGCTCTTTCTTTGGCACAAGGGCATGATGGTCCAGAATGAGTGATGCTCTGTGAGACAATAATAAAAGTGATAAACAAATAATCAGACTAATACAGATGGAAGCGCTTGCTAGAATACTGGTAGGAAAGGTCAAGTAATTCCTCTAAAAGCAAGTTATTCTGAGTATCATCTTCCTTCACCCAAATCAAGTGACCATGACTTGCACTGGTTTGACTGACCATGTTTTCTGTTATGAGAACCTGCTTTCCCACTACCTCTTTAACTTCACTTTCAGAGCCCACAAACATAATTCCATTAGAAATAAAATTAAATTTGCAACATCCAAAAACAGTCACATTTGGAAACAGTCTAATTCCCTGATGCTCAAAAGCACATCACATTATAATTAATCAACCATCACATTTTTAACTATGTCAGACATTTGTCATAAAATCACCATTAAATGGATATCTAGTGGCTTCTAATAAATGTCAAAATGAACTTGCAGGTGCCTATTCAAAATATATTAGGAGCCATTAAACAGCAATTAAAAGGAAGTTTCACAAATAATATTTTATATTAGATATGTTGTAGAGCCAGGCAAGGAAGGGACAGTGACATTTTGAGGACCTTCTGGAAATGCTCCCTTGTGCCACATATATGCAATGATGGACTGCATACTTCCCTGGAGAGCATCCCATGCTTCCTGGACATCCTTGCAGGATGAGGCCCTAGGCACTCATGATGTGGACGCTGTAATTCACTGCTTTAAGGTGCAGCATGAACAATGTGTGAGATGATAGCATTATTCCCACTCTCCCTTCTCCTCTAGAGGCAAAAAGCTGTCCCAGACCCTCCCCCAGTCTTGCCCTCCAGGGTTCTGGAAAGTGCTGAAGAGACAGGGATATGGGGCCGGAGGGGAGAGCTGCCAGTGTGGGGAGAGATAAACAGACACTGACATTTGCTGGAGTTTGAAGGGGGTGGGATGGGTAGAGGAAGATCTCCAGAAGGGTGCAGAAGCTTTTGGGAACAATGAGCAGAGAAGGGGATATGAACAGCCAATCTCCCTCTGGAAATGTGAGGTGAGGGAGGAAGAGGGTTACAGAACTGGTGAGAGGGACAACTTGAGGCCACTTAGTGTTGAGGTGGGCATATGCACTAAACCCTGAAGCATGCAGTTTTCTACTGTCTTCAAAGAGAGAGCTCATGTGCTCCCTGCACTACCATCTTGTTCTCTAGTCCACATATTAACAAAACTCACCCTGTGTGGCTGGTGCAGTCTGGTATGAGCATGTGCTGAGCTCTCTCAGGAGGGCACTGAAGATCACCTTTGCCTTCTGGCTTGAAGCTCTGTGCACTGAGAAGCACTGATGGTCCATGTTTTTCCTGTGCGTCCACACTGCTTCTGTTCTGGAGCTGTGGTTTAAAATATGCATCTTACAGGCATATTAAGTACACATACACATGTAAATACCATTTTTATAAAATATATAGCTCGTTACAGGTGTGATGCCCTTAGTTTCTCTTGCAACACAAAGATTACTTTAATTTCTATAGAATCATAAAATCGTTTAGGTTGAAAAAAACCTCTACAATCACTGAGTCCAACTGTTAATTCAACACTGCCAAGGCCACCACTAAACCACATCCCTATACCTTGAAAATGACTGGAAAATATATAACCTTTAAGAGTAAACATTAACATTAATGTAAATGTTAAACATGAACACTGACAACAGCAATTCTTAACGAGAACTTCGTAGTGTTCACATTCCTATATCAGTCCAGCCGCAGCTTAGAAATAGTTAAATAGATGAACTTCATCCCAGCTTGTTTCATTCCAATGCCAGGTTCTCTCTAAAAGAGCAGCTTGCTTTCTCCCTATTTCTCTTCTTGTTTTTTTTTTCACATTTGCCCTTATAAACATGAGGGAGGGAAGGATGGGGCTAGATATGACCATTAATCCTGCTGGGGCTCAGGCCAGTGCGGTGCGAATTAGGTAAGCAGGAGGCTGTGGAGCCCAGTGGGGACAGCACGTTCTGGCGGGGTCAGGAGCATGAGCAACAAACAGAGCAGCGTCTTACACAAGGAGGTATTGGGAGCCAGTAATAGATCCATTGTGTCAGTACCCAAATATGTTGTTATGCTCCACCTTCTGTCCTGTTTGTTTCTTACAGCACTATGGCTACTTTCCCACTGACGTAGCTGAGAATTGGTTCTGACAGAAAAGAAAGAAAAAACTCTCATTCCCCCCACTCTCCCCATCACTCATGCTGCAAAGGACCTGTTTACACAACTGTGGAAGAGGGTGTGTATTTGCATATTAAATGGGATCAAGAAAATATGTAACATATGTTGCAAACAGAACTAATGTCTAAACACACATGCGAACCTGGGCTAACAGGTCCTGCCAAAATATTTTAACCATCTGTTTTTACTTAGCTGTTTTTGAACAAATTATGTTTATTATGTTAATTTACTTTACTGTCAACAACAGCAAATGACAGAGTTGCCGCTAAACAGCATCATTATATATCACATTCTGGCATAATACCAGCAGGTTTTTCTAATGCGACAGGAATAAATGCATATTAAAATGTCAATTTGTTTAAAATCTAGTTCGGGATGGTGAATACATCTGCACAAATTCATCATGTTCCAACAGACACTGTTTGCATGCAGACTGTTTTAAGATAAGGCTCTCCGACAGGACCTGGACAAAGAGAGAAAAGCACAGAGGTCCTGCCTGAATTCCCGGCTCCAGCTTGAGGTTCATCCCAAGAGGAGGGAAGAGAGGACCAAAATGGGAACTAAATCATGTTTTAGAAGTTGTGATTAAACTTTCCATGAGTCCATCTTTATTTGCAGCATCTGTGAAATCTCCCTTAGATGAAGAAAAACTGAAATTGAAATCAACCACAAAATAATATTGATCTTCATCCCAGGTCCATGTCCTATTTCCCAGCACACACTGTTCGTGGCTGGGCAGGAGTCTGTGTCCCCAGGCTCTTAACTGGGCTGTTGCAGGGAGGGAATACCCAGTGCTACAGACAGCTGCTGCTGAAAGCACAGATCCAGCACAAAAGTTCAGTGAGGGATGCTCTGGAGGCCCCAGCGTCTCAAAAATTTCCCAACAGTCAAGTTACCTGATATTTTCTGGGTCAGCTCTTCTCCTCTGTCTTGATCAAATAATTTCTGCTTGTTGCCCAAAAGCAAATCTTTATTTCAGCAGGATCTTTCTTGCCGACCTCCTTAAGAAGGAAGATCTCTTCTCTGGAAGGGCCAGGTGGGACTGTCAGTGGTTTTCTTGCCCTCCTGGCTGCCTCCCTTCACCATCCACAAGTTCAGAATCATTGATCTCCTGATTTCCAAAGTCAGCACCTGTTCTCCTAAATCACCTTGCTCCCCAAGTCCTGTTCCCATGTAGACAGCTGCTTACAGCTTCTGTAACATAACCAACTTTTTCTCCAAATAACTGATGCTGAATCCCATCTTATCCCATGCAGGCAGATTGATCTCCCCTCTGACTACATTTCCCTTCCAGTCCAATTCTGGATGGCATAGGCTGCCTTTGTGGCCTTGTTCCTCTCTCAGGACCATGCTTGCTGGGCTGATCTTCCTTCACACAGGGAGAAAATCCTGCTTGTCCCAGCTCTGGGCTGTGCATGCTTTTACACCACTTCACAGGCAGGTCAGGAAAATGGTCAGGAAACTCCAGCCTACTTCAATTCATCCTTTGCAGTCATGGGAAAATAGGTATGATCCCATACATAGACCATACATCCCTATGGTCCCATACAGCTGGAAGCAGAAATTTTTATGTGCTTTAGAAGACAACAAAAAAACCTGGAGCACTGGGGAGTCCTCTGCATTTTCAACCAAAAACTATAAAGAAGGCAGACTGATTTTCCTGTCTAAAAATTCTTTCTCTCTCTCTTCTGCCCACATCTGAAGCATTGAATCATAGAACCGTTAAGGTTGGAAAAGACCTATAAGATCATCAGGTCCAACCATCAGCCTGGCACCACCACCACGTTCAGCATTGAACCACATCCTTGAGTGCCATATCCACTTGTTTTTTGAGCACTGCCTTGGATGTGTTCCACCACTTCTCTGAGTGGTCTGTTCCAATGCATTACAACACTTTCTGTGAAAAAAAATTTCCTGATATCTAATGTAAACCTTCAATAAGGTACAACTTGTGGCCATTTCTTCTCATACTGTCACTTCTTACTTGGGAGAAGAGTCTGACCACTATGACCTCCCACACACCACCCTGGCCTCCATCTGGTGCAGACCTCTAGGGCTGTCTTGATGATGGCAGCTATAAACACAGCAACCGGGACTGTGTAGGACAGGCTATGGAATAATCTCCCTGGAGCTTTTATACAGATCTTGGAGAGAAGAAAACAGAGCAAAATGAGCCTGAAGTCTTTAGAAATACTGAAGAATCAGAACAGAACAAGATTAAAGAGGAATGAGTGGAAAAGTCCAAAATGAAACCATGAGCACAAGGAAAGCTCTCAGGCCATCATGAACCATCTTGCTTCCAACTGTTTGCTCCAGGAGCTGAAGGAAGGTGTGGCATGTAAGGCAGTGACAATGTATGACATTACAGGATATGGTAGAACATAAAATACAGTCAGACCACAGTCCTGCAAAGACCAATGCATATGCAAAACTATGCAAATAGATAGTCCTGCTGAGGCTTGAGGAATTACTCTGATGCAGATGGCTGAACACATGCACGAAACCTTGCACGGCCAGAGCCCAGAAGAGGTTTGGTCAAGGAGGAGCTTTCCTGACCTGAGCAGTCCTAACACAGCATAACAATGCCTCTGATGTTGAATTGGCTGAGAAATAACCAGTAAGGAAATACAATATTCCTTTCTGAGGATTAAGGAGCAGAAATCTTGGGATAAGATTTCGTTTAAGACTAGGAACAGGCTCCTTTTGATTAACCTCAGCCTTTTGAGAAATGCAGCAAAGAAACACTGTGCACACAAATGTTTTGATATCTCACTAACAAATATTGTTAGCCATGTCACTGTTGTTTAAATGCCTTTCTCTGAAGTGACAAGGGCTGTTCATGGAAGATGGTACAGGAATCCTTGTTTATATCATCCACAATAGCACTAGACTTTGTCAAGTGCAGTGACATGTGAGAGGCAGTGCCATGCAGTGCAAAGGGAATTGCCTCTCCCCTCTATAAATTCTGGTTTTAATGAAGAGAAAGGTTACATAGTTTATATTTCAGGAGTTGAAATCCTGAGAAAGTAAACCTCAGTCCAAGTATTTGTCCAGCCTACAACAGATATTCCATAAAATGTATGGGCTGATTTCATGCATATGGCTGCTCGCTTTACAAGGGGATGATTAAGATGGTCATGGTTTTGTTGGCTTTTAGTCCACAAATGCCTCAGCTGTTCTGGATTCATTTAAAATCATAATGTACCTCTGTGTGCTAAAAGCAAGCAGCCAGCACTGCTGTGCTCTCGCTGTTCTACAAATCCAGCCCTTTGCTTGTGACAGTGTTTCCAACATGGTTCATTAGTCACTACTGACTTACACAGTCCATCTCTTTCTTCTCCCAGCCTGCCATCTCCCTCTGCTCTGGCACCAAAGGAACCCATGGCATGGACAGGGTTGCCTTTGGGAAGAAACAAATTTTTATTGCAGTTTGCTGGCTTCCACCCCCCTTCCTGATGCCCTTCTTACTCTTCGATATCTCCCACCTGGCATTTCACAGCCTGCTTCCTGAGGGATTTCAGCCCACCCTATCCTGGCCTTCTAGCCAGAGCTCACCAAGCTGCTCTGCTTGCACTTTCAGAGGAGTAGTTTATTAAGAAGAAATGTTACCAGTGGAAATTTGTTCAGAAGGGATTTTTCCCTTCCTACACTGAAAAATCAACACTTGCACCTCAATCGAAAAGAGACACGTGTCCAGCAGTATTGGGAGAACCAGCTTTTCACCCCTGGGAGTGGAGAAGTTTTTTGTGGTGCAGTCTGGGTGGTGCAGCATCATGTAGTGTTATTCCCCATCCCCTCCTCAGGAGTCACACAGGCAGTGATTAAACGGGCAGGCTGTGACTCACGAAACATAACCACCTTTTCCCATTTTAATCTGTTTTGGTCATTTTAGGCTTTTCAAGCACATTCTATTTGATACTTCCTGTTTCAGAGGTTTTTCTTGCTGCAGTTGCCTAGCATCTCTTTCCCTCACCCTCCTCCACATTTTGTCCTGCATTTGGTTTATCTCCTCATTCTAAAAAGGAAAGGCATTTATTGCTCCATTCACATTAAGTGATCATCATGTAACAGAAATAAACTGCTTGTTCCTATATAATCATAGATCGCTTTGCAGAACACAGGCTTCAAACAGCAGAGGTGGAAGTCTGCAATGTTTTCTTCTGAAGCAATCTTAGCTTCTTAAAAAAACCCTTAAAAAACAAAACAAACCCTAAAACCCCTAAGTCAGTATCTTCTCGCAACTGCAGCTGATTTCCTGTGTAAACTAAAACCATGTGATATTCCATAAATGCTTCCAGCTCTAAATTACAGGAAATGAAAACCATCATGGAAAAGGAAAGCTTTGGACTAAATTCCCAGATCAGATATCACTGTAACTCTATTTCGGTCTGATTACAATTTGGATGCTTTCTAACATACCTGTTAGTAATTAAAGGAGCTGATAACAGCTGTTGGAGCACAACGTCCCTCAGGGTCTTTTGGTGGGACAGAGATATCTTCCACACCCAGAGCAGTGCCCCAGAGGTGCCACAGATGAAATCTTGAGCTGAGGTTGATCAAGGGAAGCATTTTTATGTAGCCATTGTGAAGGTCAAGCTCTGCACTTCCAACTGTATTAAATTGCATGTGCCACGCACACTAACACTTTGCAGTCAGCTGGCCACACACCCACACATGTAGGTGCTGTTTCACCATCAAGGGCTTCGTGGCTGTGCAGCTCTTCACTGCTCAGTAGCACTTTTTGCAATGAGAAAGGATGAGTGGTGCAAGCATACATGAGCCACTGCTGGTACAGAGCATATACATGGCAAGAACATGATACAAGAGGGGAACTGATCTCATCCCATCCCACCTGAATTTGGAACATGTGCATGGGTACTTTGGGAGCAGTGCTGTCTACTGCTTCTCAGAGCCCCTCAGAGGTTCTCTAATCTCTTGGAAAGCTGAGGGTTAGGCAGTGTCGTCCATTGTGACATGCACTGTGCAGTGTGAATGTGCAAATGTCCATGCATTCCCCAGACAGGGCACCCACAGCCCCTCAGAGCTGCCATGAATGCACTGCACAGTTAACAGACTGATGCCTTCAGGTGACTCTGTGTAGCTCTCACTTGCTGACAAGTCAAGTGACCAAGCTGAGATTTATGGACACTTGTCTCAGTGTTCTCATCTCATAAATGAGTGCAGAAGGGGGATTTCCATTCCAGTGACCGGTGCATTCTCTTCATTTCTGAAGAGTGTCTGTGTCCTTCAAGGCACTAAATCAGCCTGCCACTGCTAAGAAATAGGGACTTCAATTAAACAAATTAATTGCAATGCTCTACACAATCTCTTAATTGATACACCAGGTGGTTTCTTAGTTTGTTCAGCCAAAGATCACCATAATTCTCCTTTTGAACTGATGCAGTGAATAATTATCAGACGGAAAGAAGTTGAGGCAAAGTACTAATTTTAAGGAGAGTTTTGGGTACACTATCATTCATTTCTTATTTCAAATGTCACAGGAGGAAAGCTTCACTTTACTGTGGAAGGGAGTCTTGCTGGGTGCCAGACCAATACCTGTACACCACAGTCACCCTTTCAGATGTTTTAACCATTGCTGTCACTTCTTCACACATAAAATATTTGGGGCAGTCCCGAGCACCTCTGGGTGTTAAATTCTAGCTGTCCTGTTCCTGGTACTACGAAAGCATTTCTATAAACCAGAGTATCTCAGCAGCCATCAATATATCATTCACATTTAGGCTTGCATTGATTTCTGTCTTGTTACCAGAATGAGGCAGATGCTTCAGCAGGGCAGAGGGTCACATATCCAATGCCAAAGGCACCAAGAAAATTTGCACAAATTGAAGACTTCAGCCAATACTTTTTATAAGCTGTTTCTGCTGAATGTCCCAAATGAGGGGTTTCAGTGCCAGGAAAATCATTAAAGTGAACAGGTTTGCCTTGTTCCCTACCCAGCAGACATTTCTGTTAGGGTAGGTCATTAGTTATTCCTGAGGTCATTAGGTTATCGCATTGAATCTTAATCCATCTAATTCATCCCAGTGCACTCCCATTTGTTTCTAGTGCTTGCCTTTTAAAATACCATTAAATCATGTCACAGGCTGCCTCTGCACCTGCCAAGAAAGCTGCATGCATTCTCTGATTTTCTTTGCCAGGTGAATTCTATTTAGTATATTCTTGGAGAAGACAGCTCATTGCAAATCCTCTTTCTCCTGTTTCTCCTTCCCAAGCACATTTGCTCACACACTCTGGGGATTTTAACTTTTACATACCCAGCTTAGCCCAGGCTCAAGTCAATCAGTGTTGTCCTGAGCAGATGCCGGTGGGTTTCCATTGCCTCAAGCTAGCCCAGGTGTCCCACTTTTCTTGCTGAGATAAGTTATTAGGGTAAAGAAAGAAGAAACTGTTTGCCTTTGATAATGTAATGCAAAAATAAAGAAATCCCAGTAAAACCCTCCCTTCTTGTGCATAAAACCCTTTGGTAAAAAATTCTTAGCAGGATACTAAAAATAGAGGAACTCCACTGAGATCGGTGCACAGCTTTAAACCAAACATATAAATTAGTAAAGAAATGGCATTCTCAGTCGTAGATAGCTTGTAGTGAATTAGACCAGGGCTTTTACAGAACAAAGGAACCTAAAAAAACCCTTAATCTCACTTTGACGAGAAAAAAGTCTCTGATCACTCCACCTGCCACTTCTCTCTGTGCCAAGAAAAACTCAAGTATACACCAAAAACACTGAAGGAGAGTTGAGTGTTGCATTAAATTTATGGACCACTAGAGACTAGGGTTGAATGTGCTGACTGAACTTATTCTAATAACTTAGATGGGAAAAATCCATACTGCAAATCACCTTAACTTAGGTTGGTTTAACAAGAACTATTTACCCAAGAAAGAAAAAAACCCATGAGTGCTGTTTGCTTTCTCTCTCACACAAGAAATACACACAGCCAGAGCCTGATAATTTTTTCTAGCTGCAAAATACCACAGAAGGGGGACGGGAGTAATTTATTAGACCAGGTATAGAATTTTCTGCAGAAAACAAGCAGGATTTGCAGAGAGATGTGTTTGTGCATGTGACAAATGTTTACTATTGGTACAAGATTTGAAGGAGCACAGGGAACCAGGATGTCCTGAGGTTGCACTGATATTGTCTTAGTCATCGTGGTGAACCTTAGGGAGTGCCCTGGACCTTGTGTTTCTGAGTCCACATCACTGGCCAGACCTCCATGCTCTTGGGCCATTCCCCATGTCCTAGTTTCAATCATGACCTTAATGTTGTTTGATACCACCTGACGTCCTTGCCAGGGGCAGGGAAAGGGATTCTCTCTGGCTTCCAAAAAGAACTGGGTGGCTTCTGGTCATAAAAATGTGGCAGCATTGTCCACCATTGCTGGTTTTCTTATCTCATTGCTGTTTCCAGTAAATTGTTCTTATTCAACCTGTGATCTCTGCCTTTTATGCTTTCCATCAGAGCAGGCAAGGGGAATGGCTCGTGGTCATTTTAGTGGGAGGACTAAATTGGGGAATACCATTCCCAAGCCACGACAGCATGCCTTATGGCAAATGCTTGTTTGAAGTCTCCTGCCTCATTTATGCTGTGGATCTTGGTTTGAGGGAGTGGGCAAGGGGCACAGTCTGGAGGTGGATCAAGTACACAAAGGCAGGCGGTAAGCAGGTTCATTGCCAATGACTACATGGCAAAAGTCACCTACACCCTAAATTACATCAGCTGAAGAAAGCAGACCCTAATTTCACAGGGCCAGGCCTTGTCCCCAGACTTTGTCCAGTAAGATGCACACGTCTGTGCTATGGCAAGGGAAGGAGGAGTTAGGAAGCACCCTTGGGAGGACCTGGGGAATGTGGGGAAGGTGTGAAGGGGCTAAAGCTGGAGCAGGTCCCTGGGAATACTCAGCACCAAAGATGGGCAAAGCTGCTTTAATTAAAAATTCAGATATTCAAAATCTTGCTGATGAAGCCAGAGTGTCTCAGAGCAGCCTCTGCTGTAGCCGTGTTCTGTAGCAGCTTTTTCAGTGCCTGTGCCCGCACAGGGGGCAGTCCCTGCTGGAATTGCCAGGGAGGCTTCCAATTAGCACCAATTGAGGCAAGTTATTTGGAGGTTTTCTACGTGCAGACACACCTCCCCTGGGGCACAGCATGAGACCACCCACCCTCATTGCATAAACCACCAAAAAAACATTAAACTTGCAGGAACCATTCTCAATCACTACCAACCAATACTAGATTTGAACCATCCACCAAAAGGTGAAAGGTTAATGCGAGCTAATTTTTCAAATCATTGCTGTAACATTAGGAAGAAGCTCTGGTAACCTTTTGGGGGCTGCTGACTTACTGCCCAGTGTTCATTTGGCTGATCCTACGGGCTACAATCATGATAGGATAGTGTCTCAAGAGAGCAAATAAAATCCAAGAGGTGCATTTTTCTTCTCAGCGCTTGCCTGCTGTAACGCTGAACCCTTCATTAAAAATGTGATAAGCCATGCAATATATTTTCCTGTAAATTATAGCCTTTAATCTTTAATGCTAATGACAGAAATTTTACCATTAGCAGGACTGTATTTTGCTCCACACTTTAAACATTCTTTAGTAACCATGTTTTCCTGTCCTCTTTCAGACAGATGGTAACTATTTCAGCTTGAATTCCTTTTAATATTAGCATAAAGAGAATTTGAAAAAACAAACTAAGATATTATATAGCTAAAATAGAAGAACTTACGGCATTGAAATGTGAAACACTTTTTTCCTAGCTATGACCACCCTTTGACTTCGCTGTTACTAGGTGTGTGCCTTGAAACCAAAGTCAGTTTTGTAAATACTGCTGACAAGGAGGAATCAATCCACCTCAATCCCCAAGTCACACTGCCTTAACTTGGGCACAAAGCTTAGAGGACAAATTATTGGCTGATCAGCTGGAAAATTTGTTTATTTATGAAGAACGTGAAAGCCATGTTGGACAGTAGTACTTGATCCTACAATTAATAAGAAGTCTGGTAAAGTAGGAATTCCTGGAGTTTAATCCCAGCTACATGTTTCTCCATGTCCTTCACATGAGGCCTTCCAGCTTCCCTTCCAGCTTTGACCCCTGTAGCTGTTAAATGCAGATAATAGCACTGACACCTGCATGTTGCACCAGTTTTGCAAGGAGTCATTATCTGGTGCATCTGCTTACAGGAGTAGCATCACATTTCATGTTGAGTTACAGCCAACACCCAAAAAACTCTATGGGATTGACCATAACCCTTTTAAAAGCAGGAAAGGAATCATGAAGAAATACTTCAGATCTGAGATGGGAACCAGGGACTGGGGCAACATATCTCTTTTTATGTGCCAAGCATAATGGGTGCCAGTCTGCTGTCACATGATTGCTGTGCCCATAACAACATGGGAGGAATGGTGAAATATTTCAGTCCTCACCTTGATCCAGGTAGAATTTCCTTGAAAAACAATCTTTCAGGCACAAGGTTTGAGGGTGTGTGATACACTCCTGTTGTCACCAGCCCCTCCTGTGGACTATTCCTTGGTCCTCAGCAGTGGCCAAGGGTACCTGAGGCACCAAGGTGTGAGCTGGCCAGGAGCCACCCATGGGTTCGAATAGCCAGTCTGGGGGATGGCCAGGGAAAAGTGACCTGCATGACCAGCAGTGCTCTTCATTGCTCATGAGCTTCCTGGAGGTGTCAGAACAGGAGCAGTTTTTAAGGAAGAAAATGGACATTTGGGTACTTTGGCCTCCCATGACTTCTGTTCCTTCATTAAGGGTATGAAGGGGGATAGAGCCCCCATGCAATGACAGACATTAGTAATACTATTACAGGCAAAAACAAAGCTTCTGCATTGTTAGAATAACTTTTCCCCCAGTTTTCCATGCTAAATTTGGTCCTGAACACCATACATTTTAGGTATTAATGGACCTTCTGTGCTTCTTAACTGTAATTTTTACTATTAATTTTAAGACCACAAAGCTAATATTTGAAGATCAGTAGTCTCATATCCTTTTTGGAGGAAAACCTAAACTTTTCAAAATTCCATTTAAAATTCTAGCAGTGGCAATGTGCAAGGGCTGTAACTACTTAAGGTGCTGCAGTACTGGAACAGTATTGTTCCAAGTGTCCATTCAATGAGAAAGATGCTCTCATTAAAGCCTTCATGAGCCTGCCCCAATAAATCAGTATTGTTTCAATCTTTGATTTTCATTAATAGGTCTATATTAGAAGGCTGACATAATAAATTTTAACTGCCACTGAGGCTCTGTTGTGATTGATTGTGTCAATGTTACTCGAATTTGCAGCTATTGTCAGTGTAATTCCTGCTACTGCACCTGGAGAGTGTTGTATATTACACCAAGTATTGGCATCTTTTTCTCAGTTTAAGCAGATTATTTGTTGCAGCTGTAATGCAGTAGCATTAATATGTAGTTGGTGATCCATATCTAGCAGAGCAAACATTAAATCACCAATGGGCTTAATTAGCACATGGTGAGAAACTTTTGCCCTCCATGAAGTTGCAGGACTCTTGCTTGGGAAGGAAGGGAGACGTGCACCCTCCTTGTCATCATGAGTTTTGTCACAATTTATTTTGTTACACAAATTTCCCGTCTGGAGGGTTCTATCTGTGTATTTTCCTGTAAATCAGTATGCACTTTAGCAGGCTCAGTAAATAATAATAAATATTAATTATCAGCAGTTCTGATTTTATCACACCATACCTGTCAAAAGCCAAAACTTTACATCATTATAAAATAATGATTCTTATTTCTAATCTTTTACCGGACAGCTGAATATAAATAATCTCTCATTTTTGTCTCTTGGACTCTCAACAGCTTTATCTCTGCTACTAATGGCTTCTTATGTCTCCAGAAAGAATAAAGCATAAAAAAAAGAAGATAATGATTTAATCAAAGACAACTCAAATGGCAGTTTTGTTGTGCGGACATAAACAGAGTTAATGGTTCTTTCAGGACTCCTTTTTGAGAACCATAAAAACCCTACACTTCAGAAATAAGAGTTAATACACACTTTAAGAAGTATTTTTCTATTTGAGGAAAAGAGTGAAGTCTAATACGTTATTGGCTGAATCTTAAAACATTTATGATGATGGGAAGACAAGGTTTTATTACACATTTCCTCTTCACTTCTTCATTTATTCTTACAATGAAATCAAATAATCAGTAATAGGATGATATTTTGGTGTCAAATGGAACCTAAACCACACACAAAAATGGAAAATCATTCAAGCAATGTGAACCTCCAGTGACTGAACCTTAACTAAGTAATGGACTACAGGAGGTGCCGATTGAGCACTTTATCTTACTCCAAGGACTCTTTCTCTCATTTTAAAGTGCTGCTGGCATAAACAATTATGGGGAAGTTTTCGTGCCATTGGCATTACTGGACAGCAGCATTTTCAAAATTAGTTTCCCACAAGTCTTCCTTTCTACTTGGGAGAAAATGGTACAGTTAAAGCTATCATATGAAGGAGATACTGAGGTATCTGCTTACCATCCAGCTGCAAAAGTATGTGCATGGCTGAGACAATTTACTTCAAGACTCTCTTCACACTTTTTCGTGGTGTTAACTGGAAATGGCTAGGAAATTTCCAAGTGCACATTTGGTCTGCATTGCTGGAGACTAACCAAATGAAAGGTGAATTTAGACTAAAAATAGTATAAGCAGCTTATAGGCTTATAACTATAGATGAAAGATTGTATTCTGCATGGGAGTTTTGCAGGGAACTCAGGCAAAAGTGTTCAATGTCACTAATCAGTTTGTCTCCTTCCATTACAAAAATTTAAAAAAAAATTACATTTTATGACATGAAACCTCAGAAAAGAAAGATGAAAATGTTAACATCTGCTGGAGTACCTAATTTTCTTTTAACCCTGTAATGTTTTGCAAGCACTTTTCTAGTTTCTATTCTAGAAAATAAATAAATGCAGACTGTGCTACTTAATAGCATTAAGAGCATCAGTCTGCTCTGCTGGCTGGATCGGGATCAAACAGTGGAGATCAAAAAGAATATAAATGTACTTGATATTCTATCATATCCAGAAATAAACTGCATGCAATAGGACTAAAGTCAAGAAGCATATATGTTGAGTATTTTTATTTCCAATGTTCCTTCACAGTTACTGGATTAACTCACCCTTCATTCCCTCTTTACTCATTCAGATCTTCACTCATTTTATCCTCTGCTGGCAAATTGAAGGTCTGCCTTGTGGTCAGAGGTCACTGAATTAATCACTTTAAACAAGAGATTTGCTGAGGTTTCAGAATTTCTAGTGTGACCTATTTCTCCTTTCTGTTTTCCACAGCTTTCCCCCTGTTGTTTGTAAAGGAAAAATCTGTGGAACAAGATTGAGAGTCAGAAAGTGCCAGGAAATGAGTGGTCTTGTGGCCCAGCTTACAGGAAAGTGAGTGGCTCACATTCCCAAGATGGGAGAGCTGGCTTGGTTGCTGACATCTTTCTAGCACAGGACCTGACTGCTGCAGTAGGAGGTGGCAACGTGGGCTCTGTGGCAAAGTACTGGATGAAAAGTTTCCTCCTAATGCTAAAATTCACATCCACCCTTTAGTCCCATAGGTGCAGACAGAAGAATTCTACCCAGTTACATGGTTCAACCAATTGGAAATGCAACCTTCCTAATCTTACGCCCAATATAGTTTTCAAATTATCATTATAGAAGCATTGAGTCCCTAGGACATGGTGGTTTTCTTTGTTTGGTACCAATAATCAGCCCTGCAGGGAGCAGATCACCAAAATAAATGAAACTGTTGACCCAAACTATTTTGGAAACTTTTTGGAACTGAGACCAGACAAGATGAATCAAGAGGAATTGCTGCAGAAATTGAGCCGTGGCACCTCACTGGCACGGCAGTACTGTTGGGAGAGGGGTCTGGTCTCTTCCATGCAGACACAGGGAGGAGTGTGAGCTAAACCATCATCAGGCTCTCCTGGACAGCATGGTGTGTCCTCTTTTCATGCCCTGTATGTGTCATTTCTTTAGCTAAGGAGTAACTCTGGTGGCAAATCTGCCTTCCTGCATGCCTGTACCATAAACAGCACTCTGAATATTTAAGTCCATGCCTTATCTAGAGAACAGACAAAAATAAGAGTATAGCTGTAGTTATAGAACTGTATCTATTTTGGCAGCAATTTATGCCATATGGGCAAGAATATACCAGTTGTAGGAAAGCCATCCTATTGTTCTTTCCCTCTGATTGATTTTCCAACTGAATCCACATCACCAGTGCACCTGCCAATAGATGTATGCTTGGGCACTGTGGAAGGACAAGGTTAGCAAGGGCCCTGGGGTGCTGTGGGCAAGAACTGTCCTTGGATGCCAAAACACTCCTCCTACCTCATTTATTGACTTGTTCAGTCCGGAGGCTTACCCTTTTGCAGCCATCTTCTCTCTTCTAACATAGAAGGGGCCAATTTCCATATTAATTAGCATTCCAGGGGCATCACAGGAGCAGCAAATCCTTTGAAGGGTAGAGAAGCTCCTTCTAGCTATTACCCTTTGGAGCCAACGCAAATCTGCATCTGAGCAACTGTTCAGTGACTAATGCAAGAATTGTACCTTGACCAGTTGCAATATTGCACACAGGATTTTTTTATATTCTCAGTTTCCACTGAACCAAATAGGATTGAAAGAAGTGCTGTAAGATTTAGTGAAATGAGGGTTGTGTTTGGGAGCCGGGGCTCGAATGTGTTTTCTCTTTTCTTATGGGCTATTCAGATATAGGGATTACACTTTAAAAAATAACATTTCTCACTCCTATGCACAGGGGAGTCAGTGCAGGTGGGAAGAAAAGGGCACTGCCTGCATAGCCCTTGCCCATTGCACTATTTCACCTGCTCTCAGCCATTCCACAAGCATTAACAGACTTTAACTGGATTACTCTATTTTCTATCCCACTACACCTTCAATCTCCACTACACCTTGAAATATTGCATTTAAAATGTAAAATAAAAAAAGAACTAATTCCATTAACTCAAAATAGGTCTCTAATTGACCTCTTAATATGGTGTATTTAACGTGACACCATAACATTTTCATATGTAAATGGGATGATTTTTAATAATTCAGTGCTTCTATTTTCATTCTATAGAATACATCTTCCAAGGGAGTCAGGAGAACGTTGTGAATTTCTATCATTTATAACTCTGCCACAAAAATTAAACTGTGGCTGCCAGCACGAAACAGTACATTTTACACCTGCTTTCCTGTGCTTTGCTCTTGTAGTGTACAGTTCCAAAATCTGTATACTTTTCTTATTAATAAACACAGTGGGAACTTGAACATGAACATACTTTTTATTAATATTTTCAGTGGTAGAAAGGGGATGGCACTGACAAACAGCATTTCCCATTGCAAGATGCAGCTCAGACTCACAGCTATTCTGAGGAATAAAATGTACACAGAGCAGAACTAGTTAATTTGATTCCACATCGGGCTCATATGCAGCATCTCCCCCTGCCACCTCCTTCTCACCAGCCAGCCCATCCCCTCCACCCCTGGGATGACACTTCACATTTAATCCAAACCCTCTCAGATTAAGCGGGCGTGTAATTTACTCCCACAGTGAGGTCCATTGCAGCTGCAGAGGTGATGTAAAGGAGACTTTGTTTAAACAATGTTAAGACTGCAAACCTGCATGAAAAACCCTCGTCTGGGCTGTCAGCAAAGCCTTTAATGTGCATTCAGTCTTGCATTCATCTGGGATCTGTGTGTGGTATTGACTGATGTTTTATTATTGTTTGGTAGATAAAAATATTTAACTTAAGAACAACTCAATTGCAGGAAGGGCTTTATATAGTCATCACAACATGCTTCTCCTGCTGCTGTGAGTGTAGGAGGCAGGGTAGTTTTCTACCGCTTAACATGTAAAGTCTGACATATTTTAAGAACATGATCAAACTGCAGCTTTAGAAATCACTTTAAACATAAAAACCCCAAAGAAATAAATCTATAGTCTTTTGACAATTTCCCTCAGCTAAACTATTTCAATATGCTAGTTTTACTTTTATTATTTCTTTCTGCCTTTGGCAGCACAGGTCTTTTCACCCAGATAGGGTATAATGGGCCATGAAAGCAGGATACATCCTCAGAACCCAAATGTCAGCAGCAGTTAAGGTGAACTGCTTCATTCTAAGGTGCAGCGAGTTACCTTGTGCTTCACTGGAAACCTCAGCACCAATGCGAGAGAGGGACTGGCAGAGGAGGTGGTTCTTCACCGAGATGGAGTGTGACAGCCCTCAGGCCAGCAGGGCCTCCTCGTTCTATGAAATAACAGCTTTGTTAGAGAAAGGCAAGGGAAGGCATCGTTGCCAGATTTGCACTATTTCCCCCTCTCACAGGCTGTGTATTTTACACAGCTGACAGTGCACTCATTACAGCCTATCTTCAGATGCGTGCCAGCAGGACATACTGGAAACTGTGCATCCAGACCAGAGGATTTCTTAACCACAGGCCTCCGACATCTGCTGCACACTTGTTACACGGCTGGAACATGAACAGAGCTTTTAATTTTGCTCTTTGATTTTTGCATTCCTGTTTTTAAATGCTGTTTGTGTAATTTATGCCTTGCAAGCCCACAGAAGTTTGGTGGAAAGGAACCTCTTTATTTGAACTCTCTGAAGTGCAATATTTCTCTTGGCTTAATTTTTCCCTCCTTCTAAGCTTATGTATTATCATCTGACAAATTGGATCTGTTCTTTTCCAGCAAGTTATTTGAACACATACGTGTAGCTGTTTTTAAGAACAGTACAGCTTTCAGATAATTTCATTGTTATTTTATGTGCCAGATGTGGTTTGTTTTCCACAGTTGGAGTATTAGAAAAATGTTGCATAACATCCATCTCTTCTTTTACAAATAGAAATTAAAATCTACAGATAAAAGATAAGTGGATCGTGCAGAACCCAACACTGCCTTGTTTCACTTGTCTCTTTGTGCTGAAATGAGCTCAGGCTTGCAGTGAGCTCCCTGCCAAAATACAAGCTCGTCGCTCATCTTCCCTCTGCCTGGGCTTCCCCAGCCATCCTGCTTCTCTGCACTCCAGTGACTCCACTTGACTTAACGTGCCCATTGACCAGAAGCATCGAAAGAAATCCTTCTTTACTCAAACCTTCAAGGCAAGTTCAGTAAGCCTTTTGGTTCCTCTCCATTGACTACATCACCCACATTAACAGATTTACTTTTGATATTTAGAATTTCATTAAAAGCTCGGATGTGCCCTGAATTTTATCCATTATCTGTGCAGCCTATTTTTATTTCTTTCTTTTGGGAATTGTTACACAGATGAATAGCTGGTGTCTCTTACTTTTTATTAAGTGCCCTGAATACCACTTCTGGGGGCTGTGACATGAAGCCATGGAAGAATTCCCCTGGCTCTGCACTGAGATTGTACGCTGTGAGACTCTCTCTCCCTTCAAAGGAGGGTAAATGCAAACAAACACATTTAGCTCAGTGGGGATCCAGCAGGGCAGCCAACATGTGCATCCAGCTGCGAGCTCTGTGAGGTCTGGGTGACACTGACTTTCTTCAAAGGAAAAGACAGAAACAAACTGATTTTACAAATTCCCTGAAAGCTGCCTTTGCAAATCATGACTGGAGAAATGGAGGCACCAGTTTGGCAGAAAGCTAAATTTACTCCCAAGCTCCACAATAAAAGCAACTCATCTTTCTTTGAGAACTGTTTGTCCCTGTGTACCTCTGTGTGCACCACATCAAACACTCGTGAGTTCCCTGTGTCCTGTGTCACCAGGGGGGTCACGGGCTGGAAAGGCTGCCATGGTCTGTGTTTCAGCTCAGGACAAGGGGAGGCAGCCCAGTGCAACGTGCAAAGCCAGACAGTGCATAAATTACTGATGTGCCCTATCTGCAGAAACCTTCAAAGCAGCATCCTTGGAACATTGCACATATTTTAACGTTCTAATTAAGTAGATGTTTTATGCATTTGTGCTGTAAGTACTTCATGATCACTGACTCAGCAGTCTTCTGGACTTCAAACCTCAAAGAGGTAGAAAAGGAAACACCCCATATACAGGAGAAGAAGTCTTCTTCAGATGACAGGACTCAATATCTTTCTGTTTTATTTTTAATTTTATAGATAGAATTGATCAGGAATTGACAGACCAAGTCATTATGGCTTCAAAAATTTTAATCGTGAGCCACTTTGGCATTAGAAAAATACTTAGGTACATATGCAGCATTTTCTGTTTTCAAGGTGCCACAAATGTTAATTAACAAATGAATCTTGCTTGCCTTAGCTAGAAATGTCCTCTGTCAGTCTTGGACTTTCCCCCAAAGCCAAGAGCAAAGGCCTTTATCATAACTGCTGCAGCAGCACCGGGCACAGATCATGTCTTGACTAAGGAGTTATGATGCAATAAAAAGCTTTATAGATAATGAAACCATCTCCCTAAAGTAGTACATTGAGAGGAGACTGGACAGTGTTACAGGAAGTTATGCATTACCCAGCCCATGCTTCCAGCAGGCAGCACCTTGCAGGCAGCTCTCTGCCCACCCCAGTGCAAACCCAAGCAGCTTCCCTGCTGCTCACTGAAAAATCCCAAAGGGATTTCACCACGTGGGCACCTGCCCCTCGGAGGGCCCCTAGCAGAGGCCTGCAAGGTGGGAGGGGAAAGCCTTGCATGCTGCTTATTTCTATACCCTGAATCTGCTTATGCAGGGATTTAAAGGCTTGAAGTGCTTCACAGCCAAGTGCCATAGGTGGTCGTTCCTTGAGGAATATACAGCCTGGAAAATTCATGGGACAGAGCTGCTGTGAAGGTGGGTTCTCAAACAAACAGGTTCAATGCATTTTAGCTCATTTTAGCTTCTCTGTGCAATGTTCTAATGTTACAGCTCCCAAGGTCCTCAGTTTCTAAACTGTGTTTCATCAATAATTCTGAGGTATCCCATGGGGACACCAAAGCACAGGAATCATGTCTTGAAAGGGAAAGAGAGCTTCAAGTCTCTTTATTTATCAACTATATTCTTGGTGACAACATAATGAAAGACTAGAAGGAGTCAAAATCACAGAATAAGCTGAGATGGAAGGAATCCAGAAGGATCATCAAGTCCAACTCCTGGCCCTTAACAGGGCAGCCGCAAGAATGACATCATGGGCCTGAGAGCATTGTCCAAACGCTTCTTGAAACTCTGTCAGGTTGGTGCTGTGACCATTTCCCTGGGGAGCTGTTCCAGTGCCCAACCACCTTCTAGGTGAAGAACCTTTTCCTGATATCCAGCCTACCCCTCCCCTGACATAACTTCAGGCCGTTCCTAAAAGTCCTGTCATTGAGCACCACAGAGAAGAGATCAATGTCTGTCCCTCCTCTTCCCCTCACAAGACTGAACTGAGGTCTCCCCTCAGTCTCCCCCTGGCTGAACAGACCAAGAGACCTCATCCGCTCCTCATACAGTTTCCCCTCAAGGCCCTTTACCATCTTTGCTGTCCTCCTTTGGATGCTCTCTCACAGCTTTACATCCTTGCTACACTGTGGCACCCAGACCTGCCCCCAGCACTGGAGGTGAGGCTGCTCCAGCCCAGAGCAGAGCAGGACAATCCCCTCCCTTGCCCAGCTGGTGATGCTGTGCCTGATGCCCCCCAGGACACTCTTGGCCCTCCTGGCTGCCAGGGCACTGCTGGCTCATGTTCACCTTGCCATGGACCAGGACCCCCAGGTCCCTTTCTGTGGCACAGCTCTCCAGCCTCCCATTCCCCAGTCTCTACATCCAGGATTGCCCCATTCCAGGTGCAGAATGCAGCACTTTGCCTTGTTGAACTTGATGTGGTTGGTGGCTGTCCAGAGCTCTAATTTGTGAAGCTCTCTCTGCAGGGCATCCTTGCCTTCAGGGGAGTCAACAGCTCCTGCCAGTTTTGTATCATCTGCAAACTTCCAGTCCCATGTCCAAGTCATTTATGAGGATGTTGAAGAGCACACCAGGGTTGGAGCCCTGTGGAACCCTAGTGACTGGTCCCTGGACTGATGTCACCCCATTCAATGTAACCCCTTGTGCCCAGGGGTTGCTCACCCACTGCATGACCTGGGGGGCACAAGGACATGGGTGTCACATATGAGCAAGAGAGTTCTGCCAAGGAAGAGGGAGGGCACAGTCCGTGGCTATACAAAACTCAAAAGTGAGGCTGGGAGCTGCACAGCTGCATCCTTAGGAAGGTGCATGACAAAGCCATAATAGAGGAGAATTATTTCAGTGGGATCAGTTTTGGTAAGATAGGATTGGCAGACTAAAGGTGTGGCAGAGAAGAAAGAAGATGGAGAAACAGGTTGTACTAAACTAGATCACAAGGTAACATTCTACAGGAAATTATTCTGGTTGTGCATTTCTTATGTCTCCTTTATAATTCTATGCCAGCATATCATATAGGTAAATCTTATTTTCCCAATTATCCCTGCTGGCTCTGCATCACTGTAATTGAAGGGTTCTGCTCTTCTCTCAGCATGAGCTCACCGAGTACAAATTGCTCTTACAGAGGAACTGGTGTGTGAGCACATGCCGGGAGGACCTGACAGCGTGTGGGGCAGCTCAGCCCCTGGCACAGAAGCAGCTCCCAGTGAGCAGGGAGCAGGCATGCCACCTCTAATTACAGGACTTCTTAATGTCAGTACCTCTGGAAGAAAAACATTAATGGGCCTTTGACAGGACATTTCTTCCCCTGATCTCAGAATTCTCTCCAGAGGTGGTGGCATCTAGTCACAGTTAGAACCAGACACTGAGAAATTCAGCAGTGTTTGTCCATCCAGATTTGAGTCACTGCAAACTGTTCAGGAATGTTAGATGGGAAGAGAAGGGAATCAAAAGACTGTTGCCCATAACATCTGCCAAAAAATGTGCTTTTTATTTTTACCACCTCACATTTGGGAAAACACATTAACGCCTCACAATGCTTCATTGTGGAAAGCATTTCTAAGATTCAATTGCCTGCATTATTCTAATTCATATCACTACTGCAATCATGCTGGTCAACGAGTTCTTTGATTCTGATGTTAACTTTCCAGTGTCCCGCTAATTGACTCAATAGAGAGAATTACAGTTAGTGGTCAGTGTAGTGGAACACTGAATAACCACAACCATTGCAATCTTTTCCAATCAAGATCACTTGGAAAAAAAAAGGCTTTAAGGAGCTGAGATAAAGCACAGGATTAAAGGAACAAGCTAATGAAATTATTATGGACAGCATCTGCATTTTCATTCTGACCAGCACTTTGCAGTCAAACACAACACCTTGTGTGTGCTATATGACAGCACTTAATTTTAAAGCAAAGTTCCACTGGGGAGGTAAGCACCACATTGAATTAAAAGGTACCTCTCTGTTTCCTATAAGATTTAAAATTAATAACCTAGGGAAAATAATTGCCTGACTGCTGAGAAATGATACATAAAGCAAAATCATAAATGTATTATATACTCTGTGTACATATTTAAATGTTCCCTAGTTACCCCTGATTACAGCTTGCCACATCAACAAAACACCTGGTCTGGTATTTTTCTAACATTGAAACCTCTTGGCCAATTGGAATTTTTATCTCAAAAGCAGCTGAAACCTTTGTTTACCATCTTGTAGGACATGTTGTCACAGTCTCGTGCTGAAGATCTTTTTTAATGACATGCTTGACGGGACTGAACGGAGTATGTTCACCAGCTTTCACCTTCACTATTCATAACAGCACAGTTCCTATCTGAAATGTCTTCTATAATTGTGTAATTACACAGCTCATTTATCCAATTGTTAAGCCAGGAGTCTGATTAAATATTAACAACTGCTTGGTTCTCCTAGTGTCATTAGTTGGAAAGCAACCCTGTAATCTCAGGTAACCCATGATGGTAATTATCCTTCACAGTTCCCCTCAGCTGAAAATCCAGCAGAGTCAGAGCAGATCAGGCTGCCCAGCAGAAAGCACATCACCCCTCTGTTCCTCCTCACCTCAGCATGACCTGAGGCCTGTGCTCTGTGTGTGGACTTTCCATGATGGAAAAACAAATGAGTACAGAGCACTGCAAAGGGTGGCATTGGCTGGATTTGATCCTTTAATCACATGCTGCATGTTGAGAAATTTAAGCCTGACTTCCAAAGTAATTTGTTACTTTAAATCAAAGAAGGGGCTCATTCCTTAAAACATTCCTTTCCATGGAAAGCAAGGGAAAGAGCAGGGAATCACAGTTTGTGATGAGCTGGGAGTGATGCTCTTGCATATGGTCTGGCATCAGAGGGGCACGTGCCAGGGGAACATCCCAAATTACAGGTAACCTTAGCTGGGATACTTAAACCAGGAGCAGGCTGCACTTCAGATGCATTCTATATGGGAATATCACAAGGCCCTTTAAAATATAATGTTGCAGAAGAGAGCACCAAAATGCTATAAACAACCCAAAGCAATGGCAAACAGATGTTTTGCTGAGCCCCCCGAGGAGCCCTGCCTGCTGCTGCCCACAGCCCTCACCAAAGACCTTGGGACCTGGGGCGCCCTGAGCTGGGTGGGAGGGCACGAGCAGGCACCCTCTGCCTCTGGGGTTGGGACCACATGGTGGGGACATTGGGAAGGCCCTGAGCTGTGGGCACGGGCAATGCACGGGTGTGGGCACTGCTGAAACTGATCCAGAAGATCCCTTTTTCCCAGCTGCTGCAGCAGCATTAATAGAGGACTGCCTGCAGCAGCAGGGCTTTCCCCCCATTAACATCTTATTACGATGAAAGGCGCAGTTTATACCTCCCAGAGTTATTGCTTCCAGGCTGGCTGTAAACTCAGGTGAAACCCTGCATCTGGTTCAGGTTTTCAGGCTTTCCGCTGCAGCGGGGAGAAGGGGATCATAATTTGTGTGTGAGGAGAGCAGGGCTGGAGGTGGGCTGGGACAAGGGGGGCTTGCCACCTATCAAGCTGGGCCACCAACACACTGCCTGAACCTGCCATGCACAGTTCCTCGTGGCTCCTTTCCCCTGGTGCAGTGAGGCACAGCATGGCCAGTGCTGGCACACCGAGGTGTCAGGCGCAGCCATGCCTGAGGCTGCAAGAGGAGAAGGGGCCAGGGTTTGCTCTCAGATGGCTCTGAGACCTCTCTGAGCAGCAGGATGGGCTGCTCCAGAGCAGGGCACACACAGGGGTGTCACTGCAGGTGGCTCTGGGAAGCCCACGGGGAACTCTCTGATCTGTAACACGCTGCAGTCCAGCTCAGGCTCCCAGAATGGCTCCAGCAAGTGATGAATTTGAAATAAGATTTGCAAGATCAGAGTCAGAAATCAATAAAATCCATCAGCTAGGATATAGCATCTGACTGAAACAACAGGTTACAGCAGCTGATAAATACTTTAAGGTGGGGGAAATGAATTAAAAATAAGACCAAAATATGATCATAAATCATGCTCTCCATCTGCCAACCCTATACGGGAACAAAACCCAAGAAATGACCACGTTCAGGTACATCCCTTAAAACACAGGTAGCACAATCTCTTCAAGGATTGCTACCTTTATAGGGAGGGCAGGTTATGCTATAAGTGACCAAATAGCTCCTTGTTTAAGTTTTAGCTGCCAGGTTTTTGTGATTCGGAAAGCTGAATTATCAATTCCTATGTTTTTTCTGGAAACCATTTTAGACAATCCTCATCCACCCTTCTGCAATAATCTTTCCCTTATACTCGCACCAATTGTGTAAATGGGGCATTCAGTTAAATACTATAGATCCTCATGACTCCCAGCCCCAGCAGGGATTTTTCGGAAGCAGAGAAGATGGGCTCATCTCACCAGCATGCATCTTGCAGGTGGGACCTGCATTAGGAGATGCTCTTGTCTGAGAAGCAGTGGGGAACCCCCTGTATGCCTGTAGCAAACCAGCCAGGCTTCCCTCTCCATCAATTTCCTCTGCAGCCAAAGCTGTAAAAAATGGGGTTTAAGCTAACACATATTAAATACAGACAAGAAAGAGAGAAGACCAGCATATCTGGGATGCAGGAGTGCCCACTGAGGCAAGCCTGGGAAAATCAGTAATCTCCATCCTCCAGGACCAGAGTGGGAATTTCCCAACTTCTCCAGCATGGGGTAGGACTGAGCACAGGGACCTGGTGCTGCCAAGACAGGCTGGGGGAGATGCCAGGGACTTTGCTCTCCCTGGAAGTGTTACCTCAAATCCTGCAAGGGGGAGACCCAGCAGTCTGTGAGAAGAATTAATTTGTCATGAATTTGTAACAGCAGCCAGGTACCTGTGTGGCTGCATTTTTTTCCTGTGTGGCACAGGTCACTCACAGGGGGAAACTCTGCAGTCACCTGTGGACAGCAAATGTGGAGCTGCAGGCTCATATGCTAATTTCCTACTGGAATCACAGGGAGAGCCAGGGCAGATGGGCAAATGAAGCCTTCATGGTCAATGGATTAAAAGCACACAGAATATTGGCAAAGACACTTGTTTCCAGCTGTGCTCAATAGCTTTAGCAATCTCCTAAGGACTAGAAGATCATCTCAGGAAAGGAGGCCCTGACATGGCCACCATTCCTGCAGAGGTTTCTGGCTCACTACAATCTTCATGCATAATGCTAAATAAACCACTTAAAATAATGTTGTTGTTATTTAAACATTTGTAACAATTGATCATCAGAAAACATCCAATAGGCCTTTGATGAAGAGACAAAGAGAACACACATGAAACTAGATTTTTGCAGCCTATCATTCACTATCTTCTGTACTGCTGCAAGTAGCTCCACTGAAAAATAAAACCACCTGGAGGAACAAATTTGTTCAGTTAAGGCTGACCAGAATAAAAGAGGTTTTTTCCTTCTGGCCTTGCACAGACATTTTATGAACAGTTGTTTTCCAAAACAGCCTATTGATCTCCAGCAATACTGATGCTGCATGCCAGGGGCCTGCCTGTCCTCTGGTGATGCAGAGGATCACAGAACGTGATTGCTGCTCTGCAGCAGAATTTCCCAATCCCCCTGAAAGATGTGAGTTGCCATTCAGAGACCCAAAGCAGCACCAGTTCCAGCAGCAGTCATTCCAGCCAACAGAGGTGTGTGATCTCAGGGAGCCACCTGCAAAAGCCCACACAACAGTGCTCCCCAGAAACCTTCCAGCCTCATAAACCTCTCACAGGCCCCCGAAGGCCATAAATTCTGCAGGGCCTCTCACAACTGTTTCAAAACATTTAATGTTTTCCTTCTGCTCTGTGGTTTCACTGCCCACGGTGGGGATTTCTGCACCCACCTGATACTGAGCCTGGAAAACCTCTGCTCTGTGTGCCAAACACTGCTGTGGAATTGAGCTAAATTGTCTTAGCTGATGCCTGTCTAGATAAGACATACAAGCCACTTCCTTACAATATGATTTATTTTAAATTAGGGAAAAAAAGCAATTGAGCTAAGTATTTGAATCAGATTTTCAGTTTCTAATGCCAGGCTTTAAGATATTGGTGGAACAGTTTAATGGCATCAGCTGAACTGAAGGACTCAAGTTTGGGACAAGCATAACATTTCAATCCATAAACATAAAAACACTGTTTAAAAACCAGCACCCCAAACAGGGGAAAAAAACTGTCACCTCAGCAGGAGTAAGCTTAATCAGTTACTGAAAAGAAAAATGATCAAAAAATGCAACGTTCACTTTTACAGGAAAGAAAGTATAGGGATGTGAAGAAACCCAGGTGGGCCATGGAAAGAAAACTGAGAAACGAGAATGGCAATGCAAAACTGAAAGTGTCTGAAAAGCCACCTGAAAAAGATTTTGATGCATAGAAACTGGGAATGTCCCACCTATTTCTGCTGCCAAACATCTGTCAAACGAAGAGCATCAATATGTGATCCAAAACTACATCCTACAGAGGGAAACCTAAGCAATCTCCACAATTATAGATGGTTTAGTCCATTCTCAATATTGAACTATGATTTGAAAGAATTTATGAAGCCAAAAGAAAAAGAAACACATGAAGGTTGGTATATACACCCCAAAGCTGTCAACCCTCAACCTCATCTCCCTCCATTCCTCAGTAGGACGAGTGACCTTTTGCAAGTGAGGTGGGCTGGGTGTAAATAACCTGCACTGAGGAGGTGCCATACAGAAATCAGGTACTGAACTGGGCCCTTCTGTCATGGGCAGAAACAGGCCAGGAGAAAGACTGGGCTGTGCTGAGAGAGGAGCCATCAGGAAAGACAAGGTAGCACCATTTGTGCAGGCTCAGCATTTCAAGTTACTTTATTTAATACCTTTTATCAATGAGGTAGGAGAATTCTAATGAAATCTGTGAATCTGACAGAAGCTAATTGGTCACTAAGGGTGACTGGAATACCATGCATGAGACCTAGATGAATTTGTGAGTTTGAATATTAGAAACAGATTAAACTTGACTGCACCAAGTGTTCATCACACACCTAGAAATTCCTAAGTGGAACTGTAGCTTTCACGTGGGGACTTACTTGGTTTGACATCAAAAGGGGAGAACTTTAGCTCACAATATGATAACAAGCTGCCAGCATAATGAATGGAAGGAGATCAAAGTCTAGGACCTGAGAAGTTCACTCCTATTGCTCTGAGCTTCATGCCCAGCCCTTCATGTTTTCCTCTACAAGGAGCTTGAAGAGCTTCATAGTTCCCTGCTGTCTGCAGCTCCTCTGGGAGCTGCCTTAGCCCTCCCAGCAGAGCAGAGCTCCCAGGGATGTTTGCAGGGGCAGCTGGTCTCTCCTCAAGTGCCAGCTCAGGGCACTCATACCAAAGATGGTGAGCAAGAGATGAAAAAATAAAATCATGTGAACCCTTGTACTGTCTTCAAAACTTGGCCAAGATTGTGAGCTATCCTTGCAGCTGGGCAGTGAAGGAGATGATCTGCTCTTTCTAGCCTCCCATCATCTCCAGAATCCTTTCCCCTCTGCTGCTGATGGCCTAGGGCTCAGTGGAGAAGGAGAGATCTGTGTGCTCCTCGCTCCTGCTCTTTAACCAAAGTGCCTGAGCAAAAAAAAAAGCAAGCTGAACTTCACATCCATTATTTTAACATGAAGCCTGTACCAGATTTCACTAGCAAAGCATTTCATGTGGGACAGAAATATTCTGTTTCCAGCAGTGAGTCATGTTTTTCTTATTTGGGCACTGATGGAGTCTGTGATGGGAAGTGCTGAAATAAGAGTGGGAGGCTTGGTGTGCTTGTGCCTCTCCCCTTCCCTGGACACACATCACCCCAAAGGAAAAGGGATTCCACTTGTCCACTGATGTTGTCCACTGAACACTTGTTCCACTATGTCCATGGGTGCACTTCAGTCAACTGTGATGCTCCCCACTTGGTAAAAAAAATATATGGGTTTTTGTTAACTTCAAATACTTTCTGAAAGTTTCTTATACAACAAATGACTAAAAGGGATTTTGCTAGAAAGGACTTCTGTATGCAAAGAAGAGGAGGATACAGGTAGAAGGACAACAAAAAATACCCTTTACCACAGCACACCTGAGAAAACCAAACTGCTATTACATTTTCATGACTATTTCTGAAAGTACATTACAATCTTACTCTAGTTGAAATCCCTGAAAACACCTCCAGACCTGCTTGTCTTAATTAATTTTCTTACACTGTCTATAAAATATCAATCAATAACCAATGCTACAGATTAGAAACTCTGTGTGAGGGAAAAAAACAAAAGTAAACCATGTGTCCTTTGAGTTTCAAAGAAAGAAATTGCTGTAGCCATCCACAGTCAAAGTTTTCAGTCATTAATTTCTATTTGGCATAAGATGCTGCTGTTCTTTGCAGAGACTGAGATTTTTTTTACTCAAATGACCATAAAGAAATTCTTCTGCTTTCTGTCTTAGCAGCCAACCCCCACTGCAGTCAACAGGAGCCTGGGGAGCAAGGCAAACCTGCACAGGGTCTTGCCACTGGGATGGGGCCGTGTCTGAAAGAGAACACAGGAAGGGACAAACAGCTCTTCACTGACTTTAACCCAAAATGGGGAACCAAATACACTTTCCTTTTAATTTCTTTTAAAAATACTCTTTTCCTTTTATTCCCTAGCAGTGATTTTAAAAATACATAAAAATATTGAATACCTTTTTAGTTATCTTGCTTTCACTCTTACTAAATATCCAGCTCTGAAAATACTTCTAAATTTCTTCAGCTCCTCTCATGCTTTTATTGCCCTGGTTTGGTACCTTCTACAAAATGCAATTTGGTGAGGGACTTCAGACCAGTCTATTCCAACTTAAATTGTAATTGTACATAGCAATTAACATCTTTCTCCATGACTAAGTAAGTAAAACTATTCCTTGAATTTCCTCTGTGTCATTTTAGACTTCCTGTCAGACTCACTCTTTGTCCCATAATTCCTAACAACGTACCAGTGAGGACATTCACTGAAATCCAAGTAAGGTTCTTGTACTGAGATTTCTTGCCTTGTTGTTTTGATTACTCTAATCACCACGAGGAGCGGGATTTTTATTGGTTTAAACACAATTTTCTCATTAATTAATTAGAAGAGATGAGATACGTTGCTCCGTAATTCACATTAATTCTCCATTCCCATCATATCCTCCCATACACTCACCCAGTGCTGTGGTTGTTGGCCAGCAGGCAACCACATGTGCCAGAAGGGGCTGCTTGTCACAGATGTCACATCATGGGCGTCCATCCTGCCCAGGCTTGCAGTGATAATGCTATTAGCTGCCACAGAAATTCCCAAAATATCAAAATTTAAGTGTTTGTTTGCAGGATCTGCTGACACAGCCCCCCAAGCCCCTGCTGCAGGGCTCCCCTCCAGTCTCTGCCCCCGCTGCCACCCCGAGCCAGCTGGACAGCGGGGCAGACCCAGCCCTGAGCAGCCACAGCAGCAGCAGTGACCAGGGAAAGGCAAAGGCTGGCACAGGGCACTGTGAGGCAGGGGATGGGCTGTGCCTGGCTCACCTGGGAGCTGCTGAGATGAGGTGCACAGTGATCTTGGCCCTCCTGAATGAATCTCGCTCCTGAGACACATCAGCCTTTGTGGGCTGGGAAAATGTTTCCAATATATTTTATTAATATTCCATCAGTTGAGTTGTAGAGCAGCTCAAAGTTCTCCCTCCCAGTTACAGGTCTGGCCATTAGTGCAGCAGGTTATTAAAGCCAAGGTAAAGAAGGAAGGAGGCCACATTTACCACACTGCTTTATTTCTCAGAAGCTTGGTGTTTAGAAATTAACTAATCACTTCTACTTGACAGCAAGCAAAGCACTATTTGCTGTGCTGTCTGAAAGTCTTCAGAAGCCTTTGGATACATTTGGAGGTTTATTAGAACAGGGTTGGCCTGTTCAGAGCAGGATGGTGGGTGGCTGTGCTGAGCTGATACTTAAGTGTATAAAATCAAAGAGTGATATAATAGGCAGAAAACTTGAAAGGTGAAAAGGTGAATGATGAGAGACTTGGGGCTTCATTATAATGCCTTTTCTTTTCCTGAAGACCCCTGCTGCTGAACACTGAAGGTTCAATTGATTTGCAGACTTAGAGTGATTAAAGTTCTACCATGTATTCCCCATGGAAAAGTACTACTGTGCCATTATGGAAAAGGAAGGAACCTTGCAAACAGAAGCATTGTTGAGTTCTCTGTGCAGTCTAAGTTAACTTCATACCTGCACCTCCCCCCTGCCTCAGGGAGAACTTCTCAGTGCCCCCCAAAACAAAAAGATCTAATGTTTTCTTCTGGCTGAAAAGTTGCTCTCAATCATACTGCAATTTCATGAGAGTAGTTGAACAGCAAGACCACTGTACTATGAATTTTATCTGAAAGTAGTTATTCACACTCAGAGATCCTGCACGTGTTGGGGACTTTTGTCGAGTTTTTCTTGAAGCATTGTTATTCTCTGTTTACAGTTGACTTTCTTTTCCCTGTCTTAATTTTTTCAGCCTGATTTTTTTCAAAGTCACCACTACATTTTGAGGGACTCTGAAAAGATGCTGAGTAACAAACCCCTAAATTCTCTTTTGAGTGAGAATGAATCCTAAAAAACTTCATGAGCTAGAACAAAACCTTATTCAGTGCTGAGTAAACAATAATGTACTTCCCCTCTTAAATCTTACCTGTTGATTTATCATCGTTCCTTGGACACAACTGCAAAAGCAGAATTATTTTTCACAGCTGACAGTGGGAATGCAGAGCCCAGGAATCAGAGAGCCCTGGAGACTTGACAGTCTGCTTGAACTGTCTGAAAAATGCCTGAAAAATGCGATTCATCTGAACACTGCAGAGGGAAGGGGGCAGAAAGGATGAGCCTAATTGGTTCTGACTGTAAAAGTCAGATCTCAAGTTTTCTCTAGAGATGTGCACTAGAGCAACCACTATTACTGTACCCAGATCCCTTTTAAAAGGGCTAATTTGATCAAATGCTACAATAATTTAAGGATCTGACACTGTTAGGAGATGTGCATATGATACTTGATAGTAAAAACCATCAACTGTTTGTCCTTGGCACTAAAGGAATCATTTGGGAGGAAGATGGTTGGTATCAGCAGGAGCCAAAGGGAGCAGTCTGGCATACAGTGAAGCTTCAGAAGAGACTTTGCTGAGCACTAACTCAAACCCAGATCCTATCTATTGTGCACAAAATGAACACAAACCAAAAGCTCAAAGGATAAAGGGTTCCTACCATGAAGGTGTGGGAACAATTTATTACCAAAAGGTGGATGAAATGAGTTTGGTGTCAGCAAACCCTCCACATGAAGCTCAGTGTTTCCAAACCCAAACCCTGGGCTGCAGTGAGGAGCTTTTGTTGAGCAGCATTTCCAGACTGGCCGAGCCTCACCCAGGGCTCCCATCACATGTGAGGGGAGCAGGCACAGAAACTGCAGCAGAATTTCCCTGGGTTCCTCTGCCTGCATGTGCAGCTTTCAGATGGATCCTCTAAGGCTGCAGGTTTCTCTTTTTTTTTTCAATCTTTCACCTCACATAAGCACTTCATTTATCAGAAGGAAAGAGGAAAAAATCCATTCCATGTTGAAAGAGACTGCCACCTGCATTGCTTCCTAATGTAAGCAAATCCCAATGGAAAGCTTTATCACCAGACTTCTCTGCTGGACCAGTAAATCACTCTCAGAAATATCATTTAAACCTTACAAGTGAAGTCAACCTACAGGAGTGGCACATTTTTAAAAAAGAGATTCCAACAATGCAACAATTAATCCAATTTTCTGGAAGAACTCACATGACCACTGTGTATTTCAGACTTCAGGTCAGCCATACATATATTACCAATTCAATAATAACACTGTTACTGCCTTTTAATAAAAAAAAAACCTAGAATATACTGTCCAGTGTGACACTAACACACAAGTTAGAAGTGTTCCAGAGACTTAATCCTTTTACAATTCTGTGTGTGATTGTGTGTGCACGCCTGTATAAAGACACTGGAAACACTGCTCTTGAACGACACAAGACTATTAACTGGTGCAGACACTGCAGTTGTCTCCTGGTGTGCTGGTATCCCCTCCATTTATCAGCCCAGCTGTCTCACAGGGTAAAAATAAAATGCTACTTTCAGTTTAACAGGATGTAATTGACTTAAGAAGCAGAGCTGGGCTCTGCTGTGCCAGGCTTGGGAGTCTAAAAAGTGGATTGGCAGAGTAGCACATAAGATGGTATAAAACCCCTAAATTCTACCCTGGAAAACTTTGTCTCCAAATATTCATAAAAGACAATAAAAATAAGTGAGCTTTCAAACAGTCTATACAATTTCTCTATTTTATAGTTCACTGCAATTTCTTTTAATTACCTTGCAATTTAAATAAATTGAATTCTAGAGCTGGTTCTCCCTAAAAAATGTCTTCTTGCAAACTTTGATTAGCTCCAGAGAAAAGAGAGCAGATAACTTTAAAAGGCACAGAGGTGGATTTATTGGCAAGTGTATCAGGTTTGCACTTAGCAAGGAATTGGCAGATAGCAGAATATGGCTGGACAGGATTCAAACTCCAAGGACTTGGAGCTGGAAAAGGATTTATTTGAATAGCAAAGTATAGTAGTGTATTTGCTGCAGCTAAAATTATTAAAAGCTTTTAACTAAAAACATGAAGAAATTAAACTTCTAGTGAAAGGCAAGCAACTGCATTGCTTCAAAGGTATTGTCACAGGGATATTTATTGCTTTCCTCCCTCACTGTGTCACTTACTGCTCCTAGCAATAGGAAGGTGTATTGATCTCCTTGATCCCGTGTACGTTCAAAAGCCAGATTAAACCTGAACCTGCACAAAATTACTGAGCATTCAGGAAATAAAATGGTTTATTTTTGTCTTAAATCAACTGTAGAAAAAAAGTAGTATATCCAGTGCATGTGATAGGTAGAGAGCCTGTAGTCCCAGGAAAAGGAGAGTCAAAGGAGCGCGAGCTGCTTCACGTGGAGAGACAAGAGGCTTGGCCACGGTCTGCAGCAACAAAACCAGGGGGTTGTGCTGAGAGAAGTTTGCACTACTGAAGGACTGCCAGCTGCAACTAGAACTTTATTTGGGGTTGTGGGGATTTTTTTGCAAAAACCACTGCTCTGCTCCTGTGCTGGTGCTAAGCCCCTCCTGTGCAGGTTGCTGCACCAGCCACCCTCTGGCCTCCCCTGGAACCAAACTTTCCTCCTTTCTGCAAAGGCGTGTTCACAGCTACTCAGTCCCAGGATTTTGGATGACGATTAGGTAGGGTGGTTAGAAAAAGGAAAAAGAGGAAAGGAGAGGAGATGTAAAGAGGGGAGGGGAGGGGAGTGGAGGAGGGACAGAGGACAGAGAAGGAATCTCATCACAGTGTCTCTGAACTGCTGCTTTATACCACCACATCCACGTGAGACACTTTTATGGAACTTCTCTGATTCCATTATTCAATTCTAACCAGGTGATGGGACATTCTAGTCTTTTACAATGGTACATAAATACCTCAAAATCACATTTAGCAGCTGCTTTTTCTTATAGCAACACATCACTTTTTTTACCCTACTACTTATCAGTGTTGCATCTGCAGGAAACTGAGTGAGCCATTTTCCTACTTTGTTAAGCACAGATGCAGAATTGATTTCATTTTTATGGACTAAAGCTAAAAGAGGCTTTCCTCAGAAAACAGAACGACCACATTCCAATCTGGCAGCAGCTGGTCTCAGCAGCCAGCATGTGGCTCACCCAACTACAAGCATGTAACTGAGACACCAGAAGAAGAGGACATTGGCAAAGAAAGCTGCACCACTGGGAAAAGCTCATGCCTAAGGAAGCTGAGGGTGCTCCAGACTGAGGTACCTCAAGTGGAAGCAGAATTTGGAATGATGCAACAAAGGGGAGAAGTTTAAGGCTCCAGGGCACTTCCACCGAAGGCCAGTCACACAGAAGCTTGAAGTTACATTCAACACCTTGTGCCAACCTCCATTATCACTACTTCCCTCACACATTTCTTTGCCTTCCCTTCACTGAATTCTGCTCTAAGTCCCCAGAAAGTGCTTGAGTATCTGCATGGCTTGGACCACGATCTGGACTGGCACATCAGCAGAAATACTTATCAGAAAAATTCAAGCCAAAGAGAAGGTAGGGACATTTTAAAATTCTTATTTCCTTTGGCCAATGTAAGTAACTAGATAAGAACAAACTGTTAGTACCCATCAGTAGAAGACCCATCTATAAACATCACCTACAGCAGTGTAAGTGTGCAGAGAGCCACATATGGAACATTTTGCTCACTTACCTCTTTCCAATAGAGTTTGCTTCTTCCTGATTTCATCTGTTATTCTAGATTAAAATAGGAGGTTTCTGCAAAGTAACTTCAAAGTGATGTTTCTGGGTTTGTCAGCAGCAGAAATCATAACTCATCCCATCATTTCTAATGCTTACACAGAAAAGTCAATAAAATTTTAAAAAAATAAAAGGGAGAAGCTTCCTTTGTACTCGACAGCATCAGGGATATCATATTTTACAACACTTCTGGTAGTACTATGTTTAAAAAATTGCCTAACAAAGCACAACTAGAGAAGTATGTTATTGTGATTTTTTAGAATTTCTTGAAGGTTTGTCAATAAGGTATTAGAAATTCACCCAAGTCTGAAAACCAAGTTATTTTTACATTCAAATTTCTAGTTTCTATTTGGGAACTGCAGAACAGTCAGCTTCATGAAGTCATACACTGAATCCCAAACCTTCCATGTTTCCCCACATTGTGCATATAAATATATACATATATATATATATGTAATGCCACCAAGACTCTTTGAGTCCATGGAACATGTCCACTTGTTTAGAAAGAAGTTCAGTTTTACTGAAACTTTCTTGCAGACTCAGGTCTTCTTCAGTACTCCTCACCAAGAAAAATTACGGCAATTTAAGAAAAATTGGAGAAAATCCTGCAGTGTGACAGATCAGCTATAAAAGCACACACTGAAATGAGGACAACCTTTAAGCCATCAGGATTTTCTTCATGAGACCAGATTTTTTCTGTGTCATACTCAGCATAGAGAGATTTTCCTTTTTCAGAGTTCTATGGAATTTGACAAGTAAACCTACTACAGTTAATAGCACTTTAATCTTTATGCATAACAATCACAAACCTACATTGTACAGGTTTGATGATAGTAGCTGACAGCTGAATTTGAAGTATACATTTCATTCCAAAATAGATGCACGTTTAGGTGGATGTGTTGTAGAAATACAATGTATGACACGGCTGAGCCCAGGTAAGCTGGTGATCCTTAAACATCATCTGCACCAAGTTAGGGCAGAAATCTGCTCCTTTAAATACCTGCTCATCCTTGTTATGACACTTTCTTTAAAGAGCTCAGTGAATAGTAGATAAAATAAGAATCTAATGAGGTATGACAGAAACCCTGATTGAGCTAAACAGCAGAGAGCTGAATTCTAATAAATAAATGAAGCAAAACATTCACTGCCAGCAACTATGTCAAGTTGGACGTAGGAAACTGTAGCTATGCAGCTGGAGAAGGGCAAGACTCTGCAAGCCAGAAAAGTGGTGGAACTCCTCCAGCTTTGATTATTTATGGTGTGATGATGAAGGAACAACTTTCCATGTGACGAACATTTAAAGTTGAACAGTGAAGCTGAAAGAGAGATTTAATGAAAAATCAGAGAGGAACAAAACTACAGCTACAAAAACAATAACATTCAGTTTGACAATTTAAAAATGTAATTTGTGTGCAAAACCAGATGTTAACTTGTCCAGCTTCAAGGTAAACAGCAAACTGTATTCATAACAACCCTTCTGCTGGACAGCAAACACACACCTTAATGTTGCAGTGTATAAGGCTCACTTCGGACCTCCAAATCTTATCAAAATGAACACAAATGCCAAACAAATACATTTTAAAAAAAGGACACACCTGTATTTAATGCAAAGCTCTTTTCAAAAAATCTCAACCTTTCATAACCTACCATAATCATAATAGCCTGAAACATAGAGTGCTTTCAGGCTCAGAAAAAAAAGGCTTCTAATTTTAAACATTTATGAGGACACTGAGAAGTGGCTTAGAACCATGCTTTAAAACATTTTTTCAGGCTTTAAACTGCTGAAAGCTGAGACCCCTTTACCCACTTGGCCTGAAGAAAGGGAGAAAAGTACAAAAACATGATGAAAAGAACATGAAAATTTCCATTAAAGAAAATGCAGCTGACTCCCTCATTCCAGTCCCTTCCTCCCATCACTACTGTACCTTCCCCTCTAGGGAAAGCGGACCTCTTGCCTGATGAACACCCCCACACAACTCATCTACATCACAGGCTCTGATGCACCACTGTTTTTAACAAGTACTTTTTAAAAATAATTTTAAGGGGCCACTCTGCCATTGCTGATGCTGTTCCTGAACAGGAGGGACTTTGCCTCAGCACTGCATTGATGTCTGCTCATTTTAAACTATACCTTGGGATGGGTGATTTAATGTTCATTCTAAAAAAAGATCATGATCAAACCTTTTAAATGGTTTTTCCCAACTCGTAAAATGCATGCTTTATGCTGGGAATAAACTTCCCTTTGATATAGTGTAACTATGGGAAGGAAGGATTGTTCTCACATTTCTGTTTCATGGAAAACACCCTGCTGTTTGTCTTTTAAAGTTAAAGGATTAAGTTGCAGGAGTAAAAAATGCTGCTAAAGGCAACACACTCTAGTAAGTTAAATACAGCCTCAGTCTGATATGAAACACTGACTTTAAGAATAGCTATTCCTTTCCAAATGTGCCAGTGAAAATAAATATGAATATATTGTAGGCATTAAAAGATGAATGTGTCAAGAATAAAAACAAGTACTACTTTAAAGGTAATTCAGCATAAAAGACCCTGAATATATGAAAGCAAAGAAACAGCCAAAAATATGAATTTATAGCAGCAGATAGTAGGAAGGAAGTTTTGAAAATCCATGGGAATTCTTCTACCTTACCAGGCACCTGTACATTTCTATGAGCATTTTCTTTTTGTCTTTTATTATTCTTGATTCCTGCCTTATAGTTCAACTTCAGGGCAAAGCACCATACAACAAGAAATTGCACTCAAAACTATTAGGTCATCAAAATTGCCTTTACTGTTTAAAAACAAAACATATACACAAAATGTTGCAACAGCCTCTGGAATCCTACTCAGAAAGCCCAACATTTTTAGATCCCATGTTTCCATCACCATAATTTCTGCAAAACACTGAGAGGTGACCCAGGCCATTTTAGGAATGACTCTTTCATCATTGCAATCCCTCAATTACAGCTGACCACAAGAAGGAATGAATTGAGTAGTACTGTAGGGACAGTACTGGTACATTTTTCATCTTGCCCTCTGATGTGCTCCGACTTCTACTGGAGAGTGATGTAGTGATTTCTTAAGACTACCTCCATTATTGCTCCCAAAATAATTCAGATGTACATAAGGCTTTAAGCAGTTTAAACACCAATTTCAAATTGGATTCAATGGTTTCAATGACCTTTTCATCAAAGCCAAGCTCCAGAGCTCACCCCCTTACATCCTGACAGGACCTGTCCCCTGGAGATGTGCTGGGCTCCATCATAATGGGTGACAACTCATCTTCAACCTAAAAAGCTCCAGGCAAATAAATACATGTACAGGTTTTACTTCTAAAATACAGAGATCTTTGCTGTTACCAGGACAGAACTGAACACAAAAACACCTGCAAGCACTGAACATGGTTGAAGATACTGAAACCAAGACAAGAAGAACTAAAAGTTCTTAAATTATAGACTGTAAAGCTCCTGAGTGCTGGCTGCATGTATGCACATTCCAATGATCAAGAGAACTGCATGGAAATATGCGTTTTATCAGAAAATCTAGAAGCATAGTTGGGATCCGACTTCCAGTCAGGTTTGTAATTCCATTCAAGACTGAGACTACTTCATATAAATTGATTTATTTTTGTGTGTACAGTATAATTTAATTTACAAATCTATTTCCTTGAGATTAACCATTAGTATTGAGTATTTGCTGTTATAAAGTTCCTTAAGCATGATTTTTAAGTACAATAATTCATAATCAGATTCCATGTACCCACCTGGAATGATACTGAATAAATACATTTTCTAGTCACCAAAATAAAGGTTAGTATAGCTTTTTAAAAAATCCCCAACAAACCCAACTAACAAACCTTTGAAATGATACATCTGTTGAATTAGTTTAGCAAGACAGTGAAAAAAGAATTTAGTAAGGTAGTTAATGTTTTTCATAGCATTGTACAGTTAAGCTTCAATATTCATAATTATCAGAAAGCTCAATAATTCCTTGTTTTGATACCAAAGTAAAAATCGTCCACAAAGTGGAAGGGTCTTCACAATTATGATAACTCTGCCAATGATTACAAAGATCCTCTTTTCTTCCAAATAATCGCTTGCATAAAATGCAGTTATAGCCTGCTTTAGACCAAAATTCTATTTTTTTGCTTGGTGTACCAAACCCCACACTTTGCATCTCTTTGGAGGCTTCACTACTTCCTGACTGAGTCGGTTCACTTTTAGGTAAAATATTGACATTATTTTGATGGTGGAAGTGCATCTGTCTCTTGGGTTTTGGAACAGTGAACAGCTGCTCCTGACGGGCACTGCACTTTGCTAAATGTCTTCTCTCGCTGCGCTGTTCCCACAAGTGGGTTGTGTGTTTCACCAGTTCCCCCTTCGCTCCTCTGTTTCCTTGCAAAACCCCTTCCTTTACTCTTCCCTGAATCTCTTCTCCATGACAGCACAATAAGTGAAACTTCATTTCACCAAAAGACTCTGCAATAAACTGGCATTGACCACATTTGACCTGTAATTTCACTCCTCCCGGGTTATGGAATAGGTCCTCAAAATTGCACTTATTTCCCCTGTTAAAAAAAAGGAAATACAAACTATTTCAGTATTAGCCAGACAGAAAAAAGGGATGGCAATTTCTGTCCTTATAAGTTCCAAGAAGATATGACAGTCATGAAACACTTTTAATTTAAAAAAGGCATTGTTTCTACAGTATCTAATTCATTTGGAAGAGGAAAAGAAAAAGAAATGAAATAAATAACAGTAAAGCTGGTTTGGAAAAGCTGAAACCAAATGACACTTTTGAGTTTAAGAATTGCCTCCAAAATTAGCCATGGAAGAAATAACCTTATAACAACAGCTACTACGACAGCTACTAAGACTGACAGAAAAGTACTGGTGTTTCTTTGTCTCAAGACCTTAAAAATTTCTAACTGATGCTCTGGAGAGTGGAGCTGTGCAAGGTAAAATGAGTAAAATGGAACTGTAGTGTTGCAGTGAGAAGTTACCTTAAAGCCCTGAGTATTTTTCAATGAAAATAAATGCACAGTGGAACAAACAAAAAAGGCAACATTTATACTGTATCAAGAGATTTCATCTCACAATCATACTACAGAAGTAAAAGAATGTTCTGTCCATCTTAATATGATAAATTAACTTTTCTACTTGGCTGAGTGATCACAAAAGCACCAGTAAACTCAGGATGGATGAGCTCACAGCACTCCCTAAAAGGAAATGGGACAATGATATTTAAGAAGGAAAACAAACTACAAGCTAATGCTGAAATATGAATTGTTTTTCACTTACTGCAATTGGTTCCCTTATCTTCTAGGGAAAACCCCAAGGTGGGTAGGACAGAAGATAGTGCAGAATAACAGAATGCTAACCACAAGGAACCAACTGACCCAAATATGGCAGTATATTGGGTGTTACTAGAATATATGCAAAATTACTTCACATATTCACGTGTCAATAATGATTTATAGTCAATAAATCAGATAAAATATACTGGTTGATCTAATGGATTGACTAGATTCAAATGGAATATTTAAACCTTTAGGAACCTCACTTGGGGAAAAAAGCAAGAATTTTCATAATGGTGAGGTTTATAGATTTCCACTGACAACATGAAATGCAGTTTTCATTAGCATTTAATTAGTGAAAACTCTCACCTCTCTGTAGCTTCTTCCACCTCTTTCATATTCCTGTCTCTCTTTAAAGTATCTTGCATCTGTTGCTCACTAGTAGAGGGCTCTGTGCTGATAACAACCCTGTGGACTTCCCTGAGGTGGCCAAAGTACACTTTTGCGTGGCCAAAGACTTTAGCACAGAATTCACAGCACACCAGCTTTTTGGGCTTGCCCTCGCTGTGATGAAGCTTCATGTGGGCGCTGAGGCTCCCAGAACGGATGTACGCCTTGCGGCAGATCCTGCAGCTGTGCAGGCGCCGGCTCGTGTGCGTGTTCACGTGCTCCTGGAGATGGTGCTTAAACTGGAACGTGTGGCTACAAACAGGACACCTGTGCAGCGGCTTAGGCATGGCTGAACATGCATTTCTACTCAGATCACTTGATTTAGCTGATGTAGCATCACTATGCTTAGAACTCAAACATTTATTGGTGAGTGAGCCATTTAAAAACAAGTCTTGCTCACGAGATGGTGTCTCCACGATTGCTGCAGGAGCCAGCGGTGCAAACCCCTGCGCAACCACCGCTGGTTTCGGTCTGATACTGCGGTATTTTTTCACTGCTTCTGATTTATTCCTTCGCTTCGCCTGAAATGCCAATAAATCATCCGGGGCTCTTTTTTTCCTGCCTCTTCTTTTAGAGGTTGCACTGTTCAATTTTTTAAGGCTGTCGACATCATCCACTTTGCTGGATGGAGAGAAGGTATTTTCTCGAATGGTTTGTTTGGGTACTTGCATAAATGATACAGCTAATTGCTTATCAAAGGCTTTGGTTTTCATCAAAGATGGTATCTTTTCACACTCAGATTTTAGTGAATGACCAGATATATCCATAACATTAGTATTCTGCTTAGATTTACAGAATATTGAATTTTTCCTTGAGTAAGGCAAAATAGGAAGTTTTCCTTTTGGTGTTGATGGAGTCATCTGAATTGTACTGCCAAAACCTGCTGGTGACAAGACACCAACAGGATTTGCAGAATTTGTGGGTTTTTTCTTTCGTTTCTCAGATGTCAGAAATGACTCTCTTGTTTCTGATGCTGTCTTCACAGAGCGTTGATTTAATTTCATGGGATTGGCTGTACTTGCTGGCTTGGATAGAGAGTCTTCAACTACAGATGGTCCAGAAATACTACTGCTAGCAATTTCAGTTTTGTTCATTAAAGGAGATCCAGATTCCACACAACTGCTTTTATTTATTAATGTAGCAACTCCTATTTCAGCTGAGTCACAGTCTCTTATCATCCCTTGCTCAGCTGAATCTGAACCAGAATGCACTTTAGGACAGTCTTCAGTTAGAGTAGTCATGGAGGAAGTCTGTGATGAGATCAATGCTTTGGTAGGAATCTTGTTACGTGCACTCAAATCAGAGATTTGTGCTGGTTTTTTGTCACTCAGCAATTTACTTCTTACAGATTGGTACCTGGGGATGGGCAGCTTTAGGTTTTCAGAAGGGGCCACAGCCGACTGCTGAACTTGCTGCGTTAGGGCAGGCGCAACACACGGCACAGCCAACAGGGAGAAGGTGCCCTTGTGAGCAGCCACCTGCATCACAGCGTAGTTCTGAGCTGGTACCACCAGTGGCTGGGAACCTGAGGCTGAAATTGGTGTAATTGGCTCAGGCAACGATGACTGAAGACAAGAAACCACTCCAGATGTTAAAATTTTTGGTACCATTTTTGGAGCAATGGTCCTAAACTGACTTTTCTTCTGAATACTTTGTATTATATCCGAAGGGGATTTCTGTTTATCTGTAAGAATAATGTAACAAAGATGTAATATGATACATAGTTACTCTCTCAAAAGTAAAACTGCTTGCAAAGAATACTATTACACACAAGCTTGTAAAAAATATTTAGTCATTTAAATGACCACCAAATTAAATTTGGAATTGCAACAATTTCATAGACAAAAGCATTGTCTGAAGCAACATGCTTGAACACAGAAACAAAAAAAAAAAATCTCTTCTTAATCAAATATGAATTGGATGTTTCATTCGATGTTAGAAACTACATGACATTTCAGAACAAACACACCCATAAGCCTCTTCAGCCCTGGAAAAGCTGCAATAGCATGCTGGCAATACTCTGCTGGAAGAACAGGGACAGAATTTAAGCTCCATGACACAGAACTTCTCTGAGCACCAGCTCTGATCATCTCTCTCAAACAGAATCATGCTATCTTTCAGACTTTCTCTAATATTTAGAATTCTTGAGTTTTATCAGATACAGACCAAAGTTTGCCTGATGAAGTCTTAGAAAAGTTACTGCTGCAAAACATGCAAATAATAAATAATAAAATTAGTGAAGACTTGAAAGAATATGTGAATATGAACTACTGTTAAATACCCAATCACAAAAATTACTCATGTGCCACTAACGCACAGCAGAACTACTGTAGTAAGTTAAACATTTTCTTGAAAGATGCAATTTATTAAGGTTATGTCACAATTCCTTCCTGTTTCTATTTGTGTTCATAGAAGTCACAAAGGTTTTTAGTAAAGAAGAATGTGAGGATAATTCAAACAAACAAAAGGAAAAAGACAATTCATACAATATAATATGCATTGGGCAGCAAAGACACCTGCTGATCTTTCAGATTCCACATCAAAGGACTTGATACACAGTGAATTGTACCACTGCCACTTAATGTATCGGTCTCATTGCCCACTCCCAAATTCAAGTATCGATGCTTCCAGTTCGTAAAACCTGGGATGGGTTTCCTGAAAAAAGGAAATCCTAACAATCTCAACCACTGAAAATTCAGCTACAAAGATCCCAGGCTGAAAGACAATTTGGACATAAGCAAAAATCATTTTGAGAGAGGAATCACATTTGAATAGAACATGTGAAAATAAATACTGGAACCTTGAAATATTGTAGTAAGATAATTCCATAGGAAAGTTTCCATTCCTTGCCATTCTAAAGACTTGTATTACTAACATATTTATAGGTGATTCTGGATTTTAAAATGTAACTGTAAATTACTACCAACACTGGAAACTCCAGTAAATTTATCTTAGTCCAAGATGTTCTTCTCAGACATCACATACTTTACAACAAGCACTGCAAGCTACTAATCATGTTTCATGACCAGAACTTCTGGACAGATATACATGCATATTTATGGTATGCACATGTGCATAAAGCCACTGCCTTCAGGACATGCTGGATTCTCTGAGCAATCACATATAAACTGTACAGTTCATATTTAGTAGATCTAATGCTTTTCAAAACTCTTTGATCAGCAGATTCATAGAGCAGTAACTATGCAGGGCATAAGCCTTTGATCCTTTTATTGCCATCTACTGCATCAAACCCCAAGTCCATTATGTACTTTCTTTATACACCAATTAAGTGAAACTACTGGGCACCACTGTAACTTTCTTTCTGCTCAGTGTCTGTAGAGATGTTCCGAATTTCTATACATTCTGTGCAGACTGGGTTACTGCACATATGGAATTCCTACACAAATACTGAGATCCCTGCACACAGGGATAAGTCCAGGCCTACAGAATTTGTGCAACCTGGAAAAAACAGAAACATGGTATGTTTAAAATTGTTTCCCTGCAGCACTTTTTATTCTCAATTTTTAATTTTTTTTTTATATTCTAGACACTAAATATATAGAAACCTTTACATTTTCAGCTGCTAAGATTTCTATTAGTACTCAGATGATTATTTGTTTCCTGCAAGGTATCTTCTTGTTTTTTTGAATAAACGTTTTAAGTACTTCTGAGAACAGTAACATTATGTAAAGTATTATAATCACTAACCAAACTAGCTCTGAACTTCAATGATAGTTACAGGTCAAACTGTATAGCTTAAACACAGCAGATGACAGAGTAAGTGTACTTTCCTTTTAGGGGACAGAGTCAGTTCTTATTTCTCCAGATTATGCTTTCCATTCTCCAAATCAGCAGCTATTCAGCTTGCCACAATATTCAGCATGAAGCTGTTTCTATTCTCTCTCATTTCTCTTGTTCCTCTCCCTTTATATTTCAAAATTTCATTCACTGATTTGCATAAAACTTTTAGGAAAGCCAGCATTTCAGCAGACTACTACCTGTGCTACTCCAAGTTACAAGGCACCCACTCTACAACCAATGGTAACAGGAAAAAGTGGAAGTTTTGCTGTGGACATGCCACCTCTACAAATGGCAGCTGCAAAAAACAAGGTTACTTTGAGGTTAGAAGGAAATATTTGTAGAAATAATGTATGGCACTAGCTTTAAAGAGAACCACGTTTCTTAAATGCATTGACTTGCCTAATGCAAAATTAAGCAGTAAAGTAACTTTTCTATATAGAAAGTATCTCCACATATTTTCTCAGCACTCCCCTGGAGAATGTTGCTCTAGAAGCCAAGACCTTCTTCAAAATCAAACACAAGATGCTCTTTGAAACAAGGTCTGTTGAGATCAGCATCCTTCTTATCCACTTAACACACTACTAAGAATTGATATAACTGTTTGAGATGGGATTTTTATACAAATGCTTTTTCCAACTGGTGTAATTTTATCATAAATAAGTTTTCCAGGCAAGCTACGTTTGGAAGGTACCAACCTTCAGTAAAAACTTTTTTCTTTTCCACAAGTTTACATTAGAGATTTTAGTGCAGAAATACTCATTGCAGTGCTTCTGGTAAGCAAAGGATACTCAACTCTGCATTTCCCTCCCCTCCCATACAGCTACTGTAGTTAAGCTGCTTAGCCAGTGCCTAAATATAGAGAAGGGCTAGATGCAGCCTAGCTGTCTGATGATGCTGCAGACTTTGTTCACATTTTGCTTGCAGACTGGGAAAGCTAATTGGAAGAACTGGTGGAAGACTACTTAGCATCCTGGATCAGGAGAAAGCAGCCAGTCAATTCACAGACTGGAGGTTCTACTGACCCCACCCAGTGCGTGCAAGTATCATCAGTGACCAAAATTCTGTTTTCCATTTATAGTTGGTGAAAAGTTTCAACAACTTCCTTTGCACACAGACAGAGATATAGTAATTCATGTCTTCACCACACTGAAGGACTTGGATATGCTCTGTCTGTCTGGCTTGTGCAAAGGCTGCTTGGAAAACTCATGTATCTTTCAGGGGCATTCCATTTCTTCCAAATTATTTCTGTCTCTGATTCAAAGGACTCATTTTTACTTGTCAGCTGTGACCTGAGGAAAAGCTTTTGTGCCTATGCAATCCCATGAAGTCTTTCACCTAAGAAGGGGAAGTTTCAGTTAAAGGAGGCTCTGCAATGGCATTTGTGAGGATGGCCCTTCATTTTAGACAACATTCTACAAGTCAGTCTGCAGATCCTTCACTGGAAGCCAATAATTCTTATAGTTTCTTTAAAATTTTCATTAACAACCAAGGAAATAAATGAAAACATTAGATTTAATATCTGAAGGAGGTAAAGGTAATTTTTAACTACTGTGTCCTCACTCCTTCAGATGGGTGTGGAGTTGGGGCAACAGGTAGACACTTTTAAATAATTACACACAAAGCTAAACCAAATGCAGTTCAATCCATTTACTTTAGATGTCTCAGTTAAAAGATTAATGGTTACCATGCTAGGACCTGCAAGTATCAAATCACTCAGAAACTTGCAGGAAGTCATAAGCTTTCATCCCTTCTAAATAACCTTAAAATTGTATAGAAGTGGACAGTGACACACCAATACAAAAATCAATGATGCAATAAATTCTCTGAGAGGGCCATGCTGGGAAGAGCCTTCTGGAGGAAACGGAGTCTCCATGGGTTGCTGCTTCTTCATGGTTCCCCTGCCTTCCCAAGTCAGGTCTACTCCAGCCTAATCTGCCTTATTTTTGTACTTCTTTTAGTTTGTTCCCTATGTAAAGCACACAACATTGCTGAACTCAGATGTTGTAGAAAGTATCAGAAGAAATTTAATTTTCAGCACTGTCTAGTCTATTTGGAAAATAACCCCCAAAGAAACCACTGAGTAACAGTGGTCATTTTTTAAATAATCCTTGTAGGTCCACCTCAGTTTTGCAGGTATGTATTTAATTTGTGTATGGATGAACATAAGAGAGAAAATAACACCAAAAAAAAAGGATCATCTTGTTTTGAAGGAAATGACAGAATACAGATGATGATTAATGAATATTCAATGCACATTAACACTGCTGAGTCTTTTGCTGACTTTGAAAGGAAGAGTATCTGTTCTGTGGGGGAAAAAAAATGCACAACATTCTAACACACAACATTAGATCTTTTTCTGCCAATAATAGTTAATCATTCATTTTGCCAAATCTCCATACACACTAAATACCTGTGGATACTGTCTTTCCAGCACAAGTTTCTTGCTTTTGCTGACCCAGCATACTTTGTTGGACACAATGTTTCTCTGCAGGATTAGCATGCAAAAAAACACCACCTGCAAAAGTACTTCAGTCAGTTATAAATAGATTCCAGGACAAAAAAACCCAAAACAACCAAACCCCCAAAACTAACAAAACCCAGAAAAAGATTATATAAAATGGCAATATAAAACATTAACTTCCAGCTAATGCATTAAGAAAACTACTGCTTCTTCATCTTCGCTATTTTTCTCTCCTCAAAATATGCTTTAAGATCTACTATATTACATGCCAAATGCAAGGTGATAGCTTAATAATTGAGTAAAGCTGGTTAATGTGGCAAACATATGGGATGGTTTAGCTTCACTGTCATGGCAGACAGTCAACAGCAGCAAAACAAAATGCTTCAAAAAATGAAGATTCAGCAGCTTTAGTGAGGAGTTTTAATACAAGGGCTAAATTCTATGGTCATGTACACTTCCCATAATTCCATGTAAATAAACTGCAGATATTATAGAAAACAGAATTTGGAATTCTGTGTTCAAAACCAGTTTTGCCACACACCTGTACAAAGTAAGATTAGTAACAAAGCCTACAAACCATGAGCATCCAGCTCTATACATTATAGCAATTAATTTGCAGTTGTTTCTATCTTTGCTAATAATAACTACCTGGGTGGAATGTTCTGTTCTGGGTATTTGCATCAGATAATTTTCTAAAATTAATTTCAACAGAAAATACCAGCCACTCTCAGTACGTCTGCATTTAAAAAAAAAGAAGAAGAAAAAAAAGATGAATCTAGTAGCACATCTGTGCATTGGGTGAAGACCTTGATATGCCACACAGCAGTGTCTCTTTGATCTGTGAAAAGCTGCCCAAATTAGGCAAAGCTGCAGACCCTGGGTATTTGTTCAGTAGATTCTTCAAGCAGCTAACTTTTCCAATGATTACAATGTGCTCCTGCTTCAGGCTGGGCTGGATTTTCCCTGAACTACAGCTTTAGGTCCAAGCGCGCGAGCCTCTCCTCATCTCTGAACTGCAGAGCTGACAGTGTGGAAGACAAACATAGGAAAACACAGGGCAAGCAGAAAAGGACAAGACTAGAAATGAGATTTGAAAAGTGTCTAGGCCAAAGAATCAGGGTGGGATATGGGAATTAAATGCAGACTTAAGACAGGTAACCAACATTATACATGGAAAGGACAAGCATTTAAGCCAAAAGAGGAATCTCACATTTCTTACCTTTTTAGTACTTGATTTTTTAGAGAGTAATATAATTATGTTTACATAAGTGTGCTTTTGTGCAATTCAAACTAGCTTAGAAAAACAAATCATGTTACAAAGTATTTTAATGCAAGATTGGAAAATCAACGTAGCTCATTCACACAAACACTAAGATAAACAATGTGCAAATACACTTAAAAAATTATTCTGGCATACCACAGGAGAAACAAGACCAAAACAATTTGTTAAAGTTCTAGAAGCTTTAAGCTGTATCTTTAAAGCTATATATAATTAAATTTGATTTTAGCATAAATGTGATTTGCTAGTTGTGCAATAAGCATGTTCTAATTTAGAAAGGTCTTCTTTACAGTCTGTACAGAAGTTCATGATTTTAAGGGATTAGGATTATAGTTCATTTCAATAAATTCTGTGAGCAGTGGTATGCTACCTGGATTCCTTAAATGGTGTCCAAGAAGGTAGATTCAGACTAGATACAAGGAAGAAATGCCCATCAATCTCAGCAGTATCTTGACTTTAGTACCTCTGTCCCCAGAGGAAAGTATAACATAAAAAAAATACCCATACTAAAGCAGACTTGTTAAACACAAGTTAACACATTGAGAAATTTAGTCACTGTATTAGCAGCAGTAGCAACTGTACTACTTAAGACATAATTTTTGATTTCTCATAGATTTAGACTTCACAGATGTCTGTACTGTCCCAAAATAAAAGAAAAAAATTAAAATATATATGAAATACTATATCTCTAGGGAATAAAAAGTGGCCAACAGCTTTGAGGTAACCTTTTTGAGTTGTGACCTGAAATGTATTAGCCACATATAGGTAAATCACTATTCAAAAGCAACTTCCTATATAAAATGTGGGCAATGCATGACTTAACACAGCATCCTATTTAAAAAAGCCTTTTTTGTGCTACTGTATAAAGGAAGAAAGTCTTCAAAGTCCTTCTTAAGAGTCAGAATACATATACATAAAAGATTTTTAACACTTTTGCAGTAAATTAAAATACATTTATTAGCAGATCTACATGCATTTTTAGCACCTCTCATGCAGTGTTTGTGAACTTTAAAAGCTTTCCATTTTTTTGAAGGCACAATCTTTCAAGTTATAAGCTACTCATTTCATATTAAGGTCAACAAAATTATTAGGTCTTAAGCAGATCAAAATATTTTCATATCAAGAAATGAAAGGTGGCATAAAGAAAGCTAGACATAAAGCATCTGAAATTACTTACAACTTTTTCCACCTTTAGAGCTGAAGAAATTACACACAGACTTTTCTCACTATGGCAGTATAAGAACTAAGGGCTCAAAATGGTGCCTGGCTTCTGCAACCACAAAAACAGTGACTGAATTTAATTATGGAACTTCTGTTTGAGAGACACTGTTAGATACATCACCAAAGACTGTATTTCAACTTATTTATGCCTCTGCTAGTTTCAGCAACCAATTATGTCAGCCTGCAAGTGGGCATTATCTAGAAACCTTGGTGCTCTGACAGGAGGCAATTGAGTAGAATGGAAATTATTTCGGTATCACCACAAGTCCTGTGGTTATCTTTGTTGGTTTTGCCCAATCATTCTGTTCCATAGAGGACACCATTCCTGAAGATTTGCAAAGCAAGGCTGCAGTGATGCAGCCACTTGGGGGAACTAATTGTTCAGAAAATAGTTGAAGGGAGGTGATGGAAGCACTGTTCATAAACTAGCAATTCATAACCCCCCAACAGCATTGCAAATACAAATTAGGTACTTCAGAAACAGGGGATAAACACCTGTAATTGGATTTTCAAAAATTCCTGGGAGAATTGCCAGTTGAAATTTCTCTTAGTGAGCATCAGGAAATATATGGACCTAAACAGTAATTCATCCCCTGTAAAGTCAATGTAAAGTCATTTTTAAAGGGCCTTTCAAGATCAAATCAAGATGGAAAAAAATTTAATATGTCTAATGTAAGCGGTAATTAATGGACTTATTTTCTCTTAAGTACGGGAAACAGTAATGACCAAATGTGCTAACAAAATGAAGGCAGAATTCTTCAAAAACTATGCAGCACAAAAAGGTCAAGTAGAACAATTTTATGAATAAATCATAAAATGCTCTCCTTTGAAAAAAGACAATACATCTTACTGAGAGTTCAACCCTCTTTGGGACAGAAAACACATATGTCTCACTTCAGTAAGGGAATTAGAGCTCTTCCTCCCAAAATTTAATTTTTTTGCAAATACTGATGCGAAAATAGAGAACACAACAAAAAAGCAAAAGTTTTATTCCTGCTAAAGAGTACCCCTTTTTTTTTGGTGAGAATCGGTGCACTTTTTTTCTAAAAAAAGACTGTATGCATGAGAAAACAATTAATTTGCCACTTTGGCTCAATATTGCAACTATATTTTACTTGAGGCATTAAAAACATCTGCATGGTGACTTCTGTAGTACAAACCTCAAATATGTTCCCTCATAACCAGAGGATCAGAAGACTGTCAGTCTTGGCTTGGCCTGTTTTGAGTCTTCTGTTATAAACTATACACAAAGTTTATTACACCCTAAAGAAAGGGCCAGAACAATCACTAAACTTCAAGGATAGATGGAGAGTATTTCCTGGAGGATTTTGTTAATAGGTAATTTCACTGAAAATTACCTAAGTGGTCTGAGTTTTGAATGGAAAATATCTAAGGTTTTTGGTTGCTCTAGCTGTGCCCCTTTTATTTTCTTCACGAGCCAGATTTCTTCAGAAAAAGACTCTCCAGCTCTGGCTGAGATATGCAAAACATTGCTACCTGTAATTAATTCCACTAAAGTCTAAAACAAAAATAAATATTAAAGGATCTCCACCATGCTTCAAATAGGTATGTATATTTTTTCAAAGACAGACATAGATCTGTATAGCATAGGAAAACTAAAACGCCTTCTAAATACTACGGTCCTGGCTAGACAAACATTAGTTTTCAGAACTTATAAAATTATCACTTGCTGCTGAACTTGAACACAACTAGGCCTTACTGGGAGTAGGATGCAGCAGAAAACAATCTAAATTACAGTGTCTGATTGTTTTTTCTCCCCAAGTGCATAATTACAATTATTTGCAGTGCTTATTGCTAGCTTGCCCATGCTAGTCACCGTGGCAGCTCTCAAGAGAAGGGGGTGGATGTGCTGTAAAGGAGCTGCGGAATACACTGCTGAGAGGTGATAATGGATCAGCACAGCCCGGCAGTGGTGCCAGCAAACGAGGGGATGGAAAGAGGACCGCAGCGGCCAGGAATGTAGGGCCAGAGCCGATAGCTCAGCCCGACGTGTGCCGCAGCCGCAGCCCGGGGCTGAGGGCGCTGCCGCGTCCGTGGCGGGGCTGCGGACAAAGGAGCGGAGCCCAGCAGAGCGAGGCGGTGCCGCCCGGCCCCGCTGCCCAGGTGCCAGCCCGGCTTAGAGCCGCGCCTCACGGCCACTGCCCTGCGGTGTGTTTCAAACAGCGGACAGGCTGCTCTATCTGCCCGATAATTCTGTAATGCTAAATATGGCTTGTCCTGAAAAATCAGGTACAGCACCGCACCTCCGAACAAGTTCATGACGAGTTACCTTAGTATTTCAAAACATTGTGTCTGCAAACTTTTCAGTAAATTCAATGTTTTGTATAACTTGAGAGCACCTTAAAGCAAAGCAGTTGAGCCTTCCCGTTTAAAATTACTTCTATTAAACTATTTAGCATCCTCTATAACTGCAGTAGGACTATTGTGCCTGAGATTAAAAAAAATCCTTTACCGATCTTGTGTTAATCTAGTCAGTGCCCAAAATGGCACGTCCATGGCCATGTTACTAGAAACACCAGTATTTACACTGGATGTTCTTCTTTCAGTAGGCATATGAAACAAAAAAGCACTGTTACCAAAATATTTTCCCATCCCAAGGAATACCCTGTAATCTTTGTCAAACTTTCTCGCTTTCATCATTGCTCAGCTCATCACACAAACCATCTGCATAAATAAAGATGTAAGCATCTGCTGTATGGCAAATGGTCTCAGGGGCAGATGTTTTATCCTTACATTCATGTCACTGGCTTGGATACATTATTTGAACAGATGTACACAATCCAAAAGTGTCATGTCCCACAGTGAAACGTCTCCAACTGCTTTCTATCAAAGTACATAAATGCTATTTGCACCTGCATTTATGTTAATGATATAAAGGCAGCAGGGGTTCCAGCAAAGTGAGAGCTGATGCTAAGAAACACATTTACAAGGCTAATGGAAGTCGGAGATCTCCCAGTACCAAATAACCATACTAATATGGATACAAAATGTACAGAACCACACTTGACCTATGATTCTAAAAAAATTAAAATAAGCATGCTCAAAGACCAAAACTATTACTTTAGCATGTGATACCCTTTTCCAACGTATATTTTAAAAAGAAAAAAAACCTATTAGATAAATAAGCCAGGACAACCTTATATTTTGCAAAATATTTGTATAAGATACACAATTCTTTCATGTTAGAGTCATTTAACAAAAACATTTTATAAATCTGACAATGCCAATGGTATTTCAGTTCACTGAGGCACAGCGGCATTGTATGCCATTATAGAGCATTATAAAAAACACCAACACTTGCTCAACGGTAAATATTTAACATGAGTGTGAATAGGTGAATATAATGCTTCAATGATTGTTGTCAGGTCATATGTTGTCATATCAATGAAATGATAATTTTAAAATTCCAAGGAAAAAATAAGATTTGACAAGTTAGATACTTCTCATTTTTCAGAAAAGTGCATCTAGTTGAACATGGTGTTACAATTGCTTGCTACATAAAAGACAGTCACCCTTTTTATAAAGTATTTTAAATGGAGAAAAATACAGATGTCTTGAAGGAGTATGGATTAAATTACAGAACACCTGCTATTACATGACAAATGGCAGCAGTGAAGGGTTTAGCTGCCACTCAAAGAACTTGCACTAATCATTACTTCCATACTTAACTGAAAAATAACAAGCACACTGAAAGTACAGAAACACTGACAAATATGCCACACTGAATGTAACTGATGGATAGGTTCCATTTCCAATATAATCTACTTTCCAAAGCTTTATTTGTAAGAAACGTGCCAACATTAGTCTTGTATATAAACCATCACAAATCACTAATACTCTCCATATTTTCAAAGTGCTACATTTAAGAAACAAGTGGTACTTGATATAAAGACAAAAAAGTATCACAGCAAAAGAATATACTGAGACTAGTATATTTATAGAATATCATCATTTCACACTGATATAGCTCCTGGTCATGATCTAGGGAGGCCCTGCAGAGACATCTCAACAAATTAGAGCTCTGGACAGCCACCAACCACATCAAGTTCAACAAGGCAAAGTGCTGCATTCTGCACCTGGAATGGGGCAATCCTGGATGTAGAGACTGGGGAACGAGAGGCTGGAGAGCTGTGCCACAGAAAGGAACCTGGGGGTCCTGGTCCATGGCAAGGTGAACATGAGCCAGCAGTGCCCTGGCAGCCAGGAGGGCCAAGAGTGTCCTGGGGGGCATCAGGCACAGCGTCACCAGCTGGGCAAGGGAGGGGATTGTTCCGCTCTGCTCTGGGCTGGAGCAGCCTCACCTCCAGTGCTGGGGGCAGTTCTGGGTGCCACAGTGCAAGAAAGATACAAAGCTGTTAGAAAGTGTAAAAAGGAGGGTGACAGAGATGGTGCAAGGCCTTGAGGGGAAGCCGTGTGAGCAGCAGCTGAGGTCTCTTGGTCTGTTCAGACTGGAGGAAACTGAGAGGAGACCTCAGTGCAGTCTTGTGAAGGGGAGAGGAGGGACAGACACTGATCTCTTCTCTGTGGTGCCCAGTGACAGGACACGAGGGAATGGTCTGAAGTTGTGTCAGGTGAAGGTTATGCTGGATATCAGGAAAAGATTCTTCACCTAGAAGGTGGCTGGGCACTGGAATGGGCTCCCCAAGGAAGTAGTCACAGCACCAAACCTGACAGTTCAAGAAGCTTTTGGACAATGCTCTCAGCACATGGTGTGACTCTTGGGGATGGTGCTGTGCAGCCCCACAGTTGGACTTCAGGATCCCTTCCAACTCGGCTTACTCTGTTATTCCATGACTTCTAACATGGAAGCTCACTTGCAAGTTTACCATTCCCTCTGGGTAGAAGTTAATAACGGGATACTGACTGGAATGGATTTGAATTTAGGGGAAAAAAGAAAAAGCCTTCAAAAAAATCTCAAAGCAAACAATTAATCTGAAGTTTGCAAACAGCTTCACAGTCTATATTCTCCTCCTACTACTATTCAGAAACAGCTTTAATGTAAGACTATAACCAGGGTCAAATTCCTGTTACTTAAAGGAAAAATTAAATTAATGCTTTTAAGTATTAGAATTAAGTGCTTCAGTCACAAGCATAGGAACTTAGAGCACACTCTGGGGTGGACAGCTTTACCCAACAGTAAGTACTGTCTTCCTTGAAAGAATAGTCCCAGGAGACACAGAACTCATCAACTAAGATCAATTAGAATGACATGCTTCTGGAACAGCTTCCTCAGAATTATTACAGCATCATAAAAACACTCAGTCTTCACAAAACAGGTAAAGTATAAACTTACATGACAGTAAAAGCTCAAGGCTTCAAATTAAGTAATATACAGTGCTCTTCTTAATTAACGTAAGTACTAACAATGGAAACTTAACTGACAAACAGCAATGGTTCTGAAAGGTCCATTAGAGCTGATGCCATATCCATCAAACGTTCACTCACATTTAAGTATCATTAAAAATGTCATTCATGTTAAAAAAATCATATTTAAACCTTAGCATTGAGATACAGATCAAAAGGGAAAGGAAACTGAAGTTACAGCTACACATTTAGAGGCTTGGGAATACACAAATATCCTTAATAATAATGGAGGGGGAAAATCAAGGCGTTAACTCTACTGAAAACTAAATCTAAAATGAAAGACAACTTTTGAAGAGAAGAATTAAACACAAAAAATATTCATACAGATGGGAATGCTGGATAAAAGCAATTAAAAAAAATCAAAGTTAATGTTTATTTTCCTGTTTCTGCTAATTGTGTAGCATAATTGCAGACAGTTTTGACCCCATTCAATACAGGGATCAAATATAGAAGGGATTTTCAAATATATGAGGATTTAAAAAAATGTTAATATAGCCTGAATACTTAATTCTGCTGAATCAAACAAGAAGCAGATTTATGCACTTCAAGTTTCAGCTACAGGTGTTAACAGTAATTAGCAATGCCCTAAAGAAGAAAACAGTTTTAGTATTGTAATCGTTTAAAGTGATAAATGCTGCAGTAATGTCTTTTTTTCAAATCATACCTCAGCAGAATACTAGACACAAGTAATACAGTGATTAATAATTATGAGATTTCTTCCACATTTTGCATCACAAGCATCTAATTTCTAAAAAAAGTATAGAAAGCATACTATACCTGCAGAAGTTGTTAACGGATTCTGCATTATGCCCTTTAATAGCTACGACAATGTTCCTAGAAAGAAATACAGATACTTAGAAGCTCTGACAATTTTTTAGAAACTAACAAAAAATGAACAGGACAATAGCAATAGTTTCCAGACTTGTATTTCAGAATGGATCTCAGCATGTCCATAGCTTTCACAAAAACACCACCCGAGTTTTAAACCAAGTGTTTCTTGGGACCCCTATATGTGCTCTCCATACTTCAACACTGTGTACTACTAACTTGGGCTTCTTGTAATTAACACCCCTCTTAAAGCCAGGAAGGAGGACAATCATGAATCCCACCCTGACAATGCACTCTGAAGAATCACAGACAGGTTACAGGGTTAAGCAATCCTTTCCCTACAAACATGTGGACCTGTTGGGGAGGATCCAGAGGAGAGCCCTTATGCTGATCACAGTGCTGAAGCACCTCTTTATGAAGTCAAGCCAAGAGAATTGAGGCTGATCTGCCTGAAGAATAGAAGGCTCTAGGGAGACCTTATAGCATCCTCCAGTACATAAAAGCAGCCTACAGGGAAACCGGAGTGGACTTTTTACAAGGGCATGTACAGATAGGACGAGGGGTAGTGGCATCAAACTGAAAGAGGAGAGGTTTAGATTAGATACTAGGAAGAAATTCTTTACTTGTAAGGGTGGTGAGGCACTGAAACAGTTTTCTCAGAGAAGCTGTGAATGCCTCATGCCTAGAAGTGTTCAAGGCCATGCTGGATGCAGCTTCAAGAAACCTGGTCTAGTGGAAGGTTCCCTGCCATGGCAGGGCAGTTGGAATTAGGTGGCCTTTTAAGGTCCCTTCCAACTGAAACCACTGTGTGCTACTATGTGACTGCACAGATCCCACCTAACTGTCTGACCAGCAAAATCTTCCATGGATGCTACAATGAAGATATTAACTTGCTCTTGTGAACCAAATATTACACTGCCATCTCTCCTTAATGTGGTGTTGGTATTTAAAACAAGATTTGATGCACTACATTTGACAAAACAGCTTTACATCAAATGGCCACCCAGTAAATTAAGAGCTGGGTACTTCTTCCCAGTGCTGTTGAGTGTGCTGTTCAAGCTCTGGTGAAGTGGGATTTAACAGTCAGTTAAGAGAAACATAGTAGAATATAATGACAGTATAAAATTGTTGTTACCCACTTAGACTTGTTTTTCATAAAATGGTCTAGCTTTTGGAAGGGCTGCATAAGGGCTTGGTTCAACTGACCACCACTAATATGTTAGACATCACAAAGGGTATAAAGCTCTTGCTCTCCTGATGCAGCAGGAGGCTTTGGGAAGGTATCAGGTAAGACCACTGACTAACACAGATGGAACTACAGCTTCTTGGGGGTTTACTCAGATCTAGGCTTTCATACCTTTCATGTACAGCTACAACATTCGCATGAACAAAGCCAGCTGCACAGATGTGGAGATCACTTACTTTCCTGACCAATTTAACAGCCAGGAGAGTCACACAGAAACAACATGCCAGACCTGCACTCAAGACGCAGCTTCTGAGCACATGAAGTACCAAAGATTAGTTTTGGTTAAATACAGAAATACATAGGACAAATACTGATGCAATTACCAAACAAAATAAGCCTTGAATGTATTTGTTTACTATCATGCAATAGACTCCCAGAAAGCAAGGGTGAAGTCTAGGAAGATGGTTCTGTAGGTAGCAGTAAAGTAAAACACAGACAAAACCAATTCCATTTTCAGGAAGTTCAACATCAAAGCATAAAAGAACATTGAGTGTGGCTGCTGTGAGGAGACTTCTCACACAGCAAACAGGTGAAGTTCTTCGGTACCTGTATCTTCTGTGCTGAGCCATACACACCAAGCAGCTCTGGTACTCAACCAGCACCTCCTGGCAGCGGTTTGCTGATGCCTATCAGCAGATCCCTGACTGCCTCAAAGAGCCTCTGTCCCTGGTACTTAAGCAGCCAAGCCCTGAGCTGTCAGACACAGCACACAAACACACATTGGCTCATCTAAATGCAGTTTGCTGTCGTGCGAGCATACAGAAAACTCCCTCTCCACATCCAATAATGGAACAGACCACATCAATGTAATTTCAGAATGGTGAGACACTTCTAGAAACCAGTGTGGGTTTCCAACACTCTGTTACCCACGTTGTAAGACATCCTTCTTTAGGGCTGCATTGATCAATAATAGCTTTTCAGAGAATCAAAGCCAAAAGTTTTTCTTCTCCCTTAGTAGTTACAGCACTTCAAAACATACTGAAGCATTTAAAGCAACACCTATTCTTGTAAAAACAATTTGAGAAATGATGTTCAAATAATGATTCTCAAAATTATTATTTCAAAGTCACAATTTTTTTAGGTTTGCATGGTCTTTCCCTGTCTATGGGAGTATCAAATCACGTTAAAAGGGTGCCTCATCTATAGTTACTAACTACTTTTAGAATTGTAACAAACCAGACTTCAGGATACAGATCAACAACTCTTAGAATACCATGTGCAAATAGGAGCTCCAGATATTCTTCCAATGTTCTTCCCAGACACATTCACAAACCCTAGCCCTACAACACAAAATTGGATCCTATAAATCCAAATATTTTATAGAGGCATCTCTGATTTGAATTCAACTCTAACTGCAGTAATGTAATGGTATCAACCTAGACGATCCAGTGCTTGTTTGACAGATAAGTACACTGATCACCTGATCTTAATAATAAACATAGTAATTTTAAAAGAGTATAATTTCTCCAATTAACACTGATGATTTCTTTCAGCAATTCATGAATAGTTTTTTTATCGTTGTTATACGAAAGAACTTTTCACCACACTTTATATTTGGAGATATTTAATCAAGTAACCTCCCTTTGTAGAAAAACTGAAGAGCTCAAGATTCTGAAATCAGGACAAATTCTTATCATCCCCTCAAATTTTTCTATCCATCCTTATATCTATGTTTTCTTTGACACAGTTTACAAAGCAAACCATAAACATTGTGCACTTGTCCTGTCTGTGTTTTACACTGTTTTCAAATACATCAACTGTGATCCTGTCTTTTTGATCCTTTCTCTGACAGTTTCTGACACTTTTCTGCTAGTCTGTGACATGTTTAACAGGTATTTATTATCTACACACATTTCATGCATGTCCTAAACATAAAATACAGTCTTATCAAAACGTTCTGTACTGTGCATTGATTCAAACTTTTCGAATGTGAGGGTTATAACATCCACAAAACTGCCCTGAGCAGGTTTTTGTTTTCTGGGTTTTTTTTTCCATTTCACTGTAAATCTGGCTTGGTATTACTACTTCCCATTAAAAAAACATGCTGGTGTTCAAAAAACCCCTAAGCTTAGAACTAAAATTACTAATTAAATTTTGTACCTCTTTTACACTCTTAAATGCAGAAAAAAATTCAGGCTGCTCACCAACTAATAATTCAGTATACCTTGATGTTTTTATTGAATACTGAAGACACAAATGTTCTTTCACCCTTCCCTGGTCATACTTGAGTCCAAAACTGGCTCTTTCCAAATACAGGAGATGATAAGGATTATTTCTATCTGGCAGTATCATAAGTTCTTCTCCCTCTGCGAGCTTATTAAAATGATAATTTTTTAAAAATTCTATATAATATTAAAATTTGTATTGCTCAGTTTATAACTCTACCATAAGACACTAAATAAAATCATTCAAGTCACAGTACTCCAGAATTCAAATTAGTTCTCTAAAAATCTGCTGCTGACTACTCAGAGATGAAAAGAAATCTATTATAAGAATTTCAAGTGAAGTGAAGTTGGACAGAATTAGAAAGTAAAATCTCTCTTAATGCCGTAAAATAAGCTCTATCATGCCTGTGCTATTCCTTATGTTACCGGAGAATGAAAGGATATATTTCATTATCTTAAGAGACAAAAATAGCAAGCAAACTGGAAAAAAATCCTATGCTGTGACTTAGTCTTTAACAACCAAAGGACACAGAGCATTTATGTGTAATAATTTAAAACCAATTTTCACAGAAAGATACCCACAGGTCTTTTATATGAAACAGGTGTCCTGATAGACACACTGAATATGAATATCAGTTGAACCCAATTAACCTAATTTGATGCTTGTCCATACTAAGACATTTATCTTAGATGTTACACAAAATCCTTTAGGATATTACAGAGAAAGCGATAAATAGGCTGTAAAGGTTATGACATTAATTTTACTGTCATCCTCATGCTTTAAGCAGACATCAAAACTAAAAACCTCGTCCTCTGGGAAAGAAGAACTATCTGAAAGTAATTATAGGACTTATTATCATAACAGTATTAAACTAGACCACTATGACCCTACCCAAATTTATTTTTGGTACCTTTTGTTAAAAGAACAAAGCTTCTCAATGATGACTGCACCTACTGATGCAGTGAACATTAGTTCAGGTACTGGAAGAAAGCATTAAATCAAATCTTGTAATTTCATATTAAGCTTCATTATGAATTTTAATTTAAAACTAAGCATGTAAAGAAGTGTTAGTCAAATATTATGTAATTTAATTTCAGAAGGAAAACATCCAGCTAAAAAGAAAAATTAAATACTTAGTACAGTTTAGAAAAGACATTCTCCTGACAGAAACCTATGAAATGCCTATTTGTATTTCAAAAGCAATTTTATTCACTTCATTTTTCACACCTGTTCTTTCACATACTGTGCCATCTTGTAAATGAGTGCCACGCAAACATTATTTCCCATAATTTAGAAACTTTTCAACTAAAACCAAGTTCCCCAAGAAGCCTGAATATATTGAATCAGCATAGCTTTCAGGAAAGTTGGCAAAATCCATTTTTTTATAAAGACCAAATTAGGTTGGAAATAAAAGATTAAAACATTGAAGCTATGCAAAAATAGAGGAAGACAAAAATGACAGACACAATGACTGACTAGTGTAACACACAAAAGCATTTGTTCAAGCAACTATATTTGCCAAAAGCCTGCAGTGCTTGGCTACTTTAAAAAATCAAGCACAAGGCATTACGCCAATTTGTTTAAAAAATAAAAACACCTCCAAAATCCTAAACCCCAATAACCAAGCAATAGCTGATTTGCATTTCTGAAAAGGTGCAAAAATATCCTGCATTTCACTATTCAGATCTTCAGTCTCAAATGTCTGATTTATTCACTGTTTTCTATTTTTCACATTTTTACATCAGGATTTAATCCTGTATCAGTAGATTCTTGTCTTCCTATTCTACATCCAAAGAGATATGCATGTAGTCACAAACAACAGTGTGTGAAATTGCTCACTGCTTATGTTTCCATACTTAGATGGAGAAATGTGTGTCCACAGCAGAATTCTTTTGGCTAAGCCCATTAGATGACTTCAGCAGAACCACAAAAAGAAACAGAACAGTACAAACCCAGAAGAACCTAAAACCCAGGCTATTTTTAAACTTTTGGTCATCCTGTGAGATGGAGCAGTCCGGGTGCATTTCCTGAACTTCAAGCCTTGCATGCACTGAATGCCACAGTGGCAATCCTGGACAAAAATGCTTCCCTTCATCCTCTGCTGGGTGATGTGGGGAATGGTTGGCTGGCAAGGCGGCACTCGGCCCATCTGTCAGAGTGGAACTGTGCCTACACGACAGGTTCTATGCCACTTTCAGTAACATGTTGCTGAGAATAAAAGCTTATTTATGAAACAACATAGGGCAACATCAACATTTGGCTTAAAATAGCAGGCAAATGAAAAATGATTGCTTTTCTTGAGGAGATAAGTCTTTTGAAATCAGCTTGAAAGTTTTTCAGTTGTATGAATAAAGACTAGCACATACACTGCAAGAAATGAGGCTGTTCCACACATTTTCTACTATTGTAGACAAACTAGCATACAGTCTCGCTAATTATTATTTTACAACTGTAACTGTCTCCAAAAAAGCAAATTCAAGGACCTGTAAAAAAATGTATAAAAGTGAAATTTCTCAAAAAGACACTGGACGAACAGAAGGTGCAATATTGATTCTTCATTTTATGAAATGTATGTGTATTAAATAAAATGGACTTGAACAGTTTTTATGACTATAAACAAAACATTTTTATGACTATAAATAAACCCAACTATTTTCCATTTAAGAAAACAATGCCATTCAAAAAAAAGATTAAAAAGAGCACAGTCACTATTATGCCTCATATTAGACAATTCATTGACTGCCAAAAAATAACACTTTTTTTTCCAAATTTCCAATTTAAAAAGACAGATTGCTATTATGCTTTCCTTAGTAAATCATTTCTTGGTAGGAGTGCTCTGAATGCCACAAACTGGAGACCCATGTAAGTCCCATGTCTGGGTTAGACATCTCTGCCATTACTTTGTATTAAAAGGTCAAAGCTTCTGATTTAAAATACAGCCTTGGTTATTAGTGGTGTGAAAGTAACTGTGAAATGATGAATCAATACAAATTGATACATTTTGTTCTTTATTCTGAGCACAGCTAGAAACAACAGTTCTGGAAAATACAAATTTCATTTTTATATCATACTACATGAAATCTATGCTGTCCATAGTTGTTACAATTGAAAATCAAATTAACTTAGTATTTAAAACAAAACAAAATAAGAAACAGAAACATGTACTATTTTTAGTGGGTAATGACTAATCTAGAATTCACTTTAACAGTCAAACGACACAGTTCCTTCTGCTCCTGTTCCTCCCCACTACCACATTATCCTGGTTCTTAATTCAGCATTTATCTATTGCTTGGGTCCAAACTGCTTAGAAGCTTTGTTAGGATTCTCAACAGTGCAGTTTCAAAAGACACAATCTATGTATCTTACACTTCTGTTAGTAATATGTTACATCATTCACAGTGGAATTGTAGAACACTATTATGGTTTTCAATTTGCAGTGCCTGATTGAATTGTGAGACTTCTTGACTTTTGTTCATAATTAATTGCTGTTTTGATCTAATAAGAGCAGACTACAAATTTTATCTATCACTGTGTGTACCTGCTGCTGTACATCAGCTTTCTTTTCAGATAAATTATATCACAAAGACTAAAGAGCAATTTCAGTGAAGTTACACTAAAACTTCACAGAACTAGACAAACACTGACGATTGTGTACAAAGCTACTCACAAAATCATTCAGGTTGGCAGGAACTGCACAAGGTCCCATCCAACTTCCCTGCTTGAAACAGGGTGAACACCTTACAGCTTCATCCAGACAGATCTTGAAAACCTCAACAACTGCCTTTCAGAAATCAAATTGTATTTACTAACTGACAGCAAAGGGTAGCCTGAAAATGACAAAAAATCTGGTCTACATACATACATAGGACAGAGTTCCAGCAATTCCTGTTGCAATCCTCTTACCATACTTCAGAATTAGCTAAGCCTCCCATATTTCATATCTAATCCATCAGCTATGCTAATGGATTAAAGAGAATGTCAGTGATCAGCAGAGAATAAAGATATTTTGTAATAAATTGCCATATATACTTTTTATTTACCTCATAAATAACCAGTTTTCACACTACAGAAGACCAGGTTATTTCAAAGAGCAGAATAAGGTTAACATACAAAGGTACCAACCAAAATAATTAAAGAGGACTAAAGGAAAGACCAAAAAACCCCATTAGTTGTATTTTACTTTGTTTTTTTTTTTTTTTTATCTTCCTCAACCTTAACATTTGAAGAATAAACTATTACTAGTAGTGTTGCAACTTCCACCGAAAGCTTTAGGAGTCTGTTAATTATCAGTTTTAGACTACAGAAAGAACCAGCCAGGTCTGCAATGCTGAAAGGAGAGCAAGTTTTGTTTACTCTGGTAGTCCTAACATATCCTGGAGATAATTGATAGCTCAAAACATAATCACACATACAAGAAATTTATGTGAATGTGCCAGATAACACAGCCCTAAAAATTCCATTAATAATTAAAGGATTAAGAGCTACATTCACCCACTCAATTTGACTGATTTAAGTTTGAAGTGTGATGCTGAATTCTTCACAGTTGGCCCTTAAACGTTGCAGAGACTAAACAATAAATAATGAATCACTTTTTCTATTTTGGCTTAAGTATATTGGGTTAATTTGTCACTAATCTGCATCCTTCTAATAAAACTTCCTGTATCATTCAGGAAGGATTTTGTACAGGGTTCCATATAGCCTGGGTATGTTGTTAATGTTCTACTTTGAAAAAAAACAACAGCTGACAAAAAGCAAAAAAACACTGCAAGCTTTGCAAGGTGAATTGCTTTTGCAATTCTGACTAAAATAATGGAATTATTTCTGATTTGACAGCTGCAAACTTGAGCACAGTACTCAATTTTGCCATGGTACCAAATAAGAGCATCATCTACAGCTGTTTCCATAACAATTTTCATTACAAGTTTCTAAAAAGGCCAAGAAAGCTGCATTGTGGCATTTATAAAGTTTGTGTGGCAATATCCTTTATACTTTATAAAATCCAGAGTATGTTTTGTAACTTCAATGTCTCATATTCACAGACCCAAGAAAAACAACCATTCAAGAACTAAAAAGCCAAAACTAAAATTAAGAATAAAGCAGTTTACTATCACTATGACTGTGCCCAATCAAGCAATAAATGACCTAGGCCAAGATGGGATGTATTTCCAAGATGTTAAAATTCAAATTGCCTACCAACTAATGACTTTCTGTTAAAAGTCCCACTCAAAAGGGCTCATCTGTAACACACACACAGACTTCTAAGACAGAAGCTAAAGAAACAAAGAACAGGAAAATGGTATTAGAGCCAAAAATACTAACACTGCCTAAGACCATTAAAGCAAGCTAAACTCTAAGGCCTAATTCCTCTCAAACAAAAAAAGCTCTTAATTTGAATTATACACTCAAATATTTAGTGGCATATAGGAAGGAAAAAGCCTATTTTCTTCAGCTGAACTCAAAAATAACTTCTAAGTTCTACTGAAGAAGTAGAATTCATTTGAGCATGTATGCCCTTTGTGAGGCACAGCTGCTCCTTGCAGATAACCCTGCAGTAAGAAATATTCCAGGTAACAAATCAAATGTTGTACTAAGAACTGCTTCGACTGTTTTGGTGCTACACTGATTCTGCCTCCAAACTCTGCCTCTAACACTGCTACCCAGCCTAGACTGTTTCAGGGCTAAGGATGGGGTTTTTTCTGGATAGCTGAGCATCCAGTACACTTCAAGAACACGTACACTTTTAAAACTGGAGATGTAAATACAATAGTTGGATTTTTTTAAACAATACTCAACATTAAAAACATTGCCCACTATGAGCTGTATCTTATGTTTCCCAAACATTATCCTACCACCAGAAAGGAATATGTATTTAACAGGTCACACCTAAAAAACCTGTAAAAATCTAATAACTAGCAAAAGCAACTTCAACCTTATATGACTTCCACCTTTACTGCCTCCCAAGCATATAATAAACTGTTCTACATTGGAAGAATCATCAAACAGTAAGTTTACAAATTAGAATACGATCTCACTGAGGCACCCTCATAAAAGCCAGAGTTCCATATTTAGTGCAAAAATTAAAAGGTCACATTTTAATAAAAGTTCTGTCACGGTAGGTGACTTAAGTGTTAAAGAATAATGCATACATTTTATACTTGTAGATAAAAAGAATTCCCAACACACAACCAAGGCACTCAAAATTATCTTGCATAATTAAGGGCAGTTCAACATCCACAACTGAAGATGTGAACTACAGCTCTGGAACCCTCGTGAGAGCTGCAGCCAGGAAGTGACAGCCCAGCTGAGCGCTGAGCACAGGCAGCAGAGGCAGCATCTGCCCTCCCTGTTGCTGCTGTGCCAGACTAATTCATACAGACCCCAGCAGAGAAGTTCAGCTGTTTGCCTGCATTATTTGCTCCGTCACATCCCTCTCATTTTCTGGGAAAGGACTGTCTCATGGATTCTCCTGCATGGAATGCCCCAGTTCCCTGGCTGGGAGCTCCCAGAGCTCTAATCCAACTGAAAAAGCAACTTCTGGGCTGAAGTGACTAATGTGTTAATTTATTTTAAGAACAATCAGAACATAACAGAGGGTATTTTCTAGTCGATCTGGTATAAACATATTTTTTAATACAGATAGCAAAATTTAAATACATACAAATGTTCCACAGGTTTATCTAGTTTTGGTGACACACTTTATTGACTAGCATTGAGAAGCACACAAAATACCAGCTGTTGTTCAAACTGGTACACCATTCCTAGAAAATATACAGAACAATATATTCTATTATTTATTTAAATTATTTTTTTTGCAGTCTATTACTGTTTACCAGCATTATGTCACTAATGAACCATACTTATTAAAAAAACTTCAACACAGTTAAAAATACAAAAAAGAATAAATCAAAATCTAATCTGTCCTAGTTTACTGCCTTCATTCACTTAGCTTGTGCTGCTCTCATTGTGCAAACAGTCCTTGCCAAAATAATTTTCATTTTTGTATCCACCACCCTGTTTGTTGCTTGAAAAACGTTAAAGGCACAGAGCTTCAAAGACTATCGGACATTTTTAATGAAGTGTCCTTAAAACATGTTCACAGAGAAAAATGTGAAACAAACATGTCAAAATTATTCCTGGATGCTGTCCAGCAACCAGCTGTGGTGTGCAGTCTATGCTAACCCTGGGAACATTCTTCTTTCTCTATGGGCCTCCAGCTTTGTCTTCTGTTCCTACGGATATTTGTATTCCAAATGCATTCAGTTAAATCTCAAACTAAGCAAGACCAAACTGAATTAGTATTTCAAGAGGAAAACAATAAAGCATGACCAAGCTTTTAAAGCAACTAGGTTTTTTTGGTTTGACACACACAGTACTTTTTCATTAATTTATCATAAAAACCATATTGTGGGACACCTACACTGCTTAAGTCATGTCAAGCCTTCAAATCCTAACACTAAAGTTCTGCTCACTTAGGGTAATTAAATAACCAAACATCTATTTTTTGAATAGCAGCATTTATTCCTACTTTATGTCCAAATCCAGACTTTGCTAGTCATGTTCAGTGTCTGTAGATTACAGCAGAGTTCTAATTATTTAAGATACTGTTCACAGAGAGTTAAGAAAGGCAAAGGTCACCAAAGAAAGGCCAAGGAAAAAGTGGGCCTAATGCTTAGCAGAGAAGGTGAAGGAAGCCATGGAAAAGGCTGAAGCACTGATGTAACATTACCAACAGTAGATGAAGATGCAGTGGTACAAATCCATAGGATCAGAAGGATGCATTCAGTAGTGCTGAGAGAGCTGATCAGTGTCACTGCAAGGATGCACTCCATCATCTTTTAAAAGTCATGGCATCGAGGGAGATTCCCAAAGATTGGAAAATGGCACATAGCCATCTTCAAGAAAGGCAAGAGAGAGGATCTGGGGAACTACAGGCCAGTCAGCCTAAAATCAGTTTCCAGAAAGGAGTAACCCCATGCAGCAGTACAGTGTAGGTCTGACTTGCCCATTCTCATCAGCATTAATTATGTAATTCTCCTTTAAATCTTTGCTGACATCATACTACTATTGGCCTTTTCAAGGTGCACTTATTATACTTTCTAAATTTGGGCACATTAGTTCCCCTTCACCTCCAGCCTTCTAAAATTTCTCCACTGTTCCACGATTTGTTAAAACTCAAAATGAATAATTCATACACATTCTAACCCTTTTTTCTTTTTTAGTATCTGTAGGTGTCAGTGCAGCAGATTTAAAAACATTTAACATTAATAGTTGCTGGTACAGTGATAATACATTATTTCCATCACTAATGATGGAGGTGGTGAGATGTAAAAGCATCATCCAGCCTCTTTCTGAATACAGAACAAAATATTTATTGAATATTTATGCCTTTTTCTGCACAGCAGAAATTTATCATCCTTGCCCGGTATTGGACTTCTATCATTACTAAGCTTTTGTACCCTTCAAGAACAACCTCTATATTTAAAGAACTCCATTGTACTCTACTGCCCACAGATTTTTATTAATAACTTTACCTCCTTAATCTCCTGTCTCCAAGCCATACAGTGCTTGCCATCATCAGCTCCCCATTCTTTAAAACTGTATTGCTTCACTCCCCTCCTTACCTTGTTTCAACCAGACAAATCATCTTTCCTAGGAAAAGAATTGTTCTGGGAGTAACTTAATGAACAAGTAGGTGTCAAGCAAGTCACATTTTTATGCTCAAGTACTCCTTGTTTTTTAAGTCTGCTCTTCTTTTAAAGATTAAAGTTGGAAATATGTGCAAGCAGAACTTGTTCTTGGCTCCCAACCTGCAAAATTAGATCACAGTTCCTAACACACCGGCTCTATTTATTTTACATGCATCAGAAAGAAAAACCTGTACAAAAGACAACAGAGTGGCTTTTATTTGTTAGAAAACTGTCAGATAGATATGAAGAAGTATTTCTGAAGCTTCAGAAATTGATTAGTGGCCAAATGATTTATCAGCACAAACTCCCAATACCTACAACAGGCTGAATTCTCATAATTTTCCTTTACTGAACACAGAATGACTTAAAAAACTGCTCATGTTTCTAGGATCTGAATTACATTGACAAAAAGTCTCCAATATATTTTTTCAGATAAAAATCATTGGCACATTACTACTCATCTTGTGAATGGTGAGAACTCTTCAAGCAGGCAACAGAACATTTCATATACAAAACCACAGAAAAGCCTGTAAGGCTTTGCTGTGACATTTCACTTTTTAGAGAGATTCTCTAGTGAACACTCATTGAACGTGTTTTAACATACGAATTATTTCAGTCTGCTATAATTTTCTTTACACAGCTGTGATTTGGTTTTTTAATTTATCATCTTGCTTTATCTCAAAAACTTGCACTAAATAGCAAAATATACAAGCCAGGACAAAGAACACAATATCCTGTAAGATTTAGATAAGAGTTTTAACATGGAAAGAACGTTACAAAATGTATTTCTGTAAAATCAAAAAATCAATGCTTCCCTTGCAGAAAAGCAGAAAGCCCTACGTATTATTTCTACCACATTCACTTACACGCTTCAAAGTCATTCAGCTTTCACTGGTAGTGAAATAACATAAGATCTGTGTTGTAAACTTTATAGTTTTGAGATGTGCACTGGGTGCATGCCAACAATCTGCATCATCCTCTGTATCAAACATTCATTCATCCAGCTCAACTACTTCTTTTTAGAGCACTGGAAGGGAGGAGGGGAGGTTAAAAATACTGTTGATAACTGCCAGGGACATTTTGCACTTTTCTTCTAAGCTATTTCTGATCTGTGTGAATTCACTTTCTGCATGCAGGCCCCATGGCCCATACCATGTAAATGTCAGTGATCATGCTACAAGTTAGAAGTGAATTAACCTTAAAAATGAAACAAAAAATTGCAGTGACAAAGAGTCCCCTTCAAACCCACAGTCCTTTGATTAATCTGAAAAAATAAGTATTTCCACTGATGACAGTTATCTTCAAAGATGAATAAGTAAATATTTTTTTCAGTATTTCTGGCTATATACATATTTCATTTGCAAGTGTTTTCAGAACTATTGACTGCAATAGCTGTAGCAGCTATAGTATTTAAATATTATGAAAATTCACAGACTAGAAGCCAAATTCATTTTATACAGATGGAAGAATTGAGCTTAAGTTTCTGAAATGAAAAGTTTTGGATAGGAATTTTAGAAGAAGCTTCCAGTAAGTAAAAAATTTAGACAATATATGTATGTAGCAGATGACAAAACATAAAATTACTTTGAGCATCAGAGCAGATGACAAGAACAGAACTCTTTCTATACAGGAAAAACACATGGAATAATAAGGATACAGCGTATTCTGTTTCCTAACATCTTTCAAATGCTAAATACCTTTTAACAGTCTCTGTTTTCATGACTGTTAATCTAAAACCATAAAATAAAAAAGCCTTGCAAATACAAAACAACAAAGTAAACTGAGATGGAAGGGATGCAAAAGGATCATCAAGTCCAACTCCTGTCCCTGCACAGCACCATCCCTAAGAGTCACACTGTACACATGAGAGCATTGCCCAAAAGCTTCTTGAATTCGATCAGGCTTGGTGCTGTGACCACCTCCCTGGGGAGCTGTTCCAGTGCCCAGCACACTCTGGGTGAAGAACCTTTTCCTGATATCCAACATAACCTTCACCTGACACAACTTCAGACCATTCCCTCGTGTCCTGTCACTGGGCACCACAGAGAAGAGATCAGTGCCTGCCTCTTCCCCCACGAAGAAGTTGCAGACTGCACTGAGGTCTCCCCCCAGTCTCTTCCCCAGTCTGAACAGACCAAGAGACCTCAGCTGCTGCACACACGGCTTCCCCTCAAGGCCTTGCACCATCTCTGTCACCCTCCTTTTTANGCCACAATGTAAGAAAGATACAAAGCTGTTAGCAAGCGTGAAAACGAGCACCACAAAGATGGTGAAAGGCCTTGAGTGGAAGCTGTGTGAGGAGCAGCTCAGGTCACTTGGTCTGGAGGAGACTGAGGGGAGACCTCAATGCAGTCTACAGCTTCCTTGTGACGGGAAGAGGAAGGGCAGACACTGATCTCTGGTGCTCAGTGATAGGACACAAGGGAATGGCCTGAAGTTGTTCAGGGGAGGTTCAGGTTGGATATTAAGAAAAGATTCTTCACCTACAGGATGGCTGGGCACTGGAACAGCTCCCCAGGGAAACTGTCACAGCACCAGCCTGACAGAGTTCAAGAAGTGGACAATGCTCTCAGGCACAGGGTTTGAATCTTGGGGTTGCCCTGTGAATTCCCAGGAGCGGGACTTTGATGATCCTTGTGGGACCCTTCCAGCTCAGGATATTCTGTGATTCTTTCTGCACACCAATGGTAAATAACATAATTCATCAACATTTTAGCAGTTCTTGAGACTCTATTACATGTAGTTCAAGTCAAGAAAGCCATGAAGATAAAAACTGCCCTTAAAAATCTAGTCAAGATGTGCTCTGTGACGAAACAGCTTGCAAACACTGAAAGTGAGAAACCACTGCACTTGAAAACAAAGTGCTTTCAGTTCTACCAAATGTGCTATTACACCAGATGTGTGTTAAATTTGTTTACATGTTTCTTTTTATAGCCAGTTTCAAACTGAGGCATTTAATCTTTCCTTAGATAAGTAAAATGAATTAATTACTATCAAATTCTAGACACATTTATTCTTTTTGTCACAACAGTAATTTACATGTCCTCCCTAAGAGAGAACTTGTACAGCTCAGAGTAGAAAAATACCGTTGACTACATTGTCTGAAAGCTTAAAAACTCACCTAATTCAAATAATTCCTTATTTCTACAGCAGCTTGTTAAAACCAAACAGCTTCTTTCTCTGCACTAAATAAAGTTAAGGTTAGGTCCAATTCTTCCCTCAATCACAGCTACATGCACCACCTTGCCTCTAGTACATTACAGACATGTAAGTCCAAAAGAGTTTTAATTTAAATCACCAGAAGATCAACATGCACACACACACAGAGGATCAACAGAACCAGCTTACATCCTGTAGCATGACTTCTATACAAAAAGCAAGAGGCAATTCGCATAGACTCTGAAACCACAGATCTTTCATAGAAGAAAAATCATTACTACTCAGGGTATTTCCCACTGCAAAGGTGAAATTCATAACGGAGAGTCTGGTCGGTTACATTCTAATCATTTTACGAAGTAAATTCAAAGCAGGTTGCCTTTAATTACAAAATAATGGGTAATTCTTCTCTGTCTTCATGTGAGGTCAAGAGAATGGCAAGATGAACTATATATCCTGTGAGACGGAAAACAGGCTTCAATAGAGTTTGCCTCTCAACTAATTCTAAATTCATCAGTGTTTTCATAATACGTAGTCAAAAATAAGCTGTTTTGGAAAAAAAAAAGAAAGCTTTAACCAAAGTACTACCCTGCTGCATAAGAAGCCTATCATGCTTGCAACATGTTTAACACATACCCACGTGGCTATGCAAAGGTAAACCCTCTTCATATTAAGTTTTCTAACAAATCTCAGGTATCTGAAGATGACATGCAGGCCACAATAAAATGACAGTCTAATTGGAAATTATAAGCAGTATCCTTTTCTGTCCAGTTACACTTAGTGCTTAATGGTTTTTTTTCACATAACTACTGTATAAATACTTTATGCCAGGACTGGACTTCTCTGTGCTGAACAATACCCCATAAGAACATCTGGGTTCAACAACAGAAATAGACATATCTGACAGTCATGTTCCCAGTTACATGACGGAGTATGCAATCAGGAACTGGGCAGCACACTGACTGCATTCCAATTATAACTAACCCAAAGACTTCCTGAAAAGAAAAAAAGACATTTTCATTAAAATATATTCTTCCTATCCTTCACTAGCATAGCAGCACAGTCAACAACACACACACCAACTGTTTTAATTTCTATTTATATAGTAAACCACAGGCATTGGAATGCATGAGAACTAAACTAAGAAAAGGTCTCAAACTGCTACAATTTATTACCTACAAACCATTTTCTTACAGGTATAATCATATAATCCTACTGAGCTCACAGATACCCATTCGCAAGACTCCAGTCAGTCAGTTACCAGGATGACTTCTGAGTATCTGTGTTGCAAGTACAATGATACAGCTAAACAAAATAGAATTACTTGCAGCCTGAGAATTTCACAATGAAGCCAATTAAATGCACAAGTCAGCAAGACTAGGATTATGACAAAAAAAAGTTACCTATAACAGGATAATAAGATAATGAGATTGCTCTTAACCAAAATATCAAAATTCAGGCTACTTCTTGAACCAACAGAGCACAGAACCTCCAACTACTTTCTCTGACACTGTCAGTAACAAAAAAAAAAACCAAAAACCCAACACCCTCCAATGTCAATGTATCAGCGTAGTACAACTCCTTATACCCTAAAAAAACCCTGCCATCACAACCTTTCATCTTTCTTGGCACTGTGAGAAAACAGCATAAAGGTCATGGAAAACAAACTTCACTCACATTCTTACAGGTGTCTCCTCCATATTAAAGCTGAAGAGCACCACAGAGAACCTTTTGGTGCCTTTGCAACATAACACTTCAGTTCCCACACCTCTGAAGTCAACATTTTTCAGCAGTATAGTCACTTCTATTTAAAAACAAAATAATACTTTGGGTTTACTGTTTATACACCAAAGTTGAAAATCAGAAGAAATACAGGATAATTGAACTATGCAGGAAAGACAGAATTGAGTAAGACCCTGAGTTTTTTCCTTTTTTTTTTTTTTTAGCTATGCAGCTACTGCAAAGAATTTAAAAGAAAAAAGAATCCTGAAGGCTCAGCTAAGTAGTTCTACATTCAAACGGGCTTAAAAAGATTTGCCAATTATATGGTCAAAAGTAAGAAGCTATAGTCAAAATGTCTTTTTTATATCATAACCTATTTTCCAAATGTATTAAGAAAAACTAATCTTTAATGTGAACTTTTAGTCATTCAACCAAGATTCAGCAAATTCTCAACCCACACACTTGATTTGTCGTGTATTTTGGCTGCTAAGTCTGACTCTAAAAGAGTGATGTGCTACCTTATTATTATTTTTTAAAAGATTTCTCTTGGGATTGCACAGCAAAGGAATGAGTATGTAGCCTATCTTACACAGGAAGGAGAGATTTTTATCCTTAAAAACAGGAGGTTCGCCCACATGATCACCTGGGACAAGCTTGGCCAGTGCAAGCAGGCTAGAAGGTTATAGGAGCCTGGGAATGTTTAACATCAAGAAAGTAATTACAGCCCAGCAAGATCAGAAGGAATTACACAGGAAATGTGAACAGTAACCCTTTCATGCCAAAAAAAAAATCATGAAAAAGTGAGCTCTCAGCTGCCAGACTACAAGGCTGTACAAACCAATTGCATAATGCAGGAATGGAAAAAACACTATATATTACTGGGCTATAAATTCCCAACGATGTGATAAAGCTACACCTCTACGAAAAGAACAAAACCCCCGGTCTTCCTTCTTGCTGTGTATATGCAGCATAATTAAAGCCCAGAAGAAACATGAAAAAGTTGCAAACACCACATAAGAACGGTCAGTTGTCTCTTCTGGACTTTTTATTTTAAATTTATGCTGACCAAACAGTGTTCCCTCTAGAAGATGGTCACACATCTTGTTCTTATTTAGTCATGGAAAACTTCTGTCCAAAATATGTAGTCCATTATTCAAGCAAGAATGAATTATTCAACCAAGGTAACTCTGTTACCTATTCCATAAAAATGAATCTCCCAAATTCTGAAATAAACCCCATAACTCAGCAGAATGGGCTCTAAGAGTACTCCATCTATTTGTTGGTGAAACAATTTCTATTCTCTAGGGACATGGGGGAATTTGAGTGATCTGACTGCAGTTCACTCTAGTTAGAAAGCCTTCAAGTGTCATTTTGGAAAGTGAACAGTGATCCCATGCCTGTTCTTCACACAGAACTGGAATCCATTTTAGTGAGACAAGACTTTATTAAGCTCCTCACAAACGAACACTGCATTCCTTTAAATCTACCAAGACATAATGCTGCACATAACCCCAGACAGACAAGAGATGAGCAATAAAGCAATCAAGCACTAGTGTTTTTATTAATTTATTGATTAAAATTACCATGAATATATTCTCATTAAACAAATATAAGCTCCCCTAAAACGAGTGCTAGTGTATAGCTGCTATACTGAAAAATGAGATAAAAAGATACTTTTAAAATTAAAAGAAAAACAATCAGTGAATTATCTTAAGCAATACACTTCTTTAGCTGTTCTTAAAATTACAAATCAGAACAGCATCATCACATATTGCATTGCCAAAACCAGTGTACCATACCACCACTTTAGCATATTTTCTTCCAACCTTGTCACTGAAGTGTTCCTCTCTATCTTCCTTTACTACCAAAGCCTTTCTTTTCTCATCTCTTCTGTTGAATTCTCTTTAGTTTCTGTTTCCTTGCCTTCACATCTAAGGTGGGTGGGATTTTCCATCACTAAAGCCGCATGCACAATCAATTCCTGGATGGCTGAAGTCTACTCAGCTACCTGCTCAGTGGAATTTCTAAATAAATAAAATCAAGGGACAAAAAAGAGAAAATACAAAAACAGCACATGAGAATTTCAAACACAGGCATGCAAACAGGGCAGCGACAGTGCAGCACACAAGTAACAAAGACAAAAAGTAATTGCTGACATTACTGCCTACACAAGTACCTGTAACTCCTATTCTTCAGGAGATAAACCTGAAACATGAAACAATTATATTTTCTATTATTTTACTGAGATGGAGGCTGAAAAGAGAGACAAGCACCATGACCTCACTCTGGAGACAAAGGGAAAGTTCCATTTTCTCCTGCACTAAACTTAATCCCACTTCTAAGGGTTGGTGATTTGCAAAAATAAACTGAACTAGCTTTCCCAGTCAACACACGTTCTTGAAAGATTAAAGTCACTTCTCCTAAATTTGTCTGTCTCCACACCAGATTAAAGATTCAGCAGTACAATATTCATACAAGATGTTAGCCAAAAAAATTCCAATAGTGGATGAGCCACTAGTTTTTCAGCAGCTATAAATGCAACACAAATCTATCCACAGCATGTAACAGTGTTTGCTGATCAGTCAGAAAAAAGTATTTCAATATTATTGCCAGATATTCTGTTTTCAAAGTCCTTGTATGTGTAAAGCAAAAATAGTCCCAGGTGATACTGTATGGTTTTTTCAGTTCGATATGCTTAAAACCCCAGCCTATTTTCAGCCAGGTGAACTGAGTGAAGTCTGTCAGAAGCCAGGAGCTACCTACAAGGGCTATTACTGTGCAAATGAGCTGGTGGAAACAGACCCGGGAAGGGTTCCCTGTACCTCCCAAGTGTAGGCAACGCATCAGCAACTGAGCATTCCCTTCAATACAGGAACTTGTAGCTGACTCAGCTGCTGCACCCTGAAGCAGCACTGTGGCTCACAGCAGTGGGCACTGCATAGGATTCCTTTGCAAATCGACATCTTCTACCTGACCACATCTGCTCTTTGTGAACCTCTTTGCAATTTATATCTGAAAACTAGTAGGAGTTGAACTCAGTGATGCTTGTGGGCCCCTTCCAACTCAGGATATTCCACAATTCTAGTGTACAACTACAAGTAATGCTTTTTAATTGGGAGGTTGCTTGCATTCATCTTACTTCTAGAAAGAAATGTAATTAACTTTAAAAGCCTTAAAAGTAAAAAATGCCATATTCTGTGAAACACACTTTGTAATGAAAAAGCGAATTCCAAAGATACTAGTTTTGAAAATTGCTATGCTTCTAAATACAGTAATTTGTAATATGACTAGATTTCAGCAGAAATTTAAAACTTCCTCTTTTGGGGACATCTACAGTCAGTCAACCTAACACAAGTTAATAATCCCACCCCGTGCCTTCCTCACTACAAGCATATGCATTAAACATTTTCTCCTTCCCAGTAACAGAGAAGTTTTCTAAAGATAATTGCCAAGACTGGATTATCAAGTAACTACACCATTCACAGACAAGTGTTGGAGAGGGAGGCCACTAAAGAAAACCTGAAAATGTTCTCTGTAAATATCCTCCAAAAAGGCAAGCATGGCTGTTCTCTCTCAACCAGTACTGACCTCTACAAATTTTTTATCTATTAATTTTGCAAATATTAATCAACATTTGAGAAATAATCTTTCTAGTGTTTCATGTATGAAATGTTAGAAAGAGACAATTCAAATAAATTGTTTCCATTATTGAACAGCACACACTTTAAAACATAATTCCACTTAGACAAAAGAAGGCTAACGTGCCCAAGTTTATAATGTCTCTCATCACTGAAATCCCTCAGGGTTAAATAAGACCCAGGATACTTAGCATGTCCTATTTCTCTGATAAGACAGGACAGTTGCAATAGTATATGGGTACAGTCCACTTTACAAATTATTACTTTACTTTTTGTTTTAAAGTCGGAAGATGCTTTGCAAATTATTAGATATTACCATCAAGACAATACTCTTTTTCCTTGACTTGCATTTTGACAGTCAAATTAAAACCCATTATTCTACAACTTCTGTAACCAAGATTTCATACTTCTTGATTTTTTAGCTTTTCCAAAATGAACAGCTTCCTGGAACAGGAAGAGACTTATGTAGAACAAACCAGTTCTATATTCAGGAGTTTCTATCAATTCTGTTAGCATTATTCTTAATCTAAGAAATTTTTCTGCTTCTCAAAAGCTGATCAGCTAAATCTTTCAAACGTATCTGCATTTCTGTAGGTGTAGAATAATTTTAAAATTGCAAAAGAAAGTAAGAGTTTGGTCTGCTTTAATCTTGAACATGAACAAATTTTCTTGTCTCAAAATTGAACAGAAATTTCACTTTCCAATGAACATCAATATTTTATACCAAACGTGAAGATTTTTAGATGCAAAAAACACCTTCAAAAAGCTTTCAAAACTTTTATAGTGAATTAGATTAATTATACCTCAATAACACTCTAGCTCTCCTCACAATACACAGCTATCTTCAAAGCATGCTAGTACATAAATGTAGGTTTGACACTTGCACAAAATCATGAAAAAAGAAACAAAACAGGTATAACCTTGATCTAGCCTAAACAGACTCTACTGTTTCATGCTTCTTTTGAAGCAAAATCGTACTGTGTAAAAGAAGCCTCGCAAATTCTTGATTGCTTAAATGACCTAGAACACGGTCTTTAGATATAGAATCCACAGCTTAACCATTTTTCTAAATTTTTTTATGCGGCCACGAAGTCTTTCTGACACAACAAAGCATTTGACAGCCAGATGAAAAATACTTGTAAGAAATTAAGTTCAAGGCAAACATAAAAGATGCTGATCAAACACACCCAAACCGTTAGTTTCACCAACTCACCTTAGGCAGAACATGCCCTAAACTGGTCAGAGGTGAAAAATCCCGCACTGGACTAGACTAACTCAGTGCCTGAATAACCCTCCCACCAGCTGCTGCTCAGACCTGGCTTCCTTATCATTTAGGAAATCAAAGAGTCTTCACTCAGTCCTCTTGGAGCAGCTCTGACCACAATTATCTCCAGGCCCGTCACTTTCAAATCACTGAAATTAGCTGTCTAACCAAGAAACTCAGTAAGCTACAGCCACCAGGCAGGTTAGTTTGTCCTGTTTTCTTTTAGCAGTGCACTGACATTTTTTATCAGCAAAAGACATGGGAAGATTTGTTCTCAAACCTGAACAGCACACTCTGGACTTCGAAGAGGAGAACAGAGCATGTACATTACACACCTTACACAACCAATGCTTGGATCAACTCACCACCCTACACTAATTGCTTTTGAAAAACAAAGGCAGACTTTATATTTTTACTAAACACACAATAACATACATTCCTTTTAATTCAAATCCCACCTCCCCAGCAAATTTTAAGAGCTACCACCGGAGCTAGACAAGAGTCCAGCTTCACCACCAGAACAGAAGACCCAAAGCAGGAGTCAACATGGTTTACTAAAACATTGACACAAGACTAATGAGAACTATGTCAAAGAAAAGTAGATTTATTACTGTCCTCCCCTCCAGTCACTGTATAGACGTGTTTTTCATCACTGAAATAGACAAATTGCTCCAGAAATTATCAAGTACACCATTTTACACATACATCAGAGAATTGGCACAATTTTCAAATACAGCAACCTGTAACCAAAATTATGAAAATATGCTGTAAATTACATTGTATTTATGTTTCTATAAACTATACTGTGGCAATATAGACTCTTGTAGTGCAAATAGATGATGAATGAAAAACAAAGATGTGAGAAAGAAAAACAAACAAGTAATCAGTCCACTAACTAACAAACTACACCAGGTGTTTTCAGAAACGACCCGCAAAAAAAAAAAGCCACTGCTGACTTTTGGAGCATTCTGTTCATTTATAAAAGTGAAAAGAAACAATTCAAAGCAACAAAATTCTCCAGGATTCCACGTACATCTGGAACCCACCTGATTATGTAAAGACTGGAAACGTGTAGTGGTGGCTTTTAAATGCATATTTTTCAAATAGTGACAATCCCAAATAGCAAAGCTTACTTTTCAGAGGTTCCAACCCTAAATAATGTTTAAACTTGACTTATTATTTTAGACTTATCATCCCTGGCAGAGTACCTCCCAGTTACCGAAGTTTTTCTGCCCTGACAGGGGAATTCCATTTCTAGGATTCATGCAGAGAAAATGCTTCAGTATAAATCGTGGCTATTCTAAGCCAGGAAAATGTCCCACAGATCACTAAGTTACCATCTTTCAGGCAAGTTCTCCATAATTAAGGTATCAATTATAATTTCACAGGCGTATTTTATTTTATAAATAAACTCTGTTTCCACAGTTTGCACTGTGGGAAAGAACGTCTGCGTCAATGCATCAACCCTTGCAGCATGGCAAGTTTTAACTGAGTGCCAGCTCTAAATGTTATAATACGGATTCTAGCATGGAAAAAACAGGAGGAAGACTTCCCTCTCACCCCCAAATTCCCACAAGCCTTCTGAATTTTTTTATTCCTGCCACGGCACCTCCCTGACATCTGCTCTTTGCTGCTCTAGAGCCAAATACAACAAATTTAACTCAATCTGCTGCTAAAGACACCAAAAATAAAAACTGCAGCCTCCGTAAAATGGAGAGAAAAGGACACTTCAGTGGGAATGAGCAAAAGCCAATTGTGCAGTCTTTTCCTGCTGAACACTGCTTCTGATGCTTTTATCACATTGTTTTATATTTGAGTTTGATAGAGACCGAAAGCAAACAGTTTCTAAGACTTGAACCATGCCAAGAGAAAAGACTGGCAGAGCGACAAGCATGCTCATTTAATTAAGATACCCCCACTGCTATTTTTATGACTTTTTACATACTTGCTGGGAGTTGGCAGGGTGACACAGAAGGCCAGTGTTAGCTCATTTCATCCTCCCAAAATATTCCATCACTCTAGGTACAGAACAAACTTGTATACTGACTTGAATTAAATTACTGCAGGAACGCCAACTTAATGCACGAGCCCAGGCAAAAGAAAAATCAAAGCTGAACAGGACAGTGTCTCATGAGTGACAAGTCAAAAAACAACTGGCCTATGTTAATCCTTTCCAATTTGATGAGGACCCTAATGTTAATCCCCAAAACCTCTTATCCAGTGTCCCCATCTACAAGAAAAACAAAGTAAATCAGTGGATCCTACCAAGGGAACTAGACATATTACCAAGTGGGCATCTCATCTAGATATAATCCAACACAGGGAAAGAGAGCAAACAAATTAGTGAGATGCTGTAACTCTTTCTCCCATAAACAAACTAGAGATAGACTTAATTCATTTACTCACACCATCAACACAGTTTTTAGATGAGCTTTATTAAAAATCATGACAGAAAAGATAATACTGCAAGTAACAAAAAGATGAGGGATTATATTCTTTCAGGAGAAAAGGTGACTTGAGCCTGTGGAAATATTCTTGCACTCTAACTTACCAATTCCATTATAATTTTTCTAAATTAAAATTATCCCTAGACTGCAGAGCTCAGTCTTACCAGTTTAAGAAATATATCCTTTCTCAAGTTTCCTTTCTCATTTTGCCATCCTAGTTTCACAGAATGTCCCCTTACTCTTATAGCATGAACCAACAAAACAAAAGCTTTTGAGTTAGTTCTCTCAAACAATTCATCATTCTGTGTACTGGTGTTATACTTCTCCACATTCACTGCCTCTCAAAGGCTAAACAATCTCTTTTGTTACAATTTCTCTTTACACAAGTATGTTTCCATACCCCCAGATTCCTCTTTTAGACTCTTCCCTGATTCCCATCTTCTCTACATCCTCTTTAGAGGCATCCAGCCCCACATCCACTGTCATGGCATGCTGTATGACAGTAAGATACTGATTTTTACAACAGCATCTCCATCACACTGTTTATTCTGATTGCAAGTACAAACACAGGTATCAGAAGTTCAGAGAGCTCCCAGAAACAAGATTCCTAACACTCAGTCCCCTGCTTGAGGATGTGGGATTACTAACATGTCAAGACATCATCTGGGGCCAGGTAGTCCTTGCTTTCTCATCCTTCAGCGCAATTTCTTCCTTCTATCTCACCCATTACAGTCTGCAAATCTTTGCCGCTTGCCAGTCAGAGTATCTGCCCAGAAAGAAAATCACTGGTTTATAGGAGAACACAAACACACACTAAGCAAAGGTAACTGCCCTAGACTTTTTGCTTTTAGGTCTTCAATGAGGCATCAAGTGTGCTTTGGCACAAGAGCAAGTCAGTAAAAAAATACAGTAGGCCTGCTCTTTGAAAAATTAAGACTGTAATAAAGAAGATAACTCATACTATATGGAGGACAAGAATATTCTGCATCCCACTTATTCCACCAGAACTATGGAAAATAGATAACATCTCTGAATTAATTTACTAAATACCATAAAATATAATAGATACTGTATCAGCCCTTAAGAAGTACAATCCAGCCAAAACTAGAAAAAAGTTTCCTTGCATGAAATTTATAATTTGAAGACTTGAAATCACAACAGCCTATCTCCATTTTTCTCTGGAAGCTAAAAAAACCAAGAGAATCTGTAAAACTTTTTTTTCTCAATGATGAGCAATACTGTAAAGTTTGCTTAATATTGCTGTTCAGGGAAAAACATGATAGAGTGATTGACCCGACTCTCTGCTCTTAAACACGCTGCTAAAAGAACAAACTATTTGTGAAAATAACAAAAACCAGCTGAAGGCATTTGGGTGGTCTCTGTTTGAGTCCTGTAATATAGAACAGTTCCTTCTTTCTAAATCCACTACTGATTTGTGTTCCTGCTTCAGTGAAGCCTCGAAATCTGTTGATGACAAAAGCAACACAACCCACTGAACATCCATATTATTTCACTGGCAGGCTGGTAAGTTCTAAGTGCTTGATTCATCACGCACAGAGTAGTACAATAACATATGCAACAGGACTATGCAGGTTTCTATATACTGATCCTTTTTAATTCCCTAACAGAATTTTGGGGGGGTCATATAGTTGTATCTTTAGGCCAGTGCACATAGTTAGCAGAGACCAATGTTAAGTAGTTCAACTTTACTGCCCTGCTTCCCAAAAGCACAGATCATCCTTACGTCTTCACCAGCTGTTCTGTTTTGATTCAGCTGAAGTAGAGCAGGAACTGTGAGAACCTCACATCTTGGTGTATGTAGCACTCTTTGAAAGGGCAGCCTGATGTAAATCTGAAATTACATACACCCACAATAAGCAGACTGTAGTCTCACATAGGAAGGCAAACCAGTCAAGGCCAAAACCCCACCAAAATTAAGTTCTATGTCATACAGCAGAATACTGAAGTGTGCTCAAAACTATAAAAATTAGTAACATTTTTGTAAAATCCCTATTTTCTACAGTTCATCCAAATAACCACAAGCATACATATAAGAAAAGTGAAGTGGCAAAGAAGCACAGGTACAACAGAAATGACATCAGTCTAAACTGTAATTTGTCACCATGCACCATTTTCATAATGTTAGCCCAAGAGAAAAATCCTTTAAAGAAGAGATACAGTCCCCTGCAATTGTTGTTAACAGCTGAATAAAGCACCAAAAATTGAGACAATGCACCTTTGAAAGGTTGGTTTCTGCTTTGGGGTCACATAAAACAATTAAATACTTCCTACAGACATTTCAGCATTCAGCCACTGGTAACCTAGGGCTTCATGAAGAAGAATGAGTGTGGAAACATAGCTCTGACTGCTCTGCCAGCCAAACCCGAACAGCAAAAATTCTTCCTGGAACTGTAACTTCTAACCAACCTAACATTCCACACCAATTTCAGTCATAGATCCTAGTAAGCCTACCAGAAGTAGTTTCTATCCCCCACAACTCCTTTTTCTATCAAACAAATTTACCAAGCTGCTTTTCCAACCCTTTAGCACCTGCTCCTCCTGGCAAACACCCAAGTGAGCCACAAGAATACTCCGGTCTCCCCAGTGACTTGCTGAGACAGAGGCTCTCCAGCAGGGCTGAGACAGTCCAGCTCTGAAGTTCACCACATGACCTCTTCTTGGCATTAACCATGACACTTTTCCTAAACCAACAATCTTGGGTTTAGACTTTCTGAAAAACAACAACAGGCTAAGCCACAAAATGAAACAACACAATGCGTACACAGAAATTAACATCCTAGAGCAGCCTCTAAAAGTAAAAGTTACACTTCAAAAAAAATAGATGTTTATTATTCAGTACTCCATAATTTTACTCTTTTTAAGATTCCATGAAAAAAAATCTCATCACTCTGCAAAAAATAAAAGCTTAACCACAAATGAACCAACCACAACACATTACACTTCTGAAACATGCACTGAGCTACTGATTACATTCTTTCCATTTGTGCAACAATTCAAGGTGGACTGACAGCTCACTACTAAGCCTCTTCTGGTATGAGGACACTAGCCAGCCTCCCTTCAAGCAAGCCTTTCAGTACTGTACGGCCTTCAAAAAGATGCAAGAAAGAACCAAAGATAAAAAGAACAGTTCACAGTCTAGGTGAAGGAATTATTCTTTCCTAAAATGGTAAAAGGCTGAAGTGACAAACCAAAGATAGTCTCTCCTTAATTTGTGCCCTTTCACACCCTTGTTCAATACACAGTACAGTTCTACCACAGTTAGGTTTTCAGTGTTTTGATTACATTCTTCATACTAACTGGAAGAATTATCAGATTACAATATATTGCTATACAAACAATGCTAACATTTCCTACAACATTTGATTATGCTATGAATACCCATGAAATCAGTCCTTTAAAAAAGTAATGCTTGAATACTACTGTCACTAGGCTTTAAACAGCCAATTAAGGACAAACCAATACCAGCAAGTACAGTATTATAATACAGTAAGTCAAAGACACATAATTAGCAAATATCAGACTTTGCAATATTTGAATAGGATGGTTTCTACCCAGTTGCTCTGTAGTTTCATGAGGTAACAAGACCAACAGTAATAGAGCAAATACAAAACAAAGACAACAGCATTCTCTAAATGTGATTTTAAGCTGGCAGTAAGAATCTCTTTGTTACACCAGCACAAGAAAGAATGAATTTTTAAAAACCCACAACTTTTTATTCTTGAAATTAAAAAAATTAAAAATAAAGATCTATGTCACAATTTAATGGTGGTTACATTGTAAAGAAATCTGTAATTCACTCAACTTTCACAGCAACAACATACAAATATGCTCCATGAGAAAGGGCTCAATGATTATTCAAGCATCATTATTCTCTTATTTGCCAATGTTAGTCTTGCAAAAATATATATTCATGTTTTAAATTTATATATATGCTGATGTGCTCATATGCTTAAATTTGAATATATGTTCATGTTTAAAATTTATTCTTAAAAAATATTTTTAAGTAAAAGCAAGTTCTCTGTGAATTAAAATGCCAACATGAAGCATTAAGTCTTAGCAAATAAGGCCCATGTCCTGTCTTGACTGCAAATAAGGATGAATATCAAAACGTATCTTCCTGCTGCTCAACCACTAATATCTTTTATGGAAGTTATGAAAATAATTAGTTTCACTGAAGTACAAGCCCGGTGGAGTATATCCCCAATGACCTTAACGGATTTTAAATGAACAAATAAACAGCAACTCAAATACAGAGGCAAAAACTGTGTTTGTGTTCAGAAAGACACAGAATCAAAATCTAGAATACTCTGCAAGGATATCAACTGTAATTTTAACATACCCACCTTATACATCCTGCTGCTGCTATGGTCAATGAAACATTTCATCCATCTTAATTCCTATTTCAAGGAAATAAAAAACAAACAAACACAACAAAAAGTTCCAGTATCTCAGGAAATATATTTAGCAAAGGACAGAAAAGCATATTTAACAGAAGAGATAAATATTTTAGGAAGTGATAAATAAACTAGAATTCTACTTAAACATGTTTACCCACAATACAACAGCATCTCCTCTGAGGCATACCAGTCCATTAACAGGACTTTAGACTAGAGATCACAATTAAAAATTTCTGAATAAATGTTGCAAATATAACTGATAAAAGTTCACACATTTCTGATTTTACCATGCACTTCTAAAACTCCAAAGTTTCTTTAGTTGCAACTGCAGTAATATTTTTAGTCAGCTTCCAATCAAAGTTCTATATTCAACATTTGGCTACTTCACCTTGACTTGACACCACCTACCTCCCTAGGTGCAAATAAATACATAAAACCATCACCAGTTTCACATAGACATTTAAAACATTAAACCACTTCTATAAATGTTTTACCTGTGCACACAAAAATGCTTGAAACAGCCCAAGTCACTGATGAAGAACACTCCTTCCGCCTAGCACAACATAATCCTTGAACCTGCACATCAAAAACATATGACAATCACTACAAATTTCTAAGGTTTCATGTGAGAAAGTCAGAAATATCTCATCATATGCTCTCCCTGCCTTTGCTAGTTCTGATATTCTCACTCATTAGTGGGATGAGGGAACATAGAAAAGTAGTATTTTCTTCATTAAATGCTTTGAACAACATTTCAATTACAACTTTAGCTACTGCACAATCTGTCTCTTAAACAGCCTGCCCAAAAGCTAAAAATATTTGAACCACAGCATAGTTCTGGTTTTCCTTTGATCCTCCAGTTATCATGACCCAAAAATATTTTTATAACTAAATACTAAGATCACTAGATCATTACAAAAAATATTTTAAACATGTAAGTTGTCATAAGCTTCTTCCCTTCCTTTTCCTTTCTGACTTTTGACAAACTCTAAGTTGGGAAAAATCCAATTCTTCTAGCTACTGAAGCAGAAAAAAAAAGCATTTGTCCCTGAATTATATTTATTTCGCTTCACATAAAAATAACTTTGAGAAATATTAACTTAAACTATTACTAAAACTAACTAGCTACTATCAGGTTATTGAACGAACAAACAAACAAAAGAACAACAGCTCAGTATTTTGGCTGCTGAATAGTTCTGTGGGAAAAAAAAAATCTGCATACAAACTACTATGATCCAAGGGAGCTGTGCATTTACCCTATGTTATCCTCCTCTTGCCTTTTTATTAAGGAATAATAACATCAGAAAGACCACTTTTAATGGCATATTACAAGTTCAGATAAATCAGTACAAGAAAATTCAAGACTATATTTAGCTTAACTATACAGCATTTAAGGGATAGGCTGTTGACTGAGACTTTACCACACATTAAAAAGCTTCACCAAGGGTTAACTTTGAAAAGAAAGGAATTAGGCACAAGATGTACCACTGCAATTTTAATTTAGGTATAGAACTAGGTAAAACTTTTAATAAAGCATTACTTTTGGGCAAAATAAATTGAAACAAGCCAATCTTTCATATTGTTTCAAACCTGGCACACTGCACACATTTGCAGTCTTTTCAAAAGACTTCTTACGCTGCTTTAAAATGCTTCTCTCCTTATATTATCTATGCCAGACACATCTGATCACTTGGAAGCTGGGATATGTTGTGTCATTATTAAAAGTTCTAACGGATTCATAAGCCGACAGGCCTCAGTAAGTTACACACAAACAACTCTACACCCGTTTACTACATCCATTTCTGCAGCCACAGGACAAAACCCATTTGGCTGCCCGTTCCTTCCAAACCGTAAGGAGCCCGAGAGGACTGCGCACCGTATTTGGACTTTTATGGAAGCAGCAGCCCGTTGATGAAACATCGCCGAGGCCGCGGAGTCAAGAGCTCGGCGCACAGCCCTGACTCACGCTGGCAGGGACCGCACGGGAGCCAAACCCTGTCACGGCCCAGCGCCGCCAAACCCGGAGGCACCCGCTGCCACCCCTCACACAAGGCACTCTCTGTAGCCACCACCAAATAAAGCGGAACCGGTACAAGTAACCTTCGTGACTTGTAGGAACCTGTCCTACGCGGCCTTTCTGCAGATCTTTATTATTAAACATCCGAACCGGCAACTACAGTCACGCCTTCTCGCACTCGAGGGAAGGGGTGATACCGCGGGTCGGGCTGTGACACCCTCGGGGCCGGGGCTCGGGTGGCCGTGGTGGCTCTGAGCTCACACGGCGCCCCCGGCCGAGCGCCGCCGGCCCCGCACCGCCACTCCCGGGCTCCGGCGGC
>VXAC01006147.1:28399-124888 GCA_013399225.1 Rhipidura dahli | reverse complement strand
AGAGCCCCGCGGAGCCGCCCCGGAGGCACAGAGCCCCGCGGAGCCGCCCCGGAGGCACAGAGCCCCGCGGAGCCGCCCCGGGCACCGCTGTGCTCGCTGAGGTCTCCCCACTGGAGTGGGGGGAGCTGCGTTGCCAGCCGCCCCCCAAAACTGATGGTTGCCAGGCGGTGGGATGTGGGATTTTGAAGGGTAGGTCAGAAAAAGGAGTCGCTGGAAAGTACAGGAATTGTGCTGGAAAATAAGCTTGAGGGCAATAAGCTTGAAAAATAAGCTTGAAAGCACTGGGTTAGAGGAAGTGCAGTTGTCTGAACATGAGCCAGCTTGAAGGCCAGTGGCATCCAGGTCTGTACCAGCTGTAGTGTAGGCTGCAGGAAGAGAAGAGTGATTGTGGTTTGTGGAGACCAGTTGGCCTGTGGCACAAGGGACAAATAGCGTGCACTGGGGGGACAGTCCCTGGTACCAAAGAACCTCCCGCGGTTGGGGTGACAGGAAAGGCTTCCCCCAGCATCCTTTGCTTTGCTATGGTAATGTACCCCAGTTCTGCTTCCCTGGTTGGCCCGTCGGCCTCCCCATCCCTTTGTTACCTAATATGTCCCTGATCTAGAAGATTGTCCGCTCCCTGTTCCCCCACTGGCCCTTGCCCCATCACCACTCCCTCAGTTTTCCCCACTGGCTCCCTTACCCTCGCCCCGTCTGTGTACTGCTCTCATGCCCTAAGATAACTGGTTTGTGATGCTCCCTCTGCTCCCATATATAAACCTGGACCCTCCCGTGTTCTTGGTCTTTGTCCCTGGACGCCTTCATGCATGTGGCTGCATTAAACTCCTCCTGTGGAACCCCATATGAAGACCCTTCCTGTCTCTTTGTCGTCCACTCATTTTCTGGAGCTACCCATGTGTGCATGTGTGTGTGTGTGTGTGTGTGTGCGTGCGTGTGTGTGTGTAGTGATCCTGCCGAGCAGCTCTGCCTTGGAGATGCTTTCAGAAGGTCATGGCACCTCACCATCCAGCACCACCAAGATGCTGTGACTGGTTCTGTACCAGGCGGTGGTGAGGCCATGTGTCAAGTACTGGGCTTGGTTTTGGGGCCCTCATTTTAAAAGACATTGAGATGCTGGAGCATGTCCAGAGAAAGGCAGCGAAGCTGGTGAAGCATCAGAAGCACAAGTCTATTCAGGAGCAGCTAAGGGAGCTGGGAGTGTTTAGTCTGGAGAAAAAGAGGAGCAGGGAAGACCTAGTTGCTCTTTAGAGCTACATAAAAGGAGGTTGGAGTGAGGTGGGGGCCAATCTCACAAGTAACAAGTGACGGGACTTCAAAGTTGTGACAGGGAAGGTTTAGTTTGGATATGAAGCCAATCATCTTGAGTATCCTCACAGCCTCATACAATATGTACAGGTAATCAGGCCCAGCCAGCATGGGTTGATTAAAGGCAGGTCCTGACTGACTGACCTGATCTTCTATGACAGGGTGACCCACTTAGTGGGTGAGGGGAAAGGCTGTGGATGTGTCTACTTGGACTTTAGTAAAGCCTTTGACACTATTCCGCGCAGCATTCTGGAGAAATTACTGCTCATGGCTTGGACAGGTGTGCTCTTCACTGTGTAAAAAAACTGTCCAAATGACTTGGCCTAGAGAGAGTTGGTGAATGGAGCTACATCCAGCTGGTCACTGGTCACCAGTGGTGTTCCTCAGGGCTCAGTGTTGGGGTCAGGCACATTTAATACCTTTATTGATGATCTGAGTGAGGAGACCAAGAGCACACTCAGTTTGCAGACACAAAAAGTTGAGCAGAAATGTTGATCTACTGGATGGCAGGAGGGCTCTGTGAGGGATGTGGACAGGCTGGATCCATGGGCTAAGGCCAGTGGTATGAGGTTCAACAAGGCCAAGTGCCAGATCCTGCCCTTGGGTCACAGCAACCCCCGCAGTGCTACAGGCTGGGGGAAGAGCAGCTGGAAAACTGCCTGGTGGAAAAGGACCTCAGGGTGTTGGTGGACAGCAGCTGAATGTGAGTCAGTCGGTGCCCAGGTGGGCATCAATCTCTTTTGCCAAGTAACAAGAACTAGGGTGAGAGGAAATGGCCCTGAATTGCACCAGGGGAGGTTTAGATGGGATATTGATAAGAACTTCTCCAGCAGGGTTGTTTAGCACTGGGACAGGCTGCCAAGGGTAGTGATGGAGTCAGCATCCCTGGAGGTATTTAAAAGATGTGTAAAGAAGTGCTTAAAAGACATTGGGCTTAGGGACATGGTTTAGTGCTGGACTTGGCACTAGTTAATTGTGTTAACAGCTGGACTTGGTGATCTTCAAGTCTTTTCCAATCTATATGATTCTATGGGTCTATGAAAAGAAAAATGAAAGTGTGTCAAAAAAAAAAAAAAGGATAGTACGGGATTTAAGAGAAGGCTGAAGGGAGAAGTGATTTGGGCAGGAGAGAGGTGGGAAGGTGCAGAAGAAAGAAGGGAAGTGTAGGATATATAGGTGTGAAAAGAAAAGCAAAGGGAATGCAGAGATGTTACTTGTGGGGAAGAAGAGGACTTCTATCTGCACCACTTCAAAGGTTATTGGAGGTTGAGGCCATGTCCTTTTCCAGTTTCATCCTGTGATGCAGGACTGTCTCCATCTTCACGAGCTCCTCTCACGTGCTCTGCCAGGACAACCCATCTCCCATGAGCCTGCACTCAGCACAGCTTTCTGGTCATTTGCTGGAAGAAAGGGTGACAGGGATCCCCTAGCCACAACTGGAACAAAGAATCTGTGGAAAAGCATTGACACAGCTTCTGGGAAGTGGGAGTAAGGGAAAGGAGGAAATGGTGTTAAGCTAAGCATTTAATTTGGATGGGTTTTGCTATCATGTATTTAGCATCGTGATGCAGTCGTGCTAAGACCAAAAGCACCAAAAGTGGCAAAAGAAATCAGTGTGGGAGAAGATAGAAGGAATATGGAATGTCTTCCAAATATTCACATTTCTTTACATGTACCTAAGGCTGAAATGTGAATTGTGTAGTTATAGACTGTATGCTAACAATTAGAAATATATATAAAATGTATGTGCAGTTTTCTGAAGACCTGTTTCTGCAGCTCACTGCAAAGTGACAGCTAAGGAAGCAGATATCCTGAGTATCTGACTCCTTTTTCCAGTGTAGCCAAACAATGGCAAGAAGGTGAAAGTTTAGGCTCTTTCTGAGCTCAGATTTCCTGAAAATAAATGTGAATTAGAATTAGTGATTCTGAACATAAGCACACTTTTGTGAATACCGTAACTGCATCCTGGCAAATGAAATTTGTGGTGATAAAACAGGCAGACTGGCTCAAAGTCATTTCAGAACATTTATGATATGATACTTCCCTTCAGTCATGTGTTCCACTTGGAAGTTCTGTATCTGAAATTACTATTCCAGTGCTTCAGAATACTTCATTTAAAAGTCATTGACAATTTCAACAGGAACTTAAGTTTAAAAACAAACATACTTATTCTTCACCTTTATATACCTACTAAAGCTGAAGTGGTTTGCAGTTACAGTGAATTCAAAGGTGATTCTTCCAAATGGTGTTAAATAGTTACAATTACTTTTGAATTTATGCAAGTCCTAACTGTTGCTTAAGCAAAAGTATTACCATATTCACTGTATGAAGTGCCATTCTGAACCATAGATGGGACATAATGAGCATACACTTGATACATTACATGCCACTTGGAGAGATACTAAATATTCCTTCTTATGTGCACACGTATTTGTGCCTTTACAAACTATTAGTTTTCATTAAAAAAAAAAAAAAAGCCACAGTGGATTTATCTGTTGCTAGTGAAAAAGAAAAGAGATCTGATGACAATAAAAACTTCATGTATAGACTGTTTTCAGTATTCACAGAAAAGTTCAGTCATTTTTAATGGTGTATTAATTTTCCTCAAGCCTTACTTCATGATATACTGTAGAAACTTTGTAGCAATGATAATTAATGTCAGTCTGGAATATCGAGTTTTAAAACAAGACTGGAAAAATTATTCATTGTGACTAGTTGAAGAAGATATTTTCTGTGGTGTATGTAGCACCTCAACATCTGAGCTTATGATATTCAGTAGTACTGTTTCCTGAGTGTTTTTCAGAAAAGTGTGTCAGTGATCTCAATTTTATTATAAAGGCTTTTGTGGAGGAGTTTTTCTTAAAAGTAAAGGAATAGAATGAGTTTCTGCTTAGAATCGAAAGTAAACCGACCTTAGTCACCAATAAACAATACCATAGGAAAAAATGAAAGCTGTGACATCTGATGAAGATAATACTTTCTCTTTTTGCAGTCTAGAGAGGACAAAGAGCTACTGTTTTAAAGATTACATTGGTAATAATTTAGAAGAGTGGTAGTGTATTATCAGATAGAAGAAACTGAAGAGAATACCTACATGATTAAGAATTTTATGATGTACAGTATTAATGTGCACTACTTAGTAGTTTAGGGTAATAAAAAATCCATAGCTGCAACGCCCACATTATTTTTTTTGTATTTAGCAATGTGGTATATTTTCAGAATTAAATCAATAGAGGTGTTTGCACAGCAGTGCTTTTACCATATATCAGTCTAAGTGGAAATGCCAAACCATGATTATAAAGGGGTGAACCACTGTGTTCTGTGGTGCTGTGAACTGGAGCCTTTATGGGGAGAGCAGCAGCAACAGACAACTGCAATACTTCCTACCCTCCTATAATCCGTGAAGTTTTAGAAAATTAATCGTTACCCTGCTGTTCTCTCTTGCACTTTAGTCTACATAGAGGAATTTTACATCACCTTTAAAGAAAATCTGCTCACATACAGTGAGGTATTACTGCATAGTACTAGTTTGCTTTAGACCAGGCAGAGAATCATTTAGGTTAAGGTTGATTTAGGTAGTTAAGGTTGGAGTACTTCAGAACACTGTTATTTAAAGATGATGAAGCTACTTAAATCCACTGCAGTAAAGCACAGACTCAAAGAAGTTGGGGAACTTGGACAATACCAAACACCAGTTGTGAAAAACCTCTTAGTACCAGGCTTCTCCTGCTTCCTACAGATTAGGCCTCCTGCTGACTATTTGTACTTTTTAAACGTGTAAGAGATTTAAGTTTTAATGTCTGCACCTCAGTTCACCTACCTTTGAAACAGCAGTGGTAATTCTGACTTAAATATTGTGATAATACATTAATAAATATGAGCAAAACTCTTTGAAGTTGGAAAATATAATGAGATTTAAGTACATTCCTTTTTGTCGTGATTAACCTGTCAGATGTTTAAGTGCTGAAATGCTGCTTTTGGGGGGGAAAAAAAGGGAAATGCCAATTAAGATAATAAAGAAGCCAAGATCCAGATCAAATAAGTAGAACAAGCAACTAAAATAAATACAAGGGAAAAAATCCAAGGGATAGAGCAGATCTAAAAAGATACGGCTCAGAAAAAATGAGAAGGAAAAAATCTGAAACAAATGCTCTTGGAAATTGGAAGGGCAGTCAGTATGCTGGTGAGAAACACCTTTGCATAAGATTCAAAGTGATGAGTATTAAGACAATGTGTCAGAGAAGTCTGGGCAGCAGTTTAACTCCCACAGTCTCCAACAGATCAATGGTGCCCTGGAAGTTCTTGTTTGTTCTCTGACTCTATCAGAAGGCTACAGCACTGCCTCAAATATATGAGCTCAAGTACCTCCGGTGTTAGGGGATGGCCGAATGGCAATTTTCAGATAATGATTTTGATCTTATCTTGAAACAGACTGGACAAGAAGACTGAGACTGGGCAGAGTCCCGTAAGTGAAGTAAAAAGACTGAAGTCTGCTGAAGTGGGACAGGATAGACTTGCAGGAGTAGGTAGAAGGAAGAAGGACAAATTCATGGACAGCAAGCAGAATAATCTTGCACACAAGAACACACCCTATTCCAAATCCTGGAATGGATCAGAGATGCTGAATTTTAATATTCCCCCTTACAGTAATATATATCTGCAGGTTAAAGGTCAAAAGCATATATCTTCATTTGCACAGAAGAGGAGAATCCATCTCTGCTGGTGGTCAGCACAGTAGTCAAAAAACCAGCACGCTGTATGGTTGATCGCCCACCTTGCCAGAAAAGGAAAGTAAATACACAGGAATTGCTCATTTAGTGAACCTCTCGTTCTATTTTTTTTTTTTAAAAAGTTGGACACAAATAACTAAGAACTGTATCATCATCAAGAGCATGAAAGCCAAAATCAGGCTAGTTGGCATTTCCTAAATTCTCAGTACGTGATTTCTCAAACTCTTAAAATTCTTTCAACATAGTTTGTTGTGAAAGCCAGAATTTATGTCCTTTATTATTGCTTTATAGAAGAGAGTAGGAACATATTTTAAGTATTTGTTATCCTTCTTTTGAGGTGACACTTTCAAAAGCTTCTAAGAAATCTTAAAGTAAGGAAAAACTATCTTTGAACTGATTTTGTACCAGCTTAGGTTGACTGATTTTTAAAAGACAGCAATAGATTTCAGCAACATGAAAGACTTGACTGGTGATGCCAAATAAAAATTATTTTTAAAAACCCACAAGCTGCTTGTTCTAACGTTTTCATTTTGTGCCCAACAAGTTGATCTCTGTCCTTCCAGGTATTAAAATACTGTGACAATCCAAGAACACATAGTTCTTGTCTCTTATTTTGTTTTTCTTAACGAGAAGCCAAGGAAACACACATGACTGAAAGGAAACCTGCAGGCTTACAAGCAGGAAGAAGCAAACTCCCTTCTTTCAGTATCACGAAATGTTTTTTACTATTATTGTGGACTAAAAAGCTTCTACAAAAAGCTATAACATTGTGAAGGATTAAAAAAGATGCAAGACTTTGAAAATGGAAGTAGAAGACAAACATGTTAAAAACTAAAATTTTTTATTTTAAAATTGTTATTTTAAAACTAATTTTTTTTTTTAAGTGGGATGATAGAAAAAAATTGAAAATATACTTTTAAATGTGGGGGAAGTAAGCTTTTGCAAACAGAATGAAGAAGGTGAAGGGAAACTGAAAATAAGCACATTAAATGGGAATGACAGAAATTGGTGGTTCAGAAGTAGTAAAGATACTCTTTCAAATTCATTTAGAAAGGTATTTCCATAAAGGTTGGACAACTTAGAAGCAACAAAAGATTTTTAAATATAGCTGTTGCTGTTCCTAAAAAGCAGTCAAGGAAACATTTGAAAAATGTGCAGAATTTCAGAATTTTAAGTCCGTCAGCCAGCCCAGCTGCTATGCATCCTAGGGGATAAAAGATATTTGCTGTGAAACTTCCTGTAGTGCTGTCAATGAAGCTTGAAAAGAGGGACAAATACTGGAAGACCAAAAAAAAAAAAATCAAATATGACCTTTTTTTTCAATGACAGCATAGAATGCCCTTTGTAAGTGCAATCCATACTTGACCGCTATGTATCTTATTCGAGAAATGCTGTATAGCAAGAGGATGCTGTGTTTGAGAGACAAGGATTAAATTGCTTTTGCTTAGAATTTTGAGTTAGTTCATGAAGGTGTTATGCTGACAATGAAGAGATCCTTTGTAAAAATAAACTTTTGAGTGAAGACTGCATTTCACAGAGAAACCTTTCAAGGCAGCGAGTAGAGCAGGAACCCTGCACAGACAGCTGTGCTTTTAACACCTGATGATCTGTGGCATGGATACACTATTGGCTTTCTAGATGGTTGATCACATGTTCTCATAGCAATCTTTATTCGTCTGTGTGTGTTTTGCAATACGTCTCTGCTGTAATACAGGGAAATGCCCCTCTGTTTCAGTTTCATAATGCAGAGGACTTGCACACTGGGACTTTGCTTCTTGCAGATGATTGTCCCAGGGTACAGTTTGCAGAGGACCTTCTGGGAGTGCAAAGGTGGCACACATGCAGCTGTGTCTGTGGAGCTTCAGCATTGAGGGTGAGCAAATTGCTCTTGAATCACAAGACAGACCATTGATTTTAATGAAAATCGAAATCTGGATTTGTTTTAAACCATCCTGTAGGTATCTGCAGAATGTCTGGGAATGGGATGTGTGGGAGATTGGACTACAAATAATTTTTGTCATTTTAATCTCAATAAATTTAAAATAGTCCTTTAGTACCTGTTTAGGCAGTTCTTGCTATTTTCTTTCTTTAATTTCAAAGAATTAATTTGAATAGTTTATCTATATGCCACTCTTCAAGCAAGAAAACTATATTCTCCTTTTCAGTTAGTGACTGAAGCAAGGAAGCCTTAATGTTTTTGCAGGGTTTCTCAGAGAATCCCAGCCAGTCTGTTCTGCCCAGACTGACAAATAAGACAGAGGCTCCTGGTAGAGGCAAATCATATAGGAAAAGGATCCTGGTGTGAAAAAGCTGAGTGTCTGAGCTACTGGCAGTCTTCTCTGGAAAGTTTTTTTTCCTTGTCTGCTCTTTATAATATATATTTAAAGTTGTGTTTGTTGTTGTTTTCATTTACCATTACTGGCAGTCTGTAATTTCTACATCCCTTGTCTTCAGTGTACTTCACTACACAAGAGAGTTATAAATACATCTAAATTTATTTGGTCAACTTCTGTGTTTATACAGTTCCCACTGCAGTGAGGTCACTGAACTAGAGAACTGACTCTCCAACTGGTTCTCAAACCCCTGTAGCATCTCACTGTCATTCTTGGCACGTGAAACTTGACCTCTTGTCCCACGGTGGCCAGGCATATTACCAAGAGGTTTTATCATAGTCACTTACTCCACATTTAATTAGTAATATTTTTTTTCACAGCAGTGCATCTACATGGCAGCTTTATTTTTCATTTCCATTAATAACTCTATGGTGTACAGATAAAAGTGAGAAATCAAAGGTCCCTGTAAATGCTTACGTTTCTGGGAAACTGTAACATGGAAAAAAAACCCCTGAAAATTATAGTCAGATTTTATGTACTCCTATTCCCCAACTGAATTTTAAAAATCATGGGAACCAGCTTCAGTCACGATGAAGTATCATGTGCTGAAACCTCCTCACATCGACACATCACCAGCTAAGTACAGAGTAAACTTCTGGATGCAATCAAGTGACCCATGGCCTTGGCAAAGGTCTGACTTGAAGTCTCATGGGGAAATAATTTCTGGCTCTTAATTTAAGACAAAGCCAAAGGAATTGAGCCCTTCAAGTCCTACATTTTAAACCCAGAAATCCCATTTTGATTTGAATAGAGAGCTTCTCATTTGCTAGCAGGTATGTGTGTAAGAGTTAGTGAGGCACAGATTTCCTGCTATTTTGCCCTTAATGTGGAAAAATCAATCACCCTCTTTAAACAGCAGACTTCAGATAAAACATGCAGCACTCAGTCCTTATGAAAAGGCTCTCTTTTTCCAAGACTTTGATAAGAAGAGGAAGTTAAACAGAATTTTAACCTTTTTTGTGAGTACTTTTGAAGTGACTGAGGACATGATTTTCATTTGCATCAAGGCTTCTGCATTAAGCTTGAAGAACCTTAAATGGGCATAAGCTGTAATTAGAACCAAGTCCCCTGTCTCTCTTAGCTTAAGGTATGTAAGGACTCTGGATCTTTAATGTCTATAGATGTAGCTTCAGGGGACAACCTCTGATGTCCAGAGATTCAGCTCTAGGGAATAGTGACAGCCTGGCAACAGCCCAGAAATATGATTAAATAAAAGTCTGTCCTCTGAAACCCCCAGAAAATCAGTATGTTTAAAAGCATTAAAAATTTATTATTCTTTATTCAGGATTCATATTGCACGTAAGTATGAAACCAACTATTATAGTTTTCAGTCAGTGGGGAAGAAGCTTAATAATTTTTATAGCTTACTATCTGGTTGATACATTCTCTATTATTTAATTTTTCATACATATTATTTATACATAGGTATATTAAAAATGTGTTAGTGAATAAGGTCCACAAAGAAAAATCTATAACTGGCTTAACTAGTAAATCCAGTTTGCATGTTTTCCTTATGAATGCATTGAGTGAATAATTTCAGAAGGTATGTGTGGGAAAATGATTGAATGCTCCTAGAGTGCTTTGTGATCCTCAAATAGAAAAAGATATACAAAGGCAAAACCTGACTTTAGCTTTAAAACCATAAACAGTATGTTCTTAAAAGGGTAGCAGAAGTCAAGAAAATAAGTTGTTCCAGTAGTCTTAAACTTCCTGCACCTAGATTCCCTATACATTTGTCGACTTCCATCGCATTCAGGACCATCCTGGTGTTCCCAGTCTTGCAAGGGACACCAGTACAATGGCTAGCAATGCCTTGAGCTTGCTGGGTCATTAGCCAGCTGCTGCCAATTAAATATGGCACAATTTGTGTTCAACCAATCCCCCCAAATGTCACAATTTTATCTTGCTCTTCTCCCCTACCTGCTTATTGCTGCAAAACCAGTAAGAATGTAATTTTCTTTGAGATTCCTCTTTCAGATGCAGACAAAGATTCTTGGTGGATTCCTCTGTTACTATGAGGGCACTGGCAGGCAGGAAAAGAATAAAAAACCACACCACCAGATGAAAAGCAGTGTTGCAAATACCTCATTTCCGTAGGCAGCCAGGTTAAGAAAAGCAGCTTACAAGGCCTGTGACCATCCGGCTCTTGGCCATGAGCAATCCAGCAGTGAGAGGAAGGAAAAGACCAATAATATGGAGCTATGGTTCTTCAGTGCAAATCCTGTGCCAAGACATCTGTGTCCTGAACTGAAAGAAATTGAACCATTTTGGTAATTTATCTCCTGGGTTAAGGGTAAAATATGTCACAAGAAGGATGCAGGATATCCTAGCGAGTTCTTACCAGTTATAGTCCACATAGTAAGGCTAACACAAGTGAAGGTAAATTCAGTATACTCATTGTATTACTTAGCATATGTAAGAGAGAAGAAAGAACATTCCTGATGTCAGGAACCTCATGTTATCTGGTACAGAGAACAGCAAAAGAGTCTCCCACAGCTCCTTTCCCCCACGCTGGGTTCCAGAGCAACAAGATGTGTCTGTATAAAAAGTGAGGAGGACACTTGGGTTTGGCACAAGAAATCTAGCTAGAATTTTCCAGCTTGCAAAATAAAACTAAAGAAAAATATTAATTTTATAATGGCAAGTATGAAACTTTAAAAATAATATCTATACTTTATTGTTATATTTAATAAAAAATGTCATCTTGATATATGAAATAAAGGTTAAAAAAAAAAAGGTATTCCTAGGGCCACAAATTGTGGAAGGTGGGAGAGTATTCCAAAGAAGTACTGAAATTTCTTGTAGTACTCTTCCCTGCATATCTGCTAGGAGGTAGTATATTGGAATAGATAAATCTTTGGTCAGGAAAGCCTTTTATCAGTGTATTTGTTCATACTTGAGTTGCTGACGTTTAAAGTTGGATGTTTCATACCGCAGTCAAAGGCATTATTCAGTAATGTGATTGCAATGTGATGGCAATTATAACATATATCCTGCTGTTTATTTTCTTCATGAAAAGCAACAATTATATTTTAATTCATGAGCATGTGTTTTACATAATACATGAAACAGAGACTTGGAGCACCATATCTAGAGATGAAATATAATGGGTTTATAGTTACTTATCTGAAAGACAGGCTGAGTGTGAAGGAGTCATCCTTTGATTCACTCTTGGAAGGAGATAGTACATGTTTTTCTATCACCAGGTTTTTCCAAATGTCACACAAAAAGGTTTTTTAAAGCATGACTAATTAGTTGATATTGACACTGAGTACTTAAGCCTTTTAGGCATGATTGTAGTCCTGTATAGGTGAAATTGGTGGATCTGAGAAAGAACCAAAGGTTATGATGTTTATGTATGTCTAATATTTTTATGATTTATATACTTTAGACATGAAAACATGGTCAGAATTAGGTTGAAATAAAAAAAAAATCCTGGAAACAGGAGGCAAAAGCTGAAATTTAGTAACTGTCATTAATGATTCCTGATTGGAGGCTTAGCCTACTAAGCCAAATGAAGGTGCATAATAAAAAATGTCACTGAATTGAGAACATTCATTTTTCAGGAGATGTCGAGTTGGTAGTTGTCTTTTATTTTATGTATTTGGCTAGGAACACATACCAAAGCATGTTCTAAGTTATGTATAAATAACTACACCTTTCCCCCATACTGTGAGCTCATGTCTCTGAATTTGCACTGGTAAAATTTAGGATGACAGAATATACACAGTATAAAAGCAGAATATGGAAGAAGGACTGTTTTGATTTTTAAAATAAAAACTTTTCTGTCTACAGAAGAAAGAAAGAAACAAAGATTTTTAGGGGCACTCCTAATTGGAACAGGCTCAATAATAAAGTGTACAGAATTAGAAGTCCTTTTTGCAAAGCAATAGAGAGAAAAGATGCAAAAAATGGGAATGGGACTTGGGGGACATCAGTGGGAAATTCCTGGATATGTCTATTTGGGGTTATTCCATTGGATTAGTTTAGTAATTCACTGAAATTACAGTAATTAAAGAGATTAAAGAGAAGTACACACATGCCACCTTTTTTTTTCCCCCAGTCAAGGTGCTTTTCTTGTTAACCATACAGTCTCTATAGCTCCATGTCTATATATTAATAAATCCTCCTATATTCCATGGGTCTATTCCATAGTTGTTTTTCTAATGGTGAATTCTAGGATGCCTACCAGAAACTACAGAAATTTGGAAACTGGACTTAAAGGTAACAACTCCCGTGATTCCTGTGCTGGCATCTGCTGATTTTGCCAGCACCACCTTTGATCTGCTGACAGGCAGTGGAGGGGATGCTGAGAGTGTGTCCATCAGAGTGAGGGAGATCATTGGCAGGTGGGCATCAGACTGCTTTGGCAGTGTAATTTCATCGGGGTTCTGAGGACATGGGTGTATTCTTGACAGAGAGTAAGAAAAACGAGGACTGAAAAGCTCTTTTTCTGGAATCACTGTGCATGATATGAGAGGTGCTTGTAGACTAAGCCAGCTAGCAGAGCTCCTGGGATAGGTGGTGAAGCAAAACTCTGATATCTGGGGCTCCTAGGAGATTGTCAGAAAGAGAAAGGAACTCCCTAGAAATCTGTGTCCTAGAAGTCACCTAAGTGTTGCAGCAGCAGAGCAGCAGTATGAAAGTTGTCCCCAGTGCAGAAGAAACAGGTTGCCCTTGCTCTTTGCAGTGCTGGCTGCCCCCACTTACTGCCTGTTAGTAGTTAACCAGGTTGGGGCTGGCAGATCAGCTTCTGGGCTTGTTGCCATGGAAGATTGAGATGTTTCTTTGAGCAGTGCTGCTCTACCAGGTGTATACACAGGAGGACCTGGCATCGCTTCAGAAAGCAGAGGAGAGAGATTTGTGTCCACTGATTTTTGGGAGCAACTTTTCTGCTTCATTTGCTCTGACAGTGCCTTCTCAATGTTTGTGTTAGTGACTCGTGGATGGAACTAAATGTAGCACTTGGGAAGGACAGGACTGACCTCTGCAGTAATCCATGCACATGCATGGCAGGGCATTAATGATTACTGTGTGGCATCTATGCCTAAATTTACCTCAGACAGCAGCAGAATTTGAAAAAACCAACAGTTCCCATGTAGCTGCCACAAATACTATTTAAAAACATTAAGATGCTGTCACCCACTTCAAGGGCTAAAAAAGGAGTAGAAAACTTGCTTGCTGGTAATCTCAGTGAGAAAAGTAACATCAGAAAACGCAGAAAGTACCTTGATGAGGCTTTTGGAAATAAAGCATAAGGATGGCATGTAAATATACAGGCTGGCAGAGGCAGTGGCAACAAAAGCTACTCCTTAGTAGGCTGGAGACTTCAGAGAAGTTCACTGTAATCTTCCTTTCTCCCTTCATCTACTCTTGTTTTAAAGTTCTAATTCAGCTGTAAAAACCTTTAGTTCCACTTCCTCCACTTAAATGAATGAAAAAAGAATCTTTAGACAAATCCTGATCCCAATCCCGCATATGTAAAACAAGATTAACTTGGCTGACTTTAATGGCATCAATTGGGGCATACTTTACTGAAACCCATCAACAATTAGATCACTTGGCTTAAGTCAAAGGCATAAATAACAAAGATGATTCCAGTACTTTCTCTGTAAGCTGGTTTCATTTGGCTGTTCCTGGAGTTAATCTTAGCTCGGAGTTCAAAAAGACCTGGGTTTCACCCAGAGGTGTTCCATCAGCATAAATCTGGCCTAAATGATACCAGAATAAGCTCTACCAGCTGAGTGAACCATGCAAGCACCTTTCAACTGCAAGTTTGGGGCTTTCAGTGCACCTGTCCAGTATTCTTCTGAGGCTGAAAGGGAACACATTTTACCAGCAATGGGAAAACAAGAGAAAAATATTTGCAATTCCAAAATAACTACATGAAAAAGCATTGCTTAGAAATAACTCCACATGCATCCTTTCATAAGTATCCTTTGTCTGTAAGCAGGACAAATTTGTAGTGCACTCTTTGATGTGGGATTTTATTTTCAGACCACTGCAGGCACAGATTTTTTTTCAAAGCAACAACTGTACTATTTACTGCATGCCACAGCTGTTTTTAGAAAGAATTGCCACAGAATGTAATTTAAAAAGAACTATCATGTAAGACCCACAAACTTCTAAGTATCCTTACCAAATAGTATGCATTTCTATCAAAAAGCTCTCTCTCGTTTTTCTCAAATAATAATATTATTATATAATTCTTTACCTCAGAAGACATCAGTGTTCCGATCTTTTCCTGTATGTTAATAGAAAGGGAACAAGAGGTTTCTTTGATTCTACACTATCTTGTCTTTATCTAGTATACTTACGATGCAAAATAGATGCAGGCTGCTGTCAGGTACTTGAGCAGCTTTCTGTGCACAGTTTGAAACTGGTTTGCCCAGACAGCTACATATGAAACAATGTGTGGGAGAATCAGGGCCCAAAACTGAACTGAAGACATACCTGGACTGAGGGCCATACCCCCATGTGACATGAAGCAGCATCATTCTATTCTTAATGGAGTCTGTTTTCTGTAGATAAGGATGCGTCCATAGGGGTCCTCAAACTGCTAAAGCTGAGAAATTTCATATGGAAACTAGAATGGGAAAAAATAGTCTAATATCCAACTTCTCATTTGACTATACTGAAAATTAATTGTCTTCATTAAGTGTGAATCTGAAAGGTGAAAAGCAGCTGATAAAGAAAAAAAAGATGATTAAAAAAAATTTGCTATGTCTTTTGTTTCCTATTCACAAGCATCCCTCTGTCCCAAATCCTGGACTAGAAATCTGTCTTTCCATAGAGAATTTTGCATAAGACATGCTTACCCCGTCTGGTGGCAAATCTGCCTTGGTCTCTGCACATGAACAAAGTACACTCCTCTTAATCTTTGTTATGACTATAAAGAAAAAAAGAAATTATGCATTTAGACACACAACATCCATTTTAATCCTCATCTAACTGTAATCCCTGCTTATTCAATACCCTCAGATGTGTGCATGCAGCTTCTAAAGGGGTGATTTTATGCCAGTGCCATATTGAGGAGCACTGCATTTCCCTGCTGAATAGCTATGCCAGTTTGCAGCAGTTGAAAGGTCAGACTTCGAGGCTGAGCTTCTCACTGTCTGTCTGTCTGGGATGCCCAGAACTACAGTTTTTCCATGTGCTTCTCATGCTGAAGTACAGGCAGGCCACTGACTGCAAGAAAGTCCCCTAATCTTGTTCCTTGACACTGTTGTACCCAAACAAGTGATAAAACACAGAGGACTGGAACTAAGTCAGATACCTCTGCCTTTAGTTAATCAGAGTGCAGATAGGCCTTGCAAAAGCTGGAAGGAACTCCAGCATCTTGTCTTCTTTTGTTTCATTTCTTGCAGATGTGCGTGCCAACTTTTTTCTTTTCAGACTAATGCAACCAAATATATGTGCATATTATCTGCAATGTTATTTTATATAACTCAGTATTTACCTGTCATTTATATACTATATATAAGCACACAGAGAATTTTCTAGCAGAAAATTTAAGATGACAACTGAAAAGCTATTTCTAGGAGAAATACATATTTTCAAAGATGTGAAAGCACTATCCGTAAGGGAGCAAAGCTCTTAGCAATGTATGTCATTTTCTCACAGACCCCTTTCCTTTTGTACTCTCTTTTGCCTTTATTGATGCTGCTTAACTATAAAAAACAGTGCTCTAGGGTAGACCTCAGAGCCCCAGTTCCTACCAACCTCTTCCTCCCTTATTCTCAGTAGCAGAAGCTACTGCAAGGTTACTTTGCAATCAAGAAAAGAAGTTTATACAATGCCCCAGCTCTGCAGCTTTCAACTGTTCCTCATTTTTCCAGATTAGTGCCTTAATTAAGTCCAAATGTTTTTCATTTTCTCTCTTATGGTCCCTTCTGTGAAACCTGATGCTGGCCATGGACACTGTCCTCTTGTGACCTTTTCTCTTCCTGTTCCTGCTGCTGGCTGGCTTTTAAATTGTGAGCGATTGTAGGAGGGTGATGGTTGCACACTTTTTCATCTCCTCACACACCCAGGGGGGCTGTTCACTCTGTTGCTGAGGTTAGAACCAGTCAAGAATCCCCCTTGCTTTTCCCCTTCTCTGTGAGGCAGAAGTGAGTGAGAAGAAAACAGATTTTTAGCTGGTGGATAAAGCAGTTCATACCATCCACCTGAGTCACTTTCAGTATAAACTCTTAATACAGTGCAACAGTAATTTATCACATTGCATTAAATGTATAAATGAGGTTTCTTAATTCCAGCCATTGATTTCAAGGTGATTATTTTCAGGGAGCTATCTTGCAAGTTCAGCCAGCAATTCCATGTGCATTGTTTTAGCAGATCACATGAGTGCCTGTGAGGGCAGGAAGAGAGCTCAAAGTGTTCAACACCGAGGAAAGAGTTCAGTGGAACAGAAAAGCAGAAATTTTATCTGACTCATTTCAAAGTTTACCTGTAACAATGAAGTGTAAATTTTGCCAATACAGTATGTCAACAGAGCTGAACTGAAGATAACAGAGGAAAATTAAATTAGCTAATTGACCCAAGTGATTAAGGAAAGAGAAACTAAAGAAAACAAAAAAGGGCTTCATCCTTTTCTTGTGGCGTGAGTAGCCCCAGTTACTGGAACTACACTGATGTAAAATTGGTTTATGTAGCAGAAAAATCAAATCATATGTCAATTGGAATTGCATGACTGATGGTAAACATAAAAATTAAGCATGAAAACCATGGTCAGAGACAAAACCATTGCAATGGGAAAAAGACAGCAGTAGTATCCACAACAGCATTTATCCGCAGGAAATAAAAGAGTGAACTTCTAACACATTTTATTTTAGTACAGAGCTACAGCATGTCTTGCTTCTCAAATAAAACTTTGCATCACTAACTTCATTTCTCTATATGAGGTGTAATAGGATTTGTAGAAATCATGCAGATGTGTCCACAAAAACTGCAAGTACCAGAAGATGAATGATGTACAGAAACGGTAATTGTTTATTTTTTCCATGCAAGGTTTGTTCATTGTTTCCCTCAGGGAGACAGATGTGCAGACTGTATGTGCTGAGTGAAATGAGTACCCCTTCCTTTTTGACACCTTTAAAATTATTAGAATTAAATCTATACTTTGCTAAGTGAAATGTTTCAATTTAATCAAACTGTGCTGTCATGACCATACTTACATTAAGAGTTTAAGAGCCCTTCTTTGCCCTCAGCTAATCCCTCACATATGAGGTTTTTGTGGTTAAATTGTCTCCTGTGTAAGTAATCAAGTACATATGAACTCTGCTGCTAGGGAAATTGAGCACAAGTCAAACTCCCTAAGAATGAATTGCTAGCAACAGTGGAGTTAAGGAAAGGAGGGGATCTGGCTTCAGTCATCAGGTCCTCCTGATTCTCTCTCTTACCTTGTAACTTACTCCAGTGAAAATCTTAAAGATGAACAATATCTGCTTCTGTACCAAGGAAATGCGTTCAATCTGTGTGCTCCTGCTGCCACTCTTCCACTCTTCTCATCAGTCTCATAATTATATTTTGAAAAGCGAACACCCATCGTATTATAATAATGCTGGTCCCTGCAATAAGATGTAATACCTAAAGGACAGCATCACTGTGTAAGTTTCCAAGTGTCTGGAAAGTGTGCCCAGCAGGAATGAAAAGGGCAATAATGGAGCTTCTAGTTCAGAAGACTTTTTTGTAGGATCACTGGAAAATGTTGAGATCAAAAATCAGGGAACACAAGTGGAAGAGTTCCAGTTTTTGAAGAGGATAGAGGTATACAAGCCAAAGCAGGACCACCGTGAATTTTAACACTAAAAATTCACAGAAAGAAGGTGGTAAATAAGCAAGATTTAGGCCTTTATGTAATGATCACATGCATAAAGGGACCATGTGTACAAATTGCAAAATTGATTAATAAATGAAGCATAGGTCCATAAAAATTGAGTAATTGCCTAGAAAGATGGTCAAGAGATCATGTAGCCCACTGTTTCACCCACTAATAGGAGCTATTTCTAGATGACTTCTGACAGTTTCCTGTCTTTCCTAAAAACCTCCATTGGTGTAAATTCTGTGATGTCCCTACTCACAAACATAAACTAGCTTTCTACTACTTTACCACTGAAAGTTTTTCTTAATGCTGAAATTAAATATTCGCTATAATCTAATTCTATGGTTAAAAAAAAACCCCACTCATTTTTATGGGACTTTTTATCTATTTGAGAATAGTTATCACATTCCATCGTAGCTCCTTTCCCCTCTATTTTCTTGCTGTGTTGTTTATGCTGTGCAAGTGTTTCATTTTACTTCCTTTGACCATATTTTGCAAATAGTTAACCAGTTTGTTCTCTTTTTACAGTGTCTATAGGTTCTCTCATGGGAAATAATATATTCTTAGAACATTTTTTGAGGAGTTTACAGCTGTTTTTGATGCCTATGTTCACTTAGCTACCTGCTATCTATTAGTTTATTGAAGCCTCCACTCTTCTAGTCCATCATCTTTTTTTGCCATTCTTCCTCACCTTTCCAAGAATTCCATACCCTGTGGCTCCAAGGTTACTGTTACACATGTAATCTTTCACCTTCACATTCTCACATCACTCTTTACTGCTTAGCTTCAAAACTGGAAAGTCCTACACTTTCTAAAACAGGAATTGCCAGTAATTCCAGGAACTCGCTGGACATTGGCATTCTGTTGCATTCTTTCACTAAGGAATATCTGTATTGTTAAAATCCCTCATTAATATTATATCCTGTCCTTTGGCTGATTCTGCTTTTTGGACACAAAAAGCCTCAAGTCTTCCTTGTTTAATATTTTGCAATCCCTGCAATCAAAGCCTTCACATTCTTTTCCCCTTTTACCTTCTCAAAGATAGTAAATTCCTCCACATTGTGGATCTCCCAGCACACCTGTGTACCCTTGAAGGCAGGGCAGTATATCTAATCTTTCCTGTCCTTCCAAACAAGCTAATGCTTTGTTTATTAATATTCCAGTACGCCACCACCTCAGAACTATTCGTGAGTATGCTGGTGAAGGCACTACCCATTAATGAGTTAAAAAATTCTTAGTGCCTTTAAGAGGATGCATTTGTTGGAAAGCCCAAGGACTTAAAAAACTGAAAAAGAATTAGGGGAAGTCTTCTGAGAAAAAAAGAAACCCTCAGAAGAACAGGACAGAGCAGGGAGAGTGCAGCATAACAACAGTTCATACCACTCACCTTGAGGCAGGAGCTAAAATGAGACTGGATAAGTGCTCTGAGAGATCTGAGAAACCACGAGTGGCTGTGCTTATTGGACACCACAGCAGGGAACAACAGAAGCATTCACTTATATAGAGAGAACCCAAAAAAAATGAAGTAAGTATGTTAAGAAAGGAATATTTTCCACTACCTACAAGGAGAGAAATCTTTGGAGACATGGCTTGTGCCAAATACTTTCCTATGCTTGGTGCATCAGCAGGATTCTGGCAGGTGTCCTTAGGAAAACAGAGCACATGTTTGTGCACATTCTGCACCTCCTCTGGGAGACACTCTTTCTGCAGATGGCTGTTTGGGTTTGGCACCCACAGTATTTCACAGGAAAACACAGGGAAAAAACAATGGTGGTGGTATTAAAGGGTATTAAAGTATTAGGTAATATTCTTACCTGAGGAAGGCAGTAAAAAAGCATGACCAGAAACTCCTGAGTAGCCAGAGGTTTACCAAAATACCAACAGTAAATATTGTTAAGCAGAAATAACACATCTGGGAGAAAAATTAGGATGTGAGTAGGCCACTATAAAGCCATTTCTGACCCATTTGAATAGGCAGGAATGCTGAAGACTGCATTCCCCAGCTGTCCCTGCCAGGCTGGGAAGTGCTGGCTGCTCAAGCTGTCCAGCTCCAAAGCACCAGGGTGCTCCTGGACAGAGGTGCCCTGTGGCTGTGGCCACAGTGCCTCGTGGCAGGCAGCCCATGGTGGCTCATCAGGACCTGTGGCAGCTTGATTTGCAGATGGATATTTTTAGGCAGTGGCTTTGGCTGGAGCACAGCTCTACTCTGACACATGTGAAGCCAGAGATCAGTAACTGAGATACCAGGAGTACAAACAGAAATGGTGCCACTGCACTCATGTAGAGAAGAAGGCTTCTGCCTGAAATCAGTAACATATTCTGTAAAAAGCAGGGGCTGTTGGGCTGACCATAAGCCATTGTCCCTAAGGACCTAGTAAACTTCCTACAAGGATTTGAAATTCATTTTTGCAGCTACATTTTTACCTTTGATTTAAAATCAAATGCAAATCTGGGAAAAATTTACAGCTGCCAATATATTTTCTTTACCACCAAGAATCAGAGTGCAAAATCTGGAATTAAATTTCCCCTAGGTCAGTCTGATAAAAAAAACCAGTGTAGCCTTGGACAAAATGATTGTCAGGAGCTCCAGTACATATTGGGCAAAGTACCACTACACTTTTTTCACACTCTTCTCTAAATAATCACAACTGGTCTTTGTTGGTGGCAATGTACTTGGCTAGTACCTCTAGTCTGGCAGTTATTTGTCCCTCTGAACTGCTGGTGAGAACAGAAAGTAGTGAAATCCATGAGCAGTGGCCCATGCACAGCTTATTTTCTCACCCTGCTAAGATGGAGTTCTTGCTGTTTGGAAGTATTTCGTTTAAAGGCACTGAGCAGTGATTCCAAAGGCACCATAAAAAATGTGCTTAAAAGGATACATGAAAGTCAACCAAGGGACTGAAAAATCTAAGAGAAGGGCCAGGGATGTTTTATATTGGCCTTAAATAAACAGTGCCATTGTGGGAAGTTAAATATGGTAGCATCTGCCAAAAATACTACTCAAGCAAAAGAGCCTATGTTGGTAGCAAAAGAAATATCTCCCCCTCTCTCCTCTCCTGGCATGAAGCAGGCGTAGGTTTGTTTATGTTGGCTATATAAACTTCTTTGCTCCAAGAGAATTATTCTCAATTCCTGAAATAGACTCGTTTGAAGATATTAGAATAAAAAAAGGACGATCTCATGCAGTAACTGTTACACTGCAGCTGAGTTTGCTGTGTTACCAGACACTGTGCTTGAGCTGACATAGAGATTTGGAGGGGTGACCGATGCAGAACTAGGAACCAATCAAGTCCTATTTTTCAAGAGAGTCTCATACAGGCAGAGACCCCAGGAGGGTATGCAGTTTGAGTCCCAGAATGTTGTATAAGCAAAACAAAAAGGTTTACAACCAACCTGGGAATATGAGACCTGGGGAACACAATTTGTCCCCTAACCGAGTAAACACAGTAGATGCATTTTACAGCTCCAAATCCAAGAGGTCATTCCTGCCTGAAAAAGTACCAGTGTGTGCTTAATATCTGTTGAATGCCACTGTAATCTGACCCTCAGCCGGTCCAACAGGCAGGACACAGAGGAAAAATATCTTCAAAACACACAGAGATTTGCATGCAGAAGGATGATGCTCACGTGTCTGGAGAACCGCAAAAGGCAGGAGAGGTACAAAGACTTTGCCTAATGCAACTGCAGCTGAACAATGACTGGGAATCTGCTTCTTGCATAAAGCAAAATTGCACAAACCACAATTTCTCCTCCCTGGGAGCGCAGAGAGCAGTGGGGCTCCCCTCCTGCCTGCAGCCGAGTTAGCCATTTTCTGCAAGGAGAACATTACATTTAATCCAGCAGGGAGGTCCCCATTCAGGTCTCTTCCGAATGCTGCCTTTCAGCTTAATGTTTAATGATTCAAGATGCCCTCATGCCTTTATGAATATAATATGAAAGGGCTGGAAAAAGAACTGTTTGCCTCTAAGATTCATTGCCATCAGATAAAACTATGATATTTATGTGGTATATTATACGAAAGAAAATTACTCTACTGGGGCATAGCTCAGTGCTGGCAGAAACCATGAAAGTGATGTTAAATTTCTGGAGCTGCTGTGAAAGACTGAAGAAATTTGTTATTTCAGTATCATGATAAGCAGTATGTGCATTGAAATTCTATTCCATAAAAAACTATATACTAACATTCAATCAATAAGACCTTTTGTTTTGTGGGGTTTTGTCCCCCAGGGATTTTATTCAGGTCATGCCTCGAAAATGAACAATGAGAACATAAAATTTAAACTTTTACATTAAGTCGCTCAAGACCTGAGAAGACTGAGTGCAAGTGGAGAAAAATGCAGAGGATCTTCTATTCTTCACTTAATCATGCTGGTTACATTTTTCTATTGTTCTAACTTGGACATACACAGAAAGCAAACAGTATTTATAACATTAAAAAAAAATCAGTTGCCATCCTTTGTGCTTTCAAATGGAAGATGTGAGAATGCCACAGGCTGAGATTTTTATTCATGTAAATATGTATTTTTATGTTTCAAGTGTTTGTCAGGCCAGAAGAGTGTAACAAATTGAATCTGACAGTTAATTTCTAATCACCTCCTTTATCATCCATTGCAGTGCAGTAATAAATCCTACTTCACCTCTCCCTTGGACTCTTTTTATTCTAATCACTGTTTCCATGGCTGTTGTTTTCATACCTCAACCTCCTTTTCTAGGCTCTAACATGTGTTTCACGATCCATTATCAGAGTTCCACCGTCTTGCAAAGCCCACAAACACCTAACATTTTGAAATACTACATTAAAAAAGGGAAAGGAGTCTGTAATTGGATTTTCTCAATGTATTTAGTACATTTAGTGATGTATATCCTTTTACCATGTCATCTTCTGGCCCGATTCACACAAGAAAATGGTTAGCAACTAATAAAATAAGTTGATGAAACATTTTCAGGATCACTGTGTCCAGCAACAGCCCCCTGGGCCAAAAATTACTTGGGAACAAGGGCAGTGAAGTTGTAATGGGAGGGAATGGAAATTCTACTTTGCATAAAGAGGCCAGAAGAGCTTGACATATTTAGTGTAGCAAAACAAAAGCTGATACAGAATGTCATTGCTTTCTATAAATACACAGGGAGGTTAAACATCAAGGAAGGAAAAGATCTTTTGAAGATAAAGTACAGTGCTGGCAGAAGAACAAATGGGCATAAACTGCCCATGAATGTATTTTAACTGGAAGCTGTAAGACATTATGTATCTAGCTGAGCAGTCAGTGCTGGAGAGAGCAGGCTTCCAGTGCAAGTATGGGGGCACAAGAGGGGCTGTGAGATGGAGTGTGAGCAGCTGAGGAAAGGCATTGTGTGATGTGGCCTGGGGCTAGCAGGGGACTGGGCTCCAAGACACAGGGGGTCCCTTCCAGCCCTCTGTTCCTTTGTTTTAATTTTTCTCAAAGGTATTTGGAGATTCTGCATGGTGATGTCTCACAGCTGGTAAAGGATATGGCTCAGAGAAGAAAAAGAAATAAGCAACATGTTTTAGCTCGCCAGATGTATGTTATTACTTTATTCCCAATTCACAGGAAATGAACAATCATTTAGTACTGACAGGTACATACTGGAACTTACTATCTTTCTTTTAAACCTTAAAATAATGTACTACAGAAGTTTAGCATTAACCTTAAAGTAAACTTCACTTTTTGCCAAGGTTACTTTGATATCTTGTGAAACCTATAGGGGAAAACAGAAGAAGAAGGAGGCAGCAGGCAGCAATGATATAAATTGCTGCCAGAATGGCTGAAACGTTAGTGAGGTTAAAAAAAAACCCCTATCATCCAAAGCTCTTCTGCTCTCAGAGATACCTCAATGAAAGGTCTCTTGGGAGCTACAGAAGGTTAGGTAGGTCTGATTTTCATTGGGGTGTAACCCGAATTACCTTCTTAATAGACAATTAGACAAGACAAAAGTAATGGTAAAAGCAGCAAGTGTCTCACTGAATCAAAGGACTACAATTTGTTAACTGCATTAAGTGGAGTGGGTTACAGCTATATAAGGATAGGTCATTTCAGGTCTAAGACAAGGTCAGTGTTGTTTACCAGGATGATTCAGTTTGGCTTTTTACATAACTTTTTAGTGTTTGCCTCTGAAGAGGTGAAGGTTAGGTATGATAACAACTAAAGAAAAACTCAGGCCAATACTTTCTAATGTTGCTAGAGATGCCTTTCCAGCATGCCTTTCCTTAAAAACAGATAAGGCTGGACACTCTATGGCAGGCACGTATCCAGCTCTATCAGCAGCCAGTTTGTCTAAAGAGGAAATCTGAATGGTGTCTAAAAGCCAGCAGGCTGCTGCTCAGAGTGTCACCATTCCCACTTGCCCCTTTTCCACTGAGCAAGTCAATGCCAGAAGTGAAATTGGAAAGTCTTGGTTTTCCCAGCCACACCTTGAACTGGCAAATCAGGAAGATTTATTAATAGCAAATGGAAGCAGAACCATTCAGGTGGAAAGGGTCTTCTGGATATCACCTTGCCCAGCCTGCTCTTTGAGGCACAGTTAACCTGCCCAGCTGAGGTTTGAGGATCTCTGAGAGCAGCTATCACAATCTCTCTGGGCAACCTGGACATTGTTCAACTCTTCTCACTGGGATGTTTTTCTCCCACATGTCCAGTTGGAATTTGCCATTCTTACATTTGTCTTACCTGTTACCTTTCTGCTATGCAGATTCAGGAGGAGTCAGTCCCATCTTCTCTGCAACCATTCCCTAGGTAACTGAAAACAACAGTGATATTTCTCCTGATCCTTTTCATCCCCAGGCTCAACAAAGCCAGTTCTCTCACTTTGCTGCCTCTTTCTTCTCTCCTTTGCTGCCTTGAGCATCTTGCTGGCCTTCTGGACTCTACCATGATCAGTGTTTCTCTTGTACCAGGGGATCCCATGCTGGACACATGGTTTCATACACGGTCTCACGATTGTCAAGGGGAGGAGAATAGTCCCTTCCTCTGACTCGTTGGCTTTACCTTCCTGTTACAGCCCAGTATGCAGAGGCACACTCCTGACATGTTTAACCACTTGTTCACCAGGACTGCCAGCTCTTTCCTTGGAGAGCCAGCACGAGTCCAGCTGTTCTCCTGTGCTGGGTTAATTCAGTCCAGGTGCAGCTTTTGTTTTTTCCTTTGTTGAACTGCAAGAGTTTTCTCATGGCCCATTTCTCCAGACTGTTGATGTCCTCCATATCAGCAGCTCTGCCTTCCAGAATAGTGACCCCTCTCCCCACTTTGATATTATCTGCAAATATACTGAGAGTGCATTATAGATTGTTGTCCAAGAGACTAAGTAATGCATTAAACAGCATCAGCCCCACTGTTAAATCCAGTAAACTACTCAGCTGGTTACCAGTTAGACTGAATCATTGGTTAATTTTCTTTGAACCTGAAAATTCAATCAATTTATCACAGATCTTCAAGTCCAGCCATCTAGTCCATATATCCACAGTTAGGCTACAAGGATGCTATGGGAAATCATACAATTGCTTAAATCAAGGGAAATGCCATCCATTGTATTCCCCTCATGTACAGAGACAGACATCTTATCACAGAAGGCAACCAGGCTAGCACAATTTGCCCTTAAACAATGTCATTTGGATTTTATTCTGAATTTCATATTAAAATTCTGAAATTACCACCTTTTCCCTCCAACATCCTCCCTCTAACAGTATAAATTCCATTATATTACTAAAATGATTGGTTTTATTTTTGAGGCAGGATCAGTTACCTAACACTTTCAAATCTCTGTCACCAAGACTCAGAAGCTGTCCTGAAAATCATCCTGATGTTTGCTCATGAATCTTTTCAAACACCTTTAAAAATAAGGTTAAGAAGGGGCCCCCACCTTCCTTCCTTCATTCATTCATTTTAGGTGAGCCAGAATTAAAAGGTACAGGTAGGAAAGCTAACTTCACTTTTCACTTTCCATTTCTATATTTTTTCCCTGTGTACACGTACATTTGTTTCACTAGAATCTGTGAAGTCTATTTGCCTCTTTTAATGTTGTGCTAGGAAGGATAATAAATGGACTAGCACCCTTTTTTTGAGCTTATGCACATCCTCATTTTCTTTTCACTTTTTTTTTTTTTTATATTCACATGTCTCTGGCTGAACTACCTGCAGGTAATTTTTAGTACCCTCAGAGGAATGCAGTTAACTTCAACTCATCTCCAGTCTGAGTTGGTGCTTTTTGAAGTAGGTCTTCGTGGGGTGAACAGGAAGACTATGAGGGTTTTATTATAGTTGGCTTCCTTTACTGCATTAGCGTTTATATTTTCCCAGTAGAAATCCCCAAACTGAAAATATAGAGGTGTCAGCTAGCACCACTTTATTCAAGGTTGTGTCAACATTTCCTATAAATGTTGTTTTTCTAGGGTTTATAACTAGACCGTAAAAATGTGCTCAGTGCAGAAACTTGGCATAGAGGAGTTCAGCCTGCAAGAGAATTTTCACAATTAAAAATTAAAAAGTCCACTCAGCTGGTTTTAACTAATAACCATGTAATTAAATGGAAATTAGTTGATTTAAAGATACATTTTTACAGCATAATTCAAAGCAAGCTTTTATTTAAAGGAATAAATTCACCAAGGGATTATTTCATTAATGTTATCTTGTTGCACTCAGTAATTTTGAAAAAGTCAAAATTACTAAAGTATTGCACACTAGGAAATAGTGACTACACTGCAAGTGCTGGTTTGTATAAGCCTTTTTGCTACACATAAGGCAATATTTTAATAGGAGGAGCTAATACTGCATAATATGATGTTTGCACAATATTTCCTATTATAAAGTCACATTTTGAGACATTGTCAAGTTTTAACCATTTGGGATGATATTTTATATTCCAGGTGTATGCCTAAGGCAGAATTTTTGGGAAAAAAAATTGTCAAAACAGTTTAGCAGATTCTGGGAACAAGAACTGAGAAAATATTTTGTGTTGTTCATATTACCCAAAAAATTATAACAAACTTTTTTCAAGAAGGCCCAGTTTCTCAGGAGTTTGTAGCAGTGACTCAAAATGCAGGAGTGAAGCAAAGTGGCCTTTATTGTTGGGAAATGCCTGTTGCTGTCTTTAGAGAAGGCTCTCATTTAGATCCAGTTAAAAACTTTCGGAATAAAACCTACTTTGCCCATGCTGAGTAGAGACATTTTAATTTAGGAATTAATATCTCCATGCATCCTATCTTTAAGGCACCCATGCAAGTTTCTCAGGGCTGCTGGAGTAGATGAAAGAAGATGCTGTTTGTCCACAGAGAGTGACTGCATGTTCTATCCCCTCACAGCTCCTGCCTGGCACAAAGCTGGTTATGTGCATCATCTTTTCCCTGGGCTGAATGTGCTCCATCCAAAGTCAAAGAAAGTGGATTTCTCCAACTTTGGATGCTCAGAGTAAGTCAGGGATGGGAAGAAACATCCCTGCCAGAAGTGAGGCAGTGTAAACAGGGAATTCTTCAGAGCAGCTGGAAAGAAGGCAAAAACTTGACTAAAGGAAAACAACAAACAGATGGTGGAACCAAGAAGTAGAACCTGATGAGAAGCGGGAATTCGCTGACCAAAGAGGGAGGGACGTGACAGTGGTGGGGGTCTGGACTCCTTGGGTAAGAAGACTGAGGCTGAGAGCCAGGATCTGGGACTGTGGCAGATGTTGTGAGAGACCTGGGCAAGAAAAAAAATACTCTTTCTTGAGAATATATGAGCCTATATTTCATAGGTCAGGCCAGGCCAAAGTTTTAGACACACATCTGAATTTCAGAGGATGAGTTGTGAACTTTGAGTATGGAGCCAAGCACTGCTCCACACACTAGCAAGTCCTGGACGGTGACTGATAAATCGAAGAATTCATCCTCTGGATGTTTTTCTCTTTTTCTAATACCTTAAAGACACTAAAACTACACTATGGTGTAATGTCAGGGTCAGTTTTTTGCGGATGCAGTTGATGTGACTGAAGTAAAGATCTTCAGTTGTCACTGGGGAAGAGTTGCTCCCCACAGCTGCGGAGACGACAGCATGGACTCTGAGTGGAAACAGCAGAGGAGTGCTCACAGGGCAGCCTCTTGTAAAGTTCAAGGCAATGTTATGAATAGTCCTATGGTCCTTGTTCCAGATGTGAACCAAAACTTGGGTCTCCTAAATGTCTTTCTTCTGAGCAAATAGCAGAACAATGGCAGAGTGAAAGATCTAAGAGAAACCTTCTTTGGTGTTGAGCTCCCCGAGTTGGAAATACTATACATACCAATCAAATACAGCCAAGCTGTTTGAGCTGCTGTGTTTTAGTAAGCAAGCAGTATATCACAGCAACACCTGAGGGTGCTGCTTTGATCACAGCCTGTCAGCATTTCCGCTGTGAACTTTGTTTATTAGAGGTAGGCTGCAAAAGATCTCTCTATGCTGAAATTTCAGCACAAAGCCTGTCCCAGTCATCAGTTAAGAGAATCAGGAGGATAGAAGTTCACATAATAATGTCATACTCCTGTGTGGGATTTTCTTTTTTAAATCTGAGGCTTTTCTCCTGGAAATGAAAGTTTCTATATCATCTTCAAAGTGCATTAATCCTTACTGCATACTGAAGAAGAAAATCAAACATCTGAATTACTAAGAGATAATGCTTGAATGACTGAAAAACTTCTCATCAAATTTTCATCCATTCATTTTGTACAGTTTTCAGGACACAAACGAAGCATTCCTCATCCTGTCCTCCTGCTGGACTCTGAGGTGGTTAAACCACATCTAACTGGAATAAAAGACGGGGAGGGGGAGAGAAGAGAAAGGAAGTGTCACATCCTCCACTGTGAATAGCTAACACGCTCACAGCTATGCTGAACCGAATGCTCAAATCCTTCATCTGCCTGCTTTGGAGCAGGCGCCTGGGATCGGGTGTCTCTGCCGCGCTCTCTGATCAGCGGGTCTCACCGCCGGGTCTCTCCCAGGCTCCCCCGCTGAAGCCGCTCTGCTTTGTATGAGCTGATTAAATATTCAGAGGATGGGAATGAAAAGGGCTCTGCGGGTTGGGGTGGGGGTGCTCATCCAGGAGGCCGGCTCCCAGTCCCCGTGCCAATGAATATTTAATCGCTTTGTACGAAGTGGAAGAGTTTCAAAAGGAATCCCTGAAAATCTGTAGCTTGGCAGCTCGGGTATTTAACCGAGAAGAGTCTTGGGTCAGAGCCCCTTTTCAGTATTGTGCGGGAGAAGGGATTTAGCAGTAAAACCCTGAGAAACGCTTTGGCCACTACAGTCTTCAGGACACGGCTTCGGGGTCGCTGTGTGAGAGCTGGCTTAGGCAGTGGGCTCGGCGGAAGGAGCGCTGTCCTTCCCACCCCAATTAGCCGTGTGTGCCCTGCTGGGCTCTGAGCGCTCTGAGCGCTCCCAGGCAGCGCGCAAGGACCTCAGACACCCGCACTGCGCGGGCTGTGGCGGGGGGGCTGAACCTCGCCATTGCAATTCTCATACCTCCGAGTCCCTCGGTGGCTTTTGCGCAGGGGCTGTCGCTCAGCGGTGTCGTTTTTCACCTTCCCGAGAAGCATCCAGCGATTTTCTTGGGCTGAGGTGAGGTTGTGTGCTTGCTGCCCGTGAGGCACTGCCAGCTGAGAGGACAGGGTCTGAGCAGGACCTCCCGGATGAGGTTGTGGTGTTGGACAGTTTGTCCTGCTATTTTCTTGGTCTGTGGTTGCCCTTTGGAAAAGAGGAGATTTTGGAGAGCCCGGCAAATTTTATTGCTACAATATTCATGGTGGGGGGGGAAAAAAGGAGTCTTTTTTATGGTCACAGCAACTTTCCCTACATATTTTTATAACTGCACAGGAACAAGTAACTATGTTATTATAAACTGGAGTCACTTTGTATCTACACCCGTTTATAACTATAGGTATGTGTATACATCAAGTAACATATACATACGAGTGTGTACATGCATCTCTGTCAATAAAATTCAGTGCTTGCACAGTCTGGAAGTGATCATGCCTGGCTATCAACAAAGCTGTCCTCCCCAGTGCCCTGCCAAACATTGCCACTTCAGCAATCAAACGACAAGTTCATTGTGGATGAAACCCCAGCCTGGATTCAGAGAAATATTTACAGATGTGCTTAACTTTCCATGAGTGAAATTCCACCCCTGTTTAGTAACACACTTGATTTCAGCAAGATCCAGCTGCTGCTCCAGGGCTAACATCCCTGGCTGTGCTGGTCCTTCTCTGAAGTAGCCTGGGCACATTGGTATTACCTGCAGATTATTAATTTATTTTATGGGAGCTTGATGAAAAGATGACTAGGTGTTCTTTATCATTTTTTGTGCTGTGGGAGAGAGAAGCAGCAAGGACTGAATAAAGGACACCAGAGGGGCTCCCTCCATAGTGCTGCTGGAGCCCACACTATCCTGCCCTTCCTGCAGCACTAACCCTTCGGGCTGAGCTCCCCGGGAAACTGAGGCAAGCGCTGGCCAGAGCTGCGGGTGGGCTCCTGGGGTTCCCAGGGGGCTGAACGTGCTGAAGGGCCCGGCTTCTCTGCCTTCCCGCAGGGCTGATGCTCCCCTCCAGAAACGTGACCTGGAGGAGCGCCCAGGAATGGCTGCTCCCTTCATCCCTCCTCTGCCGGGTCAGGCTCCCAGGGTGAGAAACCGCCCCAGCTTTGGAGTGAAACCGGACCCCGCACGCCCGGTGAAGGTGACCAGATGTCGTGGCTTCACCAGATGTCGTGGAGAATCCCCCGGTCGCCAAAACGCCCCACTCTGCCAGTCCCCCTCGCAGATGGCCAACTTGGAGACCCCACCCCAACGCTGTCGCGTGGGAGATCCGATCGGCCAAATCTGCTGCTGTCAGCAAAAGACAAAACCTCTCCAAGCCGTGCGGCTGGCGATAAAAGGGAGCGGGCACAGGAGCAGCCCCGTGGAGGCCCCTCGGGAACAATAGCAGCCCTTTCGGGAGCCGGCGAGGCAAGGCTGGACAAAGGCTCACGCTGCCCCCAAACTCCAGCTGCTGCCTCAACACAAAACAGGGGGCTGCGAAATTGGTGTCTTTCATCTAAATCCTCTTAGGCGGTGCGAACGCGGAGAGCGGGCGAGCACCCTCGCGTGTCACACTCCCTCCCTCGGCCGCCGGTGCACGCAGCCTCAAGTGCCGGGCGACAATTTGTTGTGGGTTTGACTTTGTAGGAACGGGGCGCTTTCAGTGGTGGAAGCGGAGCAGGGAAACGGGCAGCGGAGTGACATGGAGAGTACTGACCAGAGAATTTGTGCCTGCCCTGCGCTGTTTTGCCTGGAAAAGGCTGAACTTTTCGTGTTCTGGAAAGCCAGATGAACAGCACAAGTCATTAGTCACCCAGGTATTTACAGTGTTTTTCCTATTTCCTTTCTCCCATGGCCTCTGTGGTCAGCAGTATAAAATTCCTAGGCACTCCCACCTAAACACAAGTTTCCTGTTTATGCTCTCAGTGGCTTTTATGTTTAGCTGTTAAAACCCGTTGTCTAAAGTACCATAAAACAATATGAACAGAGACTGCAGGTGAGCAAGCAGGGGGAGAAAAGGCTGCGCGGAGGCTGCTCTGGCCAGGGAAGCGGGGCTGGGGGAACAAAAGAACAAAGCCCCCGGCAGTCAGGCTGCCGCTGCTGCTGCCCGAGCGCCGCCGGATGCGCCCGCGCTGCTGCCGCTGTGCCGCCGCCACCTCAGCCCGGGAGCCGGGCGGGCTGAGCTTCCTCACCTCGAATCGGCTGAAAACACCTGACATAAAAAACTTAGGTGGGTCGATGGGTAGTAAAAGTCAACCAAGGTTTGTGTTATTAAATAAGGTAGAGTTGTTTAATATATGACACTCCTTTTGAGTATTTTCATTACAGTAGCATTGCAGTCACGCTGCTCCTGTTTGGTCCGGCAGCATTGACACCATGTAAGTTCCTCCTTTAAGGTAAGTAATGTCTGCTTCATCCTGAAACCCAAGAGAAAGGTTGTCGGCAAGAGCAACGCTGAGATTCTCTGGAGCTGCAGGAAGGGAGAAGCTCCAGCTGACCATCAAACCTGCCCCTGGAGCCACTGCAAATTCCTGCTCTGCCGCAGCCTTTCTTACACCTTGGTCAGACTGCACAAACATTTTTAAGTTATGCTGACATCAGGAGCATCCAGTTTGAGATGCTTTGCTGTGACCACATGAGAACATAACTTCTGAAGATACAAAACGTGATAGCAGCCACACTATAGATTTGGATAGCTCTTCCCAGAAACTTTAGATAACATATCCATAGCTGTATCTATATCACAAAGTTATATTATACATTGATCAACTAATTTTTATCACCCCCACAAATATGCCAACTGTTCAAAATAACATTATCATTGACTTTATTACTATTGAAATAAAAATGGATAACTATAAAAATACAAAATAGACCTCAATCCACCATAAAATTTGTAATTAAAAGTAACATGATTTCTGTGAAAAACTTTTACATACAACAGTGTGATTTAAGGACCTTTGTCAATATTGTCTTTGATTTTTTTTTAGTTAATTTGGCTTAGCCAAACACTTACAGCTATTTAAACATGGTTTTGTATATTTAATTATATCATACATGATGTCATTTTTTACTACAGACACCCTTGACATTTAATGTATTTCATCCAGTAATTAGCAAAGAATAATTAAGCTTTTACTACTATAACTGCTTTTCATGATCCTGTGTCCTCCAGAACAAGATAGAGCAGGAGTAGCAAAGTTTATGTTTTAGATACTAAGACTTATTTGCTTTCAGGTTATACATCAGTAATTTAACTGTTTCTTTATACGAAGCAAGGACTGGGATGCAATAACCTGTTACAGAATTTCTCTGTTCCCTTACAGAGATTAGCATGAGTAAATAATAGATCCACTGTATTCAAAATCACAACATACACATGGAGATGATTTTATACATATAATATATAAAAATATATATTTATCTATATAAAAATGTATATTATATATAATAGATATATATTATAGTGCACATATAATATATATAAATACTTGTGATCTATATATTGCATAGCTTTTTGGGTTTTTGCTTAGTGACACTAAAACAGTTCTAAAATGTGTATCAAGACTTCAAGTGCAATATATGTAGCATCTTCTCGACAGCTTTGTCTGTACTGGCAACGCTCTCATGAGTGATATGTCACTTCATAAGCTTTTTTAAACACTCTTTTTTGAATACAGATGGTCTTATTTCCAAATATCATTGGACTTTCTCTATATGATCACAGTGGAACACTGGCCACTGTTCCTTTGTCCATGTTGAAGCTTTGATTTCTTATTATTTTTAGCCTAAATTTCAGGTCTTTCAGCATCCATCCCATGGGAACAGTGTTTGTACACAGCGGGCTCCCAGAGCACGTTTTTAAGTGTGTGTTTCATCTGAAAGGCGTTGGGTTCATCTCTTCCAGATCCACTCCATGAACTAAAAGAAAGCACAGGAGGTGGGGACCACTGGGAGACTGGCTTTAGAAGTTGGTTCCTGGCCCAAACTAAGATGCTGGTGTAGATGCACCAGTGCTCAGGTTTGGATCTTAATGTCATGGTTCCTTCAGATCCTCCATTCATGTACACAGAGTTCAGGAGGGTGTGTTCTCAAATCTCATCTTCTGACAACCTCTTTGCCACCCTGTTCGAATGAGCCCCTTCCCCTGCAGAAGTTCACATACCCTCATCCTGGTCCTCAGCTGGCATCACTCCCTCCCACTGCAGAGATGGGGGAAAAATCTGTTTGAAAGTCCCTCTCTGGCCTGGCTGTCAACAGAAAATTAACTTACTCTGCAAACCAAGCTAATATGTAGCTATGATGAGTAATCACAGTAAGAGAGAAAAGAGGGGGGGGAACAAAAGAAAAAGAGATGGGAAGTCTTTGAAGAAGTCAACAAAAAGGAAATACTTTCATGTAGTCTTAATTCAGCAAATCACTTCAGTTTCATGCTCAACATCCCAGAGAGGCATCAGCACCTGGAGTGTGTGTAGACAGAAGGTTGACAAGGAAATGACTCACTGGTGCAGGAACACAAGAGGGGAAGCCTGAGCATCATCTGTGGGAACCTTTGAAGGGAAAAGAAAGTGTCTCAGCTGACAGAAGGTTATGAACCTTCATGCTTGTTGCAATGTGTGCATCCGACCAACAGCAACATTCTAAGAGCAGCCAAGGAAGCATGAAGAGAAAAAACTGCTTTCAGAAAAGCAATCTGAAACCTGCCTTTGATTCTACAGGCAATGAAGCTTTTACCAGTGCAGAGGCAAAACTATGCCTGGCAGAATGTAATCTTTGCCTTGCTGCTAGTTCTCAGGTGAAAGCAAGCAGAAGTTTCCAGCAGAGCACATTTTGTTTCCTCTACAGCTTGCAGGGCCTCTGTGTACCAAGAGAGGACCTTCTTGTGGCCATATTCCACCCATACCAGTGACAATGCACAAGAGTGTCCTTCACTGAGTGCTCCTCAGGCTCTTAGGAAGCATGGCCTTCCCTTTCTCCTGTCACAGAACTTCTAGTGCCAATACAAATATAAAATAGGCATAAAAAATTTGTTGTTCCTTTGTCAGGTCGCTCAACAGCTGTGCTCCTGAAAGCCAGAGAGCTTTAGGCAGCCCTGAGAGGGCCGGGCAGTGTCCAAGCTGGAGGTGCAGAGGGTTGAGTTGGGCCACAGGAGGAAGGACTGAGTGGGCTTCCTTCTCGAGTGCTTGGTCAGGAGGTGATGTTGGGGACCCTGTTCCTCGTGGTGGTGCAGCTGCCTGTGGTGGCTCTTGCAGGCAGGGCTGTGTCTGCCAAACTGCAGCTCCAGAGCTGAGAATTGTCTCAGGTGACTTGAGGCTGCCCTGACAGTGTCCCACCCAGGCCATGGTGTCCCTGCTGCGGCCGTGCTCCCCTCGTGGCCACCTGCATTTCTAGAAGCATCTCCTACCAGTCACTGCACTGTGAGGGCTTGTGCTGGTCCAAGCAGGCAGGGGAGAGGCAAAGCAGCATCTTTTCTCTTGCCCATATTCCCTGCCAGGGTAGAGGTCACCCCAAGAGAGGTTTTTGTGGGAGGCGGGTGAAAGGCAAGGGGCATCTCTTAAGGAGCAACCCAGCTAATGCTGCAGCCAAGACAGCCTTTGCACCCTGGGGGGAAGCCATTGCCCCCGTGCCCAGGCATCTTTGCAAAGAGAGCGTTCTCCCAGTTCCTCCTGGTGCTGCATGAAAATCCACAGCGACTCAAAAGGTGTCTTCTCTCTTCTCTGGCTCATCACAGAGCTGCTCCTCACAGCACCACAGCAGGAAATTCAACTTTAAAAGAAAAATGTTGTTTTCTGTACCCACGACACTCAAAAATGGAATGGGTCTGGACACAAATCTGATCTTCCCTGGAAATGTTTGGGCTGGGCCCACTTTTAACTGCAAGAAGTAAAATTACGAAATACGTGCTCCCTGCCTCATGTAGACATGCTACTCTTTCCTCCCTGAATTTCATACATTTCTTATTAAAGAGGAAACCAGAAGTTACACTATTTGCTGTGATTAGGGCTATTAAATTTGCATTTTGGCTCAACTGATATTGTGGGTGGTCCAGCTCATGCACGAAGTTTGAGTTGTTCTACTCCTGAACTACAGCTGGGTGGATCTTCTGTGAAGAGACTTGAAGCCAGGTGGACACATATAGATCACAGGCCAAGTTGGATTCAAGTTTGCAGAGAATCACAAGGCTTTTAGCAGACATGGACCAGTTTCTGCTTCCAGGTGGGAGTCAGACTAAACTCTGGCTTCATCTAGTTTTCTGGAAATCCCAAAACAAAGCACAGCTCCACAGTTTGAGAGAAGTTTGGCTTCATTCTTAGGAATTTAATAGTGAACAAATCCATGCGAAGGAAAACTGCACAAAATAGCTTCAAGAACCCCTGAAGCTAGGGCTGCTGAGATTAATTTACTGTCCCAGATTGCTTCCCTAGTGTAAGTACACAGTGATTTCTGCCAGTCTACTCCCTTGAAGTCAGTAGGAGTTTTGTAACACGTTCCATTGCTGCAGTCACTTTCCATTATCCATGGGTGGCTTCTCTGCTGGCAGATAAGCTGTATCCTGGGCCTGAGCCAGCTGAGCCAGCTCCGTGCAGCTCGGCCAAGATGGGGCTCTGAGCTCAGCCCTGCACACCTCTGGGTGACCACGGACCAGACACTGCAGCTGGCTGCCTTGATCTGCTGTGAAGGCAGGGAATCTTTCAAAGGACTGGGAAAGGGGAAGGGTGGTGACAGAAAGCAGTAACAGGGCTTCAAAGAAATAGTTAAAGTCCCTTAAAAAACTTGAAAAAGTTGATGTGGGATGTGTGTGCACATTTAGAATTCACTCTTCACTAATGACTGAGTTTTTCTAAGTGGAAGGATAAGACCTGTCAGTGCTTCTAATCCCCAAGGAACAGGGAAGGTATTGCAGAGTTGAACCTCCCTGTGGGCACCAGCCAGCCTCATCCTGCCCGGGGGAGAATGCTGCCTGCTCTCATGCCCACAGGCAGGCACTGCCCCTCTCCTCCCCCCATTGCTGGGTGCCTGCAGGCCAGACTCCACTCCTGCATGGTTGCCTAATTTACCCAAATGTAATGACCCCAGGTCTGAGCTTTCACTTGCATTTCAGGCAGAACCCCCAGAGTAAAGAATTGATCCAACAGAGATGAACCTTGCTCAAATGAGCAATTTCTACTTAGTCTCTTTCTGATGGAGAGAGGAGAGAGAAAATGAAGTGCAAACCCCATCTATTTACCAAGTCCTTGTTGATTCTAAACAGCTCTAATATGTACAGTTCTGCCTTTACGGAGGACACCACATACACTATATATACACATTTATTTACACACAGCCACAGGTTGCATGGCAAGTTATCTGTGGAATGGTGTCTTGGAGCTCTACCAAGTCAAGGAGGAATGTAACTACACAGACTGGGGGGGAATTCAGAGAAGGTGTTCTGTTAGCTATTCCAAAGGAAAGAGTGTTAACATATATTTGTGATGCTGTGTGCAGGGAAGGTTAAAAAACAAGAGGTAAGCACAGAAAAGAGAGGCACTCAACCTGTGAAAAATGTATAAAATAGTCCACTAAAACATCAGCCTTTATTTTCAACAAAACTGGTTTTTGTGGAGCTCCCCACTCCTAGCCTCAAGTCCCCTTGTTTTCAGAGATTTTGTGTGGCGAGGGAGCTGTTTGTGGCAGCACAGCATGGACATATCTTGCATGACTGGCACAAAGAGCCTTACCTCAGTCCCCCAACAATAACTGTGTAGTATCTTCTTCCCTCTGGAATTTTATATCACACAATATTTCCCAAAGCTGGAAAACTGCTATGAAAGATATCAATCCCTTTTAGCCAGTTTTGAAAAAAGGTGAATGCACCGAGTTCCCTGTGCCAGGACACCTTCTCTCATGCTGTATCCACTGAGCATGCAAAACCCCTCAATTTTTCCCCTCTGAACACAGAGCTGAAGTGCCAGATCTGCACAGAGGTCCATTTTATGGCCTGTTCTGGCTGTTTCTGTGTCCCAGCCATGGACAGCTGCTAACACTGGGTTGTCCTCAAACCCAATGGTGTGGTAAGAGAGGAAGTCCACTCCAGTTGGCATTTAGCTCAAAACAGGAGAAAGTGCCCCTAGCAGTGATCTGGAGGTATTTGTATCCTCCAGGTGCCACTGAAAGGAGCTCTCTTCCAGCTCTGTGCAGTGCATCAGAGCTGTGTGGGGCCAGAGGAAAGGCTGGGACATGCCCAACACTCAGGCACACAGGTAGCCATGAGCCTTGTGAGGCTTTCTGTGCTCTGGACTCCAGGTTTCATTCCACAAGGCTATGAGAAACTCCAATAGAAATTCTGAAATTAACCTGTGACAAGCACATTGCTGTTCAAATATACCCAAGAGAATATAGAGAAGGTGGCTTGGGGGCCTGTGGTGGTTTCACCAGCACGGTCTGGTGAAAAGTGCTGTTGAGCTTCATTGCTCTACTGCTTTCTGTGCAGGGATGTGGGAACACAAAATCTAAAGAAAAGGGGTGAGACAGAAGTGTCCCTAAATCACATCAGCAAACATTGTCCTAACAAAAGTACTCCCAAATTCAATGGTCACACAACAGAATGCTATAAATCCTGAGTAACCTCACTTGGCTGAGAGTGCATGACTGATGTCAGATTTTTTGAACAGAAAGACTTAAATCACCTCCAGCTGAAAACTGCATTAAGGATCAGAGAACAGATAGAATCCCTGTCCTCTCCTCCCAAGCAGATCTCTCCTTGATATATGGCTCCCAAAGTTTAAAGAGCAAGAAGTTGTCCAAGTAAAAATCAGCTCAAGGTGTGTGGGATGAGAGGTAAAAAAGTCCCAGACACAGATACTGCTGGAGATTTGGCAATGTCTCATATCAAGCAGAGTGAAAATTTCAGACATCAGCAGTTTGGTCTAAACCCACTGTTCTTCATGTGGGTTTTACAAACCCAAGCTTGTACAACAGATGTCACAAAACGTCCCCAGACGTATCTAAAAGACAATTCACAGGCAGCTCCTGCCTTCCTAAACGTTTTAGGGATTTAATCCATAATCCAAGAGTTTGATCTCAGGCATGTAAATGTTTGAATTAAATGCTTGATTTGGACCTGGCTCCTCATCCTGTCTTATTTCTGCTTGCGTTTATTGGGAATACAAACCTTCAGAGTGTGGATGTGTCATCTATTTTGCTTCTGCTGACTTTGGCATGTGAACATATCCTGCTCATAAAGACGACGAGGCTGATCCCTGCTGTGGCCAGCTGGATGTATCTCATAAGGGACTACCTCCTGTTGACGTAAATTGTTTTTATCCTCAAACAGAAGCCAGGAGATTTCTACAATTAATGGCCCGCAATATTGGAATGCCTGAAATCTCAAAGAAAACAGGTTGTCAGAGCACTACATGTCAGGCCTGGGGAGTGGGAGACTGTTGAATTAGCCCCCCCTAGTTATGGAGGACCCAGAAATTTGTGCTGCAGGTAGGTCCATCCTAACTGATATGGATAAAATTTGCCAAAACCCACAAAATGTAAATAAAATAAAATAACAAAACAAACCAAAACATCTGCTATTTTGTATGCATGGACCCGCTGCAAGGTGCTGAATCTGCACAGATGCCTCACAGAATGACGAGCACACTGGTAAATGGAGAAATGTTCTTTCGGGTATGGTAAATGATGCCTATGCCCAAGCAGTCCTGCACAAACCCTGTGTACCCAGAAACAGAAATTGCCATACTGAAGACATTTATCAGTTTTATTTCTGCATACACTGTTACTGCTTTATCCCAGCTATGTAATTATTTCACATGCTAACAGGGATCAGGCCACTGCAACCAAGGACATGTGGAGAAGTGGGAAAAGACTAAAGCTCCAGCCTGGTTAGGTACTGCTGATGCTCAAAATACTCATATTCACAGAGGGGACCTGTGTGATCATCTCAGGGTCTGCCCATGTGCCGCAACCCAGCTGCTGAATACTCTCCCAAAACCCATGGAGGTGTGTGGGGCAGGAGCAGCTACACACAAAACCTACACATGAAAGGTACTGAAAGTGGAGAAAAGTGTCCTGCCATAGTGTGACTTTTGGGAGTCTGGAAAGGCAGCTAGTGTAGCTACTGTAGCACAGATCTACACCACAGCTCACTGTGCATTAAAAGCACTGTAGCGACCCATGAAACCAGCAGAACAGTCAACATTTTCACATGTTCTCCTCTTTTAACTTGTTTTGCTGGATACAAAGTGTACTTGGCCCCCGAGAGTAATGGTCTGGGAAGAGGCAGACATGATCAAGCCCATGTACGTGTCAACCTGCTCATCACTCTGCTGCATGGTGGCCTCATTTCCCATTAGAGGAGCTCAAAGAAAGTCTGAAAGAGTGCTAAGGATCCAGATGAAATTTTTACCTACCACATATTCAAATAAGTATTTCTACAGCAACATTATTCACCTTTCATTCTTTCTAAAATCCCCCATGATGTACTCCTATCCACTATCTGTTCCAGAAACTGTTGCATCCTCTTTTTAATGAGTATCAGATGCATCCTTGTAATTTGGACCAGCTTATTCAAGTTTGGCCTTCTGCAACCAACTCTTAGAAATATATCCTATGTTCATTTGAGAAGAAAATGACACTGAAATCAAAAACACAAAAGGAACCGGCCCAGTGGTCCAGTGCTGTGTTTGGAACATGTGCTATTGAACCAAAAGCAGCCAAACAGAACCTTGGTGGGTTTTGTTTGGTGTTTAGTGGGAAAGTACCTGCCAGAGTTACCTGTTTCAATGTATGGCCATACATTAAATAGTCCCACCACTTTCTAATCTCCTAGATCCCACCTCTTCTTTGTCCTCTTCTTTGCTTTCTGTGGAAGGAAGGGGTCAGTCCTGAGGGTTGGGGTCCTGGAAGCACAGAAACATCTGAAAACAAACAAGGCTTTCCTGTCTGCCATTTTGCATCTAAATTCCCCTTCTGCATTGAAGACCCACTGTGAATATGGACACATGTTTTTAAAGAGACACAGTTTTGTCTTGCTGTTCACAATGTAATTAGAAAGCTATTTGGCACATACAGGAACTTCTGTACTAATTTGGCACTATCCCATCCTACTACTGGCAGCGTTGGTTCTGCTCCCTGTTGGCGACTCTCCTAGATGTCTTACAGCTTCTGGAAACATCAGCCATGCCTATTCAGGGAATAAGTTTGGCAGGATGCTGACACCTTGTGCTGTACACCCAGCAGCAATGTGTCTGTGTGATGCTGGCTCATTATCAGACTCCACCACTGGATCTTCTGATGGGGTATGGCGTTATAAAAACAGGTGCATGGTTTGTATTATGAAAGCCAGCATGGCATTGCCCATTAACTCAGCTTCAATTACAGGGTTTTATTTGAGTTATGCTTCAAAGCAGGGTCCTATGTCAATTCCTTGTTAGCTTCTTTTGCTGAAGAACTTAAAGGAGAAAGTATTTCCTCCTTTGGTCTCTCTTGCTTTAATAGGAAAGGACACATCCAGCTCCCAAGTTAAGATGTTTCAGGTTTCAGAGGTCTCAGAGAGTCTTGTTGATGACCCATGGGAATATAGATCTCACTAATCTAATGCACTGTCCCCAGCATTCATGTCACTTTCATCAGTAATGAGAAAACATCTATTGCTGGTTCCTGTGTGGCAATTCTGGAAGAGAAGAGCTCATCACATTTACAAAAGACTATTTTTATCAATGAATGTTTTTGGAATGATTACTTGGCCAGTGACTACTTTCTTCTTGCTGTTTGCATATTTTAGCTGTCCCACTACATCAGGACTCCATGCCCTCCAAGTGAACACACAGGCAAAACATGAAATGATCCGGTGTGGTGAAGCCTTCACCTGATCTACTACAGGACTGAGCTGTCCTCCTTAGTGCTGTTGATCTTCATTCTCAGCAGTCCTTTGGAACCTAGCCTCCCTTGTCATTTGCTGGGGTATTTGAGCTTCTTTCAGAGGCTTTTCACTGCTTTCTTCAGGGAGTTTTAGAACAGGGAAATGTGAGGCTGCTTTCTCTTTCCTACCATTCCCCCTGTTTCCTCAGTCTCTTCTTGGTGTCACTGGCTACTCATGCCTCCTCAAGCCTCTTGGAACACTCCTTGCAGGGGCTTCTCCCATCAGCTCCAGAAGCCATTCTCAGTATTGCTGACACCAGCCACTCACATATCGTGATCTACCAAAAAAAAAAAAAAGTGCAGATTTTGTTGGATTTTCTTCTTTTTGCTGTTTTGAAACTTTAGGAGTCAGATTTTCAATTTTGTTTTTGCAGTATTAAAAAAAAATCACTTCTTTCTTTCAAGGAAAATTTCTGATTTTGACACAGTATCACCACCAGTGAGAAAGGACACAGCAAACAACAGTGGGATGAGGTTCATGATAAATGAGGAGGGTTATAGAGCAGAGAATACCTCCTACTGCCCCTCTGGCTTTAATCCACTAGGCCAGGCCAGGGAAAACATTTTGGCTCTTAACATCATGTGCAGCCACTGTCACTAGTACAAGTGCAAATATTACTTTTATAAAAGGCAGGTGCTTTTCTAATCCTGCAGAATACATTAAAAACTTTCTTCAGTGAATTCTACAGGTTTGCTCTACCCTACTTATTCATGGTTCTCTTTGTCAGCTTTAAAAGTGTCATCTTGTAAATGCAAGCTTCCCCTTTTCCTTGTTTTCTGGGACAGGCAGAACAAGAGCATCTGACTGGCAAAGCTGTTGATCCTCTATGCTCATGAAAATGTGGGAGGAATTAGGTCCTTCCTGCAGATTTGACTGCGTTCTCCAGAAACTAAGCTTTCATTTAAAAACCTAATGAAGCGTTTAGCCCTTCTGGTAGCAAAGATAACCACAGTTCAGTTTGCGTTTTGCAGGGGTTATCTTGTGTCAAAGCCAGAGAAACTGCAACTGAACCAGAGCTTCCCCTCTTTATCTCAAATGGGAATGAGGTGTAAAACAACGTGTCAGGGATGTGCCACAGACCTGGAGACAGAGAAGAACATTGCTGAAGAGAGGCTGTCTGAGGGGGTGTCCAGACTTCATGGGGGGTCCCGTGGGGTTCTTCCATCTCCCGCCTCCTCTCCACTCCCCACTGCTCACTGCCACTGCTCTCCTGCAATTTCATCCCCCTTTCGTGGTTCCTTTATGAGTCCTGGCAAGCATTGTTTCAGTTTTCTGTGTGGGTTTATGCACCCAGGCCATAAGTATGACAATAATTAATAATATGAGGGACAAGATAGGCTACGATCCTGGCTGGAAAATGACAGAGGGGCAAATTTTGGCAGAAGTACTTGGAAATATTCTTAAAAGGAGCAGCAGGGCCAATGTTAATGAGGAGTCTGTGCACTGAGACACCCCTTATGCCAACCCAAATCTTTCCATTCTCCCAACTTTTGGTGCATTGCCAGAAGGACAGGCTGGCTCCTAGACACAAGCGACCAACTTCATCATCCCCAGCCCTTCTACTCACTTGGGAACCATGAATTATTCACAGGTCCTTGTACCAGGTTCACATTGTACATGTGGCATCTGAAGTCACACACAGCAATGAGGCTGATGAGCCACCCCTCTGAGTGCACATGTGGCTTCACCTGCAGCCACATCTGCACACCAGGGTGGGTACATCCTTATTCTCTTCTTAATGCATCCCCTCACTGAAGCATCTCAGGCACATTTTTTTGCTTCTGCTGCTCAGTATCTTCACTGAGCTGTTCACAATAGTGCTCAGGTCTTTTCCCCAGACATTACAGTTAATTCTGAAGCCATCAGTGTGTCAGAGTAGTTTAAATTATTTCTTTCAAATGCATTACCTTTTAGTTCAAGTTCATCTGCCATCATGTTAGGACAACCACTAGTGGTATTAGAGTTGTCTGGTGTTTCAAACAATCCTTTGCAGCTTTTCCTTTCTGATCAAGCTTTTATCAGCTGCATATTTTGACATTTCATTGTTCATCAAATTCTTAAAGTTATTAGAAAATGCAGTACTTAGCAAATCCACTGAAACTATGATCACACTCTTAAGATAGTGTCTTAAGACATAAAAAATCTATAAAAAACCTAATGGGTACATTCCTTATCTCAAAGCCCATATTTGTCTGCTGTCTGTTGTAAACAGATCCTCATAGGAACTGAAGGAAATCAGTGTAATGTATGTACAACATAGTCACCTGCACATGGACAGATAAAAAATAGTCCTTACAGACATCCTTAGGGTGATTTGCTCTTCATATTTTTCAGCCTCAGGCTTCAGACATTTATTTCCATTGCCAGCTTGTCTCTTCAGCAGTTGTTAATCCAGGACAAGATTTTACCTCACCTTCTTGTTACCAGGCTTCTTTCATATTCTCACGGGCAGAATCCTATCGGAAGCTTTTCAACACTCTAAATAAATTATATCCATCATCTTGCTTAATGTACTGGAGGTTTTTTAACTCAGAGAACTCTATGAGTTTAGAAGAAGCATAATTTACTTTTATGTATGTCATGCCAGTATGTTCTTACTAAATTATAAAGATTCTTGTGCTTTATTCATCTAATTATTTTCTCATTTTTCTACGCACTGAAGTATTTGATTCAAAAATTATCCTTAGCTCAAGTTTAAATGTGGGCTCCATATTGAGCACTTCTGCCTGTGTTGGTGCCTCAGTTTCTGTGTTGTGTGAGGGAAAATTCTCTGTTAATCACAAACTACCTTCAGATGTTACAGTAACCTCAGCAGGTCTTGGAATTGGCTGCAGCAGAGAAAGCAGCACACCTTGAAATGAGAGATTTCAACATTTATTTTATCTAAAGATCATTTTCAGATAACTATCTTGCTACAAATCTCCTCCACAGTTTTAACAAATCTTGTTATAATAATTCATTGGGTGTTACTCATAAGCTGCTGTGACACAGTCATTTCCATGAATGACTTTATTGGGAATATTATTGCAAACTGAGGAAAACAAAAGCTCTGTGGGAACTTTAACTTTACCACCTAGACTACTGTACTTAGCTATGAGGACTATTATTAACCCAGTTACAGAAACATTTACTTGAATAATGAATGAGCTATTACTGCATGCTGTAGGCTGTGAAATTTAAAAAGAAAAGCTGGAAGCGTTCTCACAGAGCAGTGGAGGACAAACAAGGAAAAAGGAAGAATTTTGTCAAATATTTCATTTTTCTTTTAGGTTAGTTTTGGAAAGGTATTGATCAGCCTCTGAGGATAGTGATCTTCTTCCCAAAGACTAAGAGGAAAACTTTATGGCCACTTTTCTGGACATTTCTGCGAGGTCTGGTCCTTTCAGAAGGGAAAAGAATTTACAGCTGGGTCTCCCATGGCCCACACAAAGGACAAGGTGAGTAGAAGATGAAGGAGGATGAAATGACACCTCCCCTTCTGGCTCCTTCTTTGCTTCCTTCTTCCTACCTTCTTGCCAAAGAAAAAGAAAGAAATGAAGTGGAACTATTTGAGTGCCTCAAGCTGAACACACAAATAATTTCAGGGCTTTCAAAACCACATTTCCGTGTAAATTTACTCTTCCTCCAAGGATTTCACCAGCTTCTCCCTCACTCCTGGTTTTATTTTCTGACTGGTTATGGTGTGTTGAGAGGCAAGCAATAAGTCCATTGTTAACACTGCTCAGCCTTCTGTTTACTGGAAACAACTTTCTTCCTCTGTAGGGCTGCTCATGAACTGTCTCAAGACGTTTCAAGCTCCTTGCAATCCCATTTACACCCTGCCTGCCTTTTACTTTTTCACCATCTCTCCAATTATGTTATTAATACACTTTTTAATCACCTGTTTTACTAGAATAGTATTTTTATTTAGCCCAACAATTAACTTTTTCCCCAGGTGAAAATTAACCATTTACTGTCATTTGTTAATTTTCACTAGGCTGAATTCACACACGCCAGTTTTGCACTGATCATCTGGGAAAAAACTTCTTCAAACTTTAAGCGCCAGATGTCATTTATCATTTCCCTATCCACATGGTAATAAAAATATTGTTTACTGCCTGGTGAATTCACTTAATCCCTTGAAGTCAGACTGTGGGCAAAACACTGGAAAAAAAACCCCTTTTATATTCTTTTTTTAAAATTTTTTAAAATTATTATTATTTCTACAGCTACTTTTGCTGCAAACATTTCCTATTTAAAGTAATTTCATATTTATTGTGTTTTTTAATATGAGGCTGTTTATATTTCTTTTTGTGGATACTTGGGGGAGGGATTTTAATTTTCTGGAAGATACCTTGATGGCTCCAACAACCTGTTCAGTCTTTCTGCAGGGACCCAGCCTCCGTCTATGTGCTCACACCCTGACAAACAGGGTGCCTGCTCTTCTCACAGTGGGGATCACCCTGCCATGTCCCAGGGACAACGTGAGCTGTGTATTTACACTCTCAGAGCTCACTCCTGTGATGAGGCAGAGCTGAGCATCCACCAGCACAAGATCAGATCCACCAGATCAGATGCAATGTGCCAGAAGAGAGCTGAGGAGCTGAGTTGCACATCACTGGGAATCACCTCATTGCTTTGAAACCTCTGGCTTTAATAGGCATTTCTATTGGCTTTGCCTCCCAAGGTGTTTTTCCTCCTATCTCAATTCATCTTGCCACCCATAAAAGAACCCAGAGTTTGTACAGGGACACAAAAGTCATTTGAGTAAGACTCGATTAATTTCTATATTGCAGTTATTCCAAGAAACAACATAACAAATAAGTCTGAGAGTAAAGCATATTTGGACTGCTTTCATATTTTAATGAAAAGTTTATTCCACTGAGTATTAAAACTAAGCAACATTACCTAGAGATATGTTAGTAATAGTTTTGTCGCTTACTGGAAGATTAAGATTTCACAATTCTCACAGAAGCACAGCTTTCTATGTAAATTCCTCTTAAACCTTGGCAACAGTACTACAGAACTGATAATTTATTTATTTTAAAAATGTCAGCAGGGTATGACCACTGAGACGAAACATCTCATTTTCAAGAACATCTTCAGGGATGATGGCAAATTACAGGCACTCACAGCGACGCACTTGGCATTAAAGAACACAGTCTATGATCAAATATGACAAGTAGAGGACTGTTGGGGTTTTTTTAATAACCAGAACAATAAATTTGCCTAAAAGGTAGATCAATTGTGATAGAATGTAATATTCTGTACTATGGTTCTAGTTCAATGGTTCTGAATAACTAAAGAATTTTGTTTGATTTTTATTTCAGGAATTTAAACCCTCTCATCTTCTCAGCTCTCAGTCTGTGTCAGTTAGCAAACATGGCCTGGTATTGCACTAGACAGAGAAATAATAACCTAATAAACAGCAGAACAGTTTTATACAACTGGATTTGTTCATTTTTCCCTCCCAGGGAAACTGTCTTAGAATTTCTTGCTGCTATTTTATATAAGATACTGCCGTGGGGTTTATATTTTCTTTCTTATGTAAAGTTCTTTTTTTTTTCAATCATTTTATCATTCATTAATCTTTGGAATTTTTTTAAGTCTCAGACTTTCCACTGTGTTACAAAAATTATCCTGTGATCAAACCACCAATGGCACACATGAAGTTTCATTTGCTGAAATAAAACCACAGATGGCTTAATAAAAAAAAAAATCCACTTTCCATCAGAGCAGCAATGGTCTGGAAATTGCCCTATCAGTAAATATGCATCCAAAGATCACAGAAGATACAGAAACATTTTAAGGGCTCAGTGTAAGATATTCCTGTATAAGTATATAACACTGTACCTTTTTTTTTTTCCTTCTGGCAATACTCTTTCTGTAGAAAGATGCCTTTAAAAAGGCAAGAGAGACAATGGTAAAAGGAGCTGGAAATCATGGTGGAAACAAAACAAAACTCAAGGAGTTGAATGCATTTGGTTCAGAGAAATTGTATGACCTCATCCCTGCGTTCTGAAAAATACTGGCACAAAAAATGGCAAGACGGGTGCTTCAGAAGGGAAACAAAGTATTCAGATTAATTCTAGACTCATTAGTCTGTCTCAGCAGTATTCATGGTTTAAAACAGGTTCTGAAGAAAATCGTAGTTAAAGAAAAGTGGTAAAACGCAACACCAGTGACTTTAAGGTAGCTTCTGCCAGATTGCCTTAGATAAAACATTTGATTTATCTAATAAAGAAAATACTCCATACAAAGTATCTGGGCTTTAGTAGGATATTTTACTATAGGTCATATGGAAATCCTTTTTTTAAATTGGAAAAGCTGGGGTCAGTCGGGAAAGTGAAAGGTGAGTAAGAAGCTGGCTTAGAGATAGGAGTGTGGAAGAAAAGGAGACAATGAGTAATCCTGCAAGAAATATTGGGCTGGAGGGAGGTTACTAGGAGAGACTCCAAAGTCTTAATATTTTGATAATGACCTTGTCAAAGCCATTAGAGCTGTGCAGATGAATTAGCTGGTGACCTAATGTTAAGGAATATCATGAATACAGAGGAATAGCAGAGTACCATACAAAAGAATTATATGGCCCTCGAGGCTAGAGTAAAGGTAAGGGATGAAATCCTACACACCAAAAATGAGCTCATGCTCTTGGGAACAAAAGATCTTCATACAGACCCAGTCCTAGCTTCCAATTGTGGAATTTGCTCGGTCATGCCAACATAACACAGGAGTTATCTAACTCTCATTGACTGGAGTGGTAAGGAGTCTCCAGATCACCTTTTAATTACAGAACGGAATTGTATGGGCAAAGGAAGAACATTTTTCACTCTGCTCCAGAGTGAATGGGTGCTGCATCAGCATCACCCTCATAAAATCCTCCTCTGAATGACAGCCTCACGCACAGGTATGTGTGGGACAGCCACTGGAGCTCTCTGCGCTGGCCACTGGCTCCTGACCCCCCAGGAAGGGCAGCCTGTCACATTCTCTGGCTGGGCACCAGGCAGCCTGGGGGCACAGGAGACTCGAGGGTGTCCAGGCTCCAAGGTCTGCCTTACCACAAGTTTCTCGACAGTCCTGCTCACCAACAGGGTGTTTGGAGCAGGTTCAGAAACAACAGATGGTCAACCTCAAGGGACTGGTTTTGGAGGAGAGCACTCCCAAATCCCTCAGTCCGGAATAGTAGGAGCTAATTTTGTCCCCTAAAGTAGACATGGCAACCTTTATTTCATTGTTTGGCACCTTTTTTTGGTCGGTTTTCCATGGAGGGCAAGGGCACAGATGACTTTTTGCAGGGCAGTTTCTCTTGAGGCCCTGTGAAGCCTCAAGGAGTAAAAAACAAAAAGCAGAAGCTGACTCTAAATTTGTTCCCTTGCCATATTGCTCTGCCACCACAGAGGCAAGCGACTGAATTCAGATCTCAGCACACAGGCTTGCAAATTCACAAATGCATTTCCCTAAGCTAGAGGTACTTCGCATAAACTGAATGAAGGCAGTTTGGATTAACTTGGCTATTGATCCAGCACAGATCCAGAATTTGGGTGTTCTCACACAATGGAGGAAAAGGAGCCTTCTTTTAGCTTGCTGAATAGCTACTGAATAGTATTTTCAATGATCTTTACAGAATGTCAGTAATGATTAAATCTGACTCTATAAGCAGTGGATGAAGACCTCTGAAGGTTTGAAATTGTAAATATTCTCTAGCAAGGTGTGCAGATGGCCAGTTCTGCATGTGAATAAACTATTAAGGTATTTATAAAAAGTCAGAAAATAACCTACCCAAACACCTCTCAGGTCGGAAAAATAAATTTAGTGGCTATTTTTCAGCTTTGAAGGAAAGGGCGTCATAGGTCTATCCAATTTCCACATGTTAAGACCTCAAAACTACAGTCAAATATGACTTTGCAGTCATTACTGCTGCAATACCAGGCCTTGTCTGTAAAAAATGCACAGAATGGGTTTGTCTGAAAAAGAGGAATTCTGATGACATGGTATCAGCAAGGAGCTTGGTAAAGATCCCAAACACATCTATAATACATGGGCTGAAATCATGGTTTAAATTTATTGTTCAATTACAGCTTCAGGCTCTTGGAGTTCACTGCTGCCAAGAAATATATATGACATTAAATTATGGAATATTTTCTTAAATATTTTAATATGTTTGAGTACTTGTAACATTTTATTTAAGCATATTATTCAGAGACCAGAAAACATTGCTCTTTCCTAATTAAAGGTGTGAGTCAGCAAGACCAATAAAATGCTTACTCCAGTGTTGGAGAAAACTCTGAAGAGGGAGAAAAATCCTATTAGAAAGTCCCCTATTATCCTGGAGGTGCCTGCCTGAGTGACATCTCCATGTATTTTTGCTGAGTTAAGCCTTACAAGGTCCATCCACTTATGGCACAAAATTTCATTTCACCATTAATTTATTTGATTTGTCAAGAGATTAATAAGCATGTGAGATGTTAGTTAAAATTTCAGAGCACCTTGTGAGGCTCTATCAGATGGAGGAAGGCTATTATTAGCAGGAGTGTAGATGCTGTTTGAAGAGGGGAGGGTCACAAAATGTGGGGTGGGACTGGTCACCTTAGGTGGAAAGTGCCATGCAGACACTGGGCCATGCCTTCCCACTGCTTTGGCCAATGATCCCCCCAGAAAAACTATCAAAAAAGAACCAGATAAGAGCTGGTATCCTAATTTCCAAAGAGTATTCTGTCAGGGTTTGAGGTGTTTTACTCCTTGTCACACCTGCAAGATGCACTCAGCCTTGTAGCTCTGTAGAAGTATGAGGCTTGGCAGACTAAAGGTTTGGTCTCCCACTTACAGAGCTCATGCACACCTGAAGAGCTCAGCAGCTGGAGGCTTGGCCACCTACCTCTGGATGAAGCAGGGTTGCTCCTTGGTGCACTCATGATCTGTCATCCAAAGCCCCAAAATTCAGTTTTCTTTTACCTTTTCCTTCCTTTGGAAACCACGGCAGACAAAGAAGGGGCCTCACCCCTGCCTGAGTTTAGGCTTTCAGCAGGCTCTGTAGCTAAATGAGAGAGGTAGGAAGAGCCCTTGGTCCTGTAACTCAGGTGGAGCTCTGTGGAGCAGCAAAGGCAGTGCAGAGGATTACAAAATATTTTCATCCTTACTCTAGCTCTTTTAATTGCTGAATGGATCAACCATTAAAGCAGCTTGCATGGCTTTTCAAATGGTTTTGAATGATTTGGAAGAATCCAACCTTCTCCACTGCATTCAAGAACCATTAAAGAGGCTGTCTCTGGTCTAAGATCTGTAAAGTAGGAATCCAGTATTTTAACTGGGAGTACCCTCTCAGCTGCAAATTTTTAATAAAATTTCTAAATGGCAGCATTACTGTCATTAGTAATGAAGTAGATACAATTATTGCTAAGTGAACATTCAATACATATTAATAGCATCTCATTCAAACATGCAGGAAAATTGCATTAGTTCCAGAATGTATCCTGCAGGGAACAATCTCTCACTGCCATGAGGCCAGATTCCTATGTTGTTCAAACCCATAGAGTTAAAAGAATAATTCTGATAACTTCTGATAGGTTTGAGATAAAATATCTTCAACAACCCTCCCCAAACCAAGGCTCTGATCCCTTGTGAGTGAGGGGTAAATCCACAGTGGAGTATGGCCACTCTAATGCTCTTCTATTCCACAGTCTCCCTGGTACTCCCTGTCTTGCTAAGTTTGTCAGCTGGGAGCACTTCAAAACAGAAGATGAGGGTCAGAACCCCTTCAGGTAATGACAGCATGTGAAATCTAATTTCTCATTCCTGGAAGGTCCTCCCACCACTAAAAACCTGGTAAAACCAGGTGTCAAGGGCCAGCATGACCACCTGGTTCTCTAGCACTGCACAGGTGGGTGCTGAGCCTCTGGACAAGGCTCCCACCTCTGGGCCATGCCTAGGCAGAGACTGGACACATGGAGCTCTGAGCCAGCTCTAAGGGCTCTTTCCTATTGCCTTGGTTTAGGTAACTCCCTCAGAAGCCAAGACCTAACCCTCCCATGCTCTGTCTACGTTGCAAGCAGGCTGGATATAACTCCTGCATCCTGTTCCTAGTCCCAACCATCTTATTTTAAAATACTGACTAATCTGGAGCAACAAAAATGGCTTTTTTTGGATGGCATGGTAATGCATCACTGAGCCCCCTAGCCTTTCACACCCACCAATGCTTCCTCTGTGTTGTAAGAACTGAACTCAGCTCCTCTACCTACTTTCACAGGTAATTTAAACCAGAGCTGTGCTCTTTAGCTGCAGTTACATGTCCCTCTTAATGCAGTGAGCATCTGGTTGGTGATCAAGATCATCAGCCTTTGTGGATAAGCATGCATCTCATCTAGGCTTCAGGTAACACTCTCTCCACTGTGAGGATCACATACAGAGATGGTGATACTCTTCTTCATTGCCATCCTTCCAGGAGACTTTCTGAAGTCAAGCATTGCTACTGTGCAGATCTCCTGGAAACAGCTGTCTGCTGAAGTTTGCTGTATCTGCAAATATTTAATGAAATCCTTATAGAAGCTGTAGCTGAAATTAAAGCTGAGAGAAGAGTCTGGTAGGACTTGAAAAGCCCAATTCAGTGAGAGTCATGAGAGTCTCTTGAAGCAAAGCTCTCTGAAGTGGTACAGTCATTGCTCTGGATGAACACGTGTTCGCGTTGTCCCTGTAGGAGTCGAGCACATTCCCCACCAGCACACAGTCCCGTTGTTCTAAAGAGGGATTTTCTGAACATCAGCAGCTTGTCCAAATGCTAATCCTGAAATTACTGAAGCGATCCTCTAAAGGCTATTATTTTTCCAATACTTATTAAAATGTTATTCTGAACACTGTTTTTCTTTTCTTCTATCCACAAAACCTGCAAGAGATTTTCCTATTTAGGGCGTAAGTCTGCACCTCTGAATTTAATAGGAATGTTAGTACTGAAATAATATAAATTCAGATTTTTTTTTACATGGTACATAAAGTAGGACTTTTCCAAAAGGCAGAACTTATAAACATCATGTATTTTCCCCTTTTTAAGGGGAGTGGCATAACAGTGTTGCCAGAAAAGAAATACTCGCTGTTCTCTTTCCATTTCTCTCCTGTACATACACATTTATAGTGAATGTCAAGAAAATTACGGCATAAATTACCTTAACTGAGAGCATAGAAACTACCCAGAACTATAAAAATGTTGGACTGAAACCAGTCAGAGAGAGCTTCTGACTTGCTGAGCACTGACAAAGAGCCTTATAGTGGAAGAAGATGGACACAGAGCTTGCAGTAAGAGACTGGCAGCCTCTCTAGGGAACTCTCACTCAGTGACTGAAAACATCCCACATAACACATATCCCCAAGCCTTTTGGGCTGAGACATACCCCCGAGCCTTTGGGGCTCTTCCTCCTGGTATCAGAGCAGGATTTCTGCACGTTGACAGCAGCAGTGTTAGTCAGCCATCACACTTAGCCCTTCCCCTTCTTGGCAATTCCATCGGTATAATGCCATATTTTATGTCTGAAGATCATTTTTATCTCACAGTTAAAGCCTCCAGTGTGATGTTTGCGGAGGTCTGACAGCCCAGGATTTACCTGGAATGTGTGACTGCCAGCAGAAGAGCCAATGGTAAATGTTGTGGGTAAGCAGGAAGATCCAGACATCAAGGCCTTCAGCTGTAAGCATGACAGCATTGCAGCCTTTATGCCATGGCTCCCACCACATCCTGTCTCCTCTTTGCACCATGTCTTGCTTCCATTACATCTCTGTTTCCATCTTCAAACATCAACATTGCATGGGTGTGGTGTGCTTTTAAACTGCCCTTGTACTTCCTTCATTTTCATTGGGGAATGCCAACGCATTTCTCCAAAATGTATTTTCTTAAAAGTTTTATTTAAGACCAATATATTTATGTTACAGACATCAGATCTGAGTTTTTCAGAACCAGCATCAGCAGAATGTGTCAAAATAAGGTGGGGAATGTATTGATATACCTGTATTCCTTTTCTCATACATGCAGGAAAGGGGTGGGTTCAAGACACCGTGACTCTAATTTACAAGCAGCTTTCTGAGTTTCTGTTTCACATGTAAGACAATGACTCCCTTAATCCTAAATATTTTCCTGTAGTCTTCCAAATGCTGATGATTATTTGGAAATTAGAGCATCAGCATCAAATTTTTATGGGAAAATTTTATTCAGGATTTACTTAATTCTTGAGGAATATAAATGTTACTGTGGTTCGTTTCCCATAGAACACACAAGGAGGATGCTGCTTAACACCCCAAATGTTAAAAAAATAACAGTCTCTTCTAGAAGTGAATCTGCAGAGAGTAAAGTGACCCATGATGATTCATAATTTTCTGGGAATAATCAGCCCAAGACAGTGTCATCAGAATGGGCAAATACCATAAGCACAGCAGTTTTGCTAGCATCTACCTGAGGTTAAATAACTTGCTTGAACATCATCCAGACAATTCTATCATGACTGTGAGGTCAGTGTGGCAAAAAATAGATGATAATGTGTGAGTTCAAGAACATAGCTGAGCTTTATACGCTTTGTTGCTGGGTCAAAAATACTCCTGTCCTTTATTGATCCTGTTATTATCCCAACATGAAATTGGGAAATAGCCAGTACAATGTATTTCTCAGAAGAAATGAGAAAAGAGTGAGGAGCTTTCATGCTCTTTCTTAACTGAGAGGTTCAAACACCTCTGCAGATTTTCCTTTGGATTAACTGACTTTTTCCTTTGAGCTTTTTGCAGGTGGAAATTTTCCTGGGAAAACACAGGCTCCTAAAGAGGAGTAACCACACTGTTGCAACAGCCAAAACCTTGGAACCATCCACGAACATTTTCACAGGCTGAAGGAGTAGCCAGGCAATAGGCGTTTTCAAATTGTTGCTATCTACCTTAAATCATCCAGAACAGCCCTGTGTATTCCCAGTTTTTGGCCCGAGGTGTAGGTTTCTTGGGCCTCCTGGAATGACTCCAAATCCTGACCGAGATGACAGTGCCAAGGCCTTAAGTGCTGCAGCCCTGCTTCTATCCCTGCGCAGAGCCAGGGAAGAAAAGCGATCTGGGTCCTGCCAAGCAGACCACAAACCACTCGCTGAGCCCATTGTTGCTTCGTTTCCCTTAAAATAGGGGTTCCCTTCTTTTCCTGACCATGTTTTTTACCCGTATGTGATGCAGATTTGTTCCCAAATGTGAAAGGAGGTCCGGGTGGGCTATGAAATTGTGGGGGCCAGAGGCTTGTCTGGTGGAAGGAAAATCTCATGCTTCCTTTCCCAGCCCTAATGGAGCAGGCAGCTGTCTCCAGTAACATCACCATCCTTCTGGGAGCACACCCCACATACAGAGTGTCTCAGGCTAGGCCAGTCCCAGGATTCCAGCTTGTCATTCACCCCAGTGACAGCAGCAGCAAAGGCTCCCTTGGGATGCACATCCCTCCTGATCCACGCCTCATCCTGCTTTGCACCACTCCTTGCAGTGCAACAATGGCACGGGCTCTGCTGGGTTGGAGGCAGCCGAAGAGGAGGAAAGCATTAGGGGCAGTAAATAGGTGCACGTTAAAAGTTAACGCCATCAGTCAAAAGCCTCCGAGATGGAACATTATCAATCTTTGAAAGTTATTATGCAGAAGGAAGCTGCTGAGTGCATAAATATTTTATAGATCTTAAACTATTGAACAGTTATTGGAGCTGGGATTTAATCTCTTTCAGCCTGACTTGACAAAATAACTTAAACGGGGATCACAGTGAGAAAACAGGCTACAAACTGGTATGATGAAACCTTGGAGTCTATCCAGAGAGTCCATTCTTCTCCCATACTGGTAATTGTTGTAATTCACTGACTTTAATGAAGTTACATTTTATTCACACACAAAATAAGCAGGAAGAGAATATAGTGAAAAGCTCTTTATTAAACTTCTGAAGGTTTGCAGTATTTGAGCCTCATCATCTGTCTCGTAAGGTCATCTTCTACATGGTAAATATTCCTAGGGCCCTTCAACTGCAGATGTAGACTTCATTTTGTCATAAAACCAAAGGGATAGACTTGATATATGAGGGCCTCTACATGTGCCCTAAAGTTCTTTCCACAAATACATAGGAAAATTCCCAAAGTTTTTCTGAAGAAGTGCTTTATACTGTGACTATGACCCTCCACATCACTGTAATTGCTTTATTTGCTGTGTAAAATTTAAGAAAAGTTGGGAAATGCCCCAGTGTGGCTATCCAAATGATAAGACTGAGCTTCTCCCAGCTGCATAGAAAACCCCATGCATTTTCCCACCAGCACAAACAAGGATGAACCCACTAAACTGCAAACTGGGCTTTGCAAACCCTTTCTTTTTGTCTGTTTCCTGCAAACACTTCGCTTTTGTCTGTTTCCCACGCAGCATGGAAAGGACTTTGCTGATGGATTCTGGACAATTGAAATTTGCTGCCTGCCTCAGGAGCAGCTGCTGCAGCACCTCCCCGTCCCACGGGTGGCCCACGCCTGCTGCCTGCCGTGGAGGGCTCCTGCAGGAGGGCTCGTCATGATGGGATCAGCGCCCGGCGCTCCGCGGGCTCATGGCAGGTGGAAAGTGGAGCTGCCCCAAATGGAAACACAGCATCCACTGCTTTCCATCAAGTGGGCATGGCTTGCCCTGCCTGGAGAATGTCCCTGGAAAAGTCTCTCCTCCTTTCTGGGAAGGGAAGAACAAGCCCTGCCAGGCCCAGCTGTCAGGAGCTCTGACTCTTCTGTGCCAGGACTGAGCCCTCCCCACGCTCGTAGCACAGAAAATGGCCTGCCCTTAAGCACAGCCTGACAAATGCCATCTCTTTCTTTTACATTTTTGGGAGGTTTTTTGTTTGGTTTTCATCAGGTGTTTTTTCCCAAATCTCTATGGCATTAGACAGGAAAGTCTGCTTTCCTGGAGACACTCTGTAAATTGGAACTATAAATTAGCTGACCGGCTTTGACCCTGGGGTAGAAAGGCAAACTTCTCTATTAATCTATGCGAAAAGGGTCTCATTCAGGTGAAAGGGAGGCTGGTTTCTAGCTCCTGTTTCTAGTGAATATTGCCACAGATTTTCTAATGCAAAGCACTGGAGCAGATTTCTGCGGTAAAGGTTAAAAATATGGGTTTTTAGGAAAAGTGTCCATTTCTGTTACTTTTAAGACTGATCAGCCTTGGTCAAACCGACGAGAGGTGCCCATGCAGCACTGTATCAGCACTGACCAGAGAAACACTGGGCATGATTAGACTGTGTCTGTATGACAGCAGTGTAGCTTAGACCCCATTAAATTAAATTAGACTTCCCATTAAATTAAATTAGTCTCCTCCTTACTTCTTGGGCTCACCTGACACAAAGAAAATGAATTGCTGTGATTTACATGCTGCTTTGGCTTGTACTATCTTTCAGCTGCTCGACATGTAAGACGCACACACTTAAATCTATGTAAAATAAAGTGAATGAAGGTGGATTGAAGGAAACACTGACGTATGCAAGATTTGGTGACTTCTGCAGGAATTTGTGCTACCAGCCTCAGTCCCGGCACAGAGAGAAGCTATTGTGGGTACAGCAGGATTTCTCTATCCCTACCATCCCCTACAGACACAGCCCTATTGCCATTTCTGGGTTTCTTTGGTTTCCCTGAAGGATGTGGAATGTTTTTAATGGATTCTACCTCCCTTCTTCATCCTCCCTAACTACTCCTCCCTTCATCCTACCCCTAAGGCAAGCATGGAATAACATTCCTTTTGTTACCTCCAAAGAAAAACTTGTAACATTTCTTTCATTCATTAGCAATTTTTGATGATTGTTTCCCTGCTGAGTATCGGTGAAGCTGGGTAAAGAAAGAGACTACTTCATTTTGACTTTCTGCCTGCTCAATTGAACTCTCCTTCTTTTATGCAACAGCACAGCATATTATTAAGAAATATTTACTGCATTTAAGCAAGAGTTTCCAAGAGCAGCTGGTATAGCAACATTCTGTTAAACTTTAGGCCAGGTTTTATTTTTAAAGTTACTTCTTCACAATGTATATTCTGACTCTGAAAATTTCCTTCCGATGTTTAATCAGCCCCTGGGAAAGGCACTCACAGCAGCTATTCTTTTGAAGCTGGCACACCAGATCAAGCTCCATGTTAGATGAAGACTGTTTCTCATATCTCCATTCAGAACAGTCAACATTTAAAGGCTCAGCTAGATATCTTCCAGCTTCAGCAGTGCTGGTGAGAGTGCAGTCAGCCTGTGCCTTCAGCTTGTACACTTTCAGACTTCCAGAATTTTACAGAGCTTTAGGGGTTCAGTACTCTATCATACACTATTTGTGAGTTCGCCTTCACCCAGGCAAGACAATTGCCTGGATTTTGCATCTTCTCTGATTTTTCCTCACACCCTTCCTTTCTTCTCTCTATTCTTTGCTCACAGACACATTCTTGCTAAGGTCTACGTATTAGAGGGAAACCTCTCATTTCCTCCATTTCTTCCATGTATGTAAGCAAGAACTGTTCTACATGATGCTGAAGTTCTCAAAGGTCTTTGAACTTGGGCTACAAGAAATCCTACACTGCTGAAATTTAACTTTATCTGAGAATCGTGCCAAATTAAGCTGAATTAAGCTCAAAAGCAGTTGCGTTGGAGGGAGCTCAATCTCCTTCAAAATAAGTCCCTGCCTTGGGACTTGTAGGGCACTCCTGGGAAGGTACTACAGTTGTGCTCCAGGGTGCTGAAGGTACTGGTTGCATCACAGGATCCTTTCTATTATAAATCCTCTAAACCACTGAGTTTTCATAAGAAAATATTATTACAATGCAAAAGATAGATCAGTATGCTAGCACAAGTTAGAACTTTGTTTCCTTGTGTTGTGCTACACTTTTTCATTGTAAAATAACAGCTTGATTTTATACAACACAAGGTTGATTTACCTTTTCTGCACGTAATGCAGAATTTTTTTCTGGCATTCAGTAATATTGATTTCTTACTGTTATATATACTGTCATTATCAGCTCAGTGTGTCTTTATCAGTATGGGCTAACATTTTTGGTCCTAAATGTAGTGATATGAGTAAAAACAGTTTCCATTTTAGAAGTGCAAAGTGTAAAATGCCTCTCCTGGGATTCACCTGGAGTGGAGTTGTCCATCAGAACAAGAACTCAGGAAGTTTTAAGACTCTCCAGACTCCCAGCTGAGGGAGTTTCAAGACAGGTGGATGTAATAGACTACAGATGCCATGAGATGTCAGCTGCTGTCCCAGGGGGCTTGGCTGGGGAGCTGCAGGGTCTGCCCTGCCTTGCTCGTGCATGGTCCTGCAGATAACCAAGAGCCCTGGCCCCTGCATGCAGAGAGCAGAGCCAGAGCCCCTCTGTGCCTCGCCTACAGAGGAAGATAACAGCCACGGCTGGTGAGAGATGTCAGAGGCAGCAGAGGATGCCCCAGGGGTGATAAAAGTGGGGGTCATGACAGCCAGACACCAAAGCCTTTGGGTGCATGGCAGGAGCTGTGAGGACACTCCCTGCTGTCCTGGGTGGTGGGGTGTGATCCCTGCACTCTCCCTGTCCTCAGCCCTGGATTCAGCTCAGCAGCAGTTATGCCATGTAACATTTGCTCTTATTGTGAGATCAAAGAGAGAGTGAAAAAAGTAAAATAGGTGCACAGCCCAAAATACATTATAGACAGGTTAAAATGGCCAATGAAAGGTTTTGTATTTGACCACACATGTGCATAGAAGTTTGAGTAATAATGTGATTCAGGCCAAGAGACTGATGGGAGGGGAGAGGATTGCAGAGCATAAAATGAGCAATCATACACAGGTGGACAATGCAAATGATAAGATCTCAGAGACTGCAGTTAGTGAGAGAAAATAGATGATCTCAGAAGTAAAACATGAATTGGAGCATTGACATCCGGGAAATAAAGACATGAATATTAGGTGGCAAATATGGAACAGTTTGTCCCATATCTTAAGAAACAATGTACATGTCTGATGAGTGGAGTCCTTTTGTATACTGCTACACATACTTTAAGGCTCAGCAACTTAGAAAGCACCTAAGAAGTATCAGATATTTTTCACTAACAAGACTTCAAAACATAGTCCAGTATATTTTTCACTCACTGCTTTGGTATCAACTGAACCAAAGAAAAAAGAAATTTAGTAATACATATTAATCCTGTGCTGTTTAGGACCTTGGCAAAAATACCATGGAATACTTGCTTTTCAAGACTCCTACCTTGGGCAAAGCAAGCCCATGCACACAGCTTGTGAAGACTCTAAAAAGCTTCACTGTCATGGCAGCATGTGTTTTAAATGGTCTCTAGTCCCCAGTAATCTATGTTCTGGTTTCCTTCCAGGCCTCTTCATTGCTATCTCCACATGCTGCAGAAATCGAGTACTTGTGTACGTGGGAGGTGTGGTGTAGCACGGATTTATCACGCCAAAACAGAGCACTCCTTATTGGAGGCACACTGCTAATACCTCTGAAAGGCTACAGGGCCTGCTGGAAGGAACTTAAATCATCCACTGGTATTTGTTTCAGCTCAAAGTTATGCATGGAAAATAGCCATAAAAAGGGTGGCTCGATGAATCTTTCCTGCCCTGAACTTGCACTGCACCTTCCAGCTGACCTGCTCTGGCTCAGACACATGGCACATGAGCTCCCCCATCCCTGTCCTCCTCCCTCCTCCTCTTCTCAGGGGTGAAGCTCTCAGCTGCAAACCTGCTGCCTGCTTTGAGATGTGCAATCCTCTGGCAGGGGCCCAGTGGCCCAGCAGCACCTGGCTGGCCCCTGCCCACTCCTTGGCTCAGACTTCCCACGCAGGGACACCAACCCCAGTGCTGGGTTCCCTCTGGCAGCCCCAGCTGGGGCCCTGAGCAGCAGCATTGCTGCTGCCTTGGGATGTTTAGCTGGGCTTGAGGGGTTTGCTGTTCTCACCTCACTCTGCTGCCCAAACCAGTTGTTACATCTCAGCCCAGATGCCTTGTTTCAGAGGCAAATGCCGTGATTCCTGTATACATTTGCTTTCTCAGCTTGTCAAGCACTTAAGTGCCTTTCATCTTGAAGTATCCTAAATGATAATATGCACTTATATAGCTTAAGCTCCTCTAATGAATGAGGTTCTTCATAAACACTTGGTAATTAGGTCTCACAACAGCCCGATGAGCTGGGAACAGCTCTTTGCAGTGGTGCAGAGGGATGTGCTGAGGCAGAGAGGAGACAGGCAGGGTTCAGGCTGCCAACTCAACTCACAAAGCTCAGTGGCCATGAGGTGCTGGGAGCTGTGTCTGCACCGAGAACAGCTGCCCTTATGTCCACATGGGAGGAGCATAAAAACCAGACTTTTTCCCAGAAATCACTCTCCATATGAAGGAGGAGAGTGAAAACTGAAAGGTTACTGCTTCCCTCGTGCCTGCCCACTGCTCAGAGCGCGTGGTGACCCAGCCCACTCCCTTGCCCCACTGTTGATGCTGTGGGTGGTGGGATAGGGACCCTGTCACCAAAAGACACTGGACTTGGTCATCACAGCCTCCTGGGAAATTCATGCCCATTTGGGCCAGGGAGTGACAAGAGGTTTCTAGGCAAGTGTCAATTGGCTTCAGATGTGTTCTTGAAGGAAATGACAAGAGAAATGTTGATGTGAGTAAATTTTTTTGAGGTGAGCATTTTCCATCTGAAAACATTCCAGCCAAAGGAAAAAAGAAAAGCACTAAACAGGTCTGCCCACAGGCTTCTCTTGCTCTGGCTCTTTTTTTCACCTTTCTCAGCATTGCTGTCATCTGTCACTGGCAGCTCTACTGCAGGAATTTCCTTTCTCTCTGACTTTTTTGTCGTATTTTCAGCACTGAGACAATCAGGAGCTGTGTGTATCACAATTCTAGCTTTCAGCTAAAGGAAAGGACCTCTTCTGCAAAGTCTTTCATTGTGTTTTCTACAGTGTCTCTTCCAAAGATATAATGAAATCTGCTTGCCTGAGTCAAAGAAATTGGCACTGCTTGGACACATGCAGCTGCTACTTTCCTCTAGTGGGTTCTTACACAACTTCCAGACACTGAACTACCCTTTGTGTGTGATCTTCCTATCTCTTTGCTTCTGCCACTTGTCTTTTACTAACTCATAGCATTCAGGTACCCTGCTGAGGTATCAAACAGTAATGCTGTTGCCTTCGTCCCATGATGCCCATGAAGAAATAAACCTACCCAATTCTCATTTTTCTGAAGTTGCCCACTCCAGCAGCACAGCATGGGTGTGTTTTGCCTTGCCAATGCAGTAAAACTAAGACAGCAAGGAAGCATTGTGGGGAAAAAATCTGTCCCTGTGCTTTTCCCAACTCTGTTGTGGGTTTTCTGGTGCTGCCAAGGTGTGTTTTGGTGGCATGTTCTGCCTGCCCTCCTGCCCTGTGGGGGTGGTCCCCCCTTGCTATCTGATTGTTCCTTGCTGCAGCTTTCAGTTCAGTTTGTGGTTTTGTTCTCCTGTCAGCTCCCCCCTGCATCTACTTCCCTCTCTGCTGAGGGTTTTCCTGCCCTCTCAGCCCTGCTCCCCATTTCTGTTCAGCTCAGCAAGCCCTGGGCCTGCCTCAGTGCCAGCAGGAAGGGACACCAGCCCTGTCCCCTCGGCACACACCCAGCAGCAAGGCTGCACTAATGCCTCCTTTCTCTCCCCACCCTCTTTCTTGAGGCAGGATCTGTCTTTCCTTATACCAGAGAGTGTGAGCAGAGAGAAACCAGACAAAATTCCCATTAACTTCAGTGGGGGCAGGATTTCACCTCAAGTGTTTCATGTTCTGGGCACTGGACAACAACATGAAAGGACTCCACACTTGTAAAACCTGAGACACCGCAGCCATTCAAGGCAAGCAAATGCAGATGCAGTTCCTGGTGCCCCTTCCAAGCCCCTCTCCACAGCCACACTTGCTCTTCCAAGACCTGTGAAGGTCGTTAATCTCTCCTCTTAGCTGTTTATTGTTGCCATGTTGGCAGCTATTGCCGAGGGAGGAGTTACCCCCGCACAGCCGGAGCTGAGCCCTCACTGTTACTGCTGCTGTCCAGCAGTACCCGGAGCCTTGTTGTCTTCCTGGTGTGCTCCCCTCCAGTCCAGCCTTCCCCATCTTGTCTGTGTTATTGCTACTGATGAGGTTTTTCAAGCCTCTTTGGCTGCTTCAGTCATGCAGCTTCCTCAGATACCCATTTCCCCAGCACTCCTGTGTCAAATCAGTGAATTCCTAAAATCCTGCTCTGTCTGCCTTGCTCTCCGGTTGCCTTCTGGTGATCTGTCTTCAGTTTTACCTCCACTGCTGCCCTGAGTACCAGCAGGCACCCACCAGCACCCACGTTTTGCTGCAGATGAGAGCATTGCCTCGTGCCTCGGGGCTGGTCTGTGCTCAGGCACTGCCCGCTGTCCTACAGCCTCTCCCTCAGCTCCCCTCGTTGCTGCCGGCCACTGATCTGCCCCAGCACCGTGACCCCTGTGCCTGCTGACAGCCTGTCTGTCAGCTTACCCTGGGGTCCACATTTTGCTACTCATTGGTCTCTTGCTGGGCTGGTGTTCTGTCCCTGGGAGGATTGCTGCAAGAGCACGGTATTTCCAAGCAGACATCTCTTCTTGTCTGTGCAGTTTTTGCTCCTGGCTCTTTACTGTCATTCCTGCCTTTCACTTGTTTTGTAGGTACCCAGGGGAAGAGGTCTTGTGCTCAGATTTCCCTGGTACTGAATTATTTGAATTTTGCTGCACTGCATTACAACCTACTGTCTGAGAAATGTACCCTGCATTTCATGATCTCAGTTCTCTCTTGAATGCCTTCCACACAGCCCATTTTTTATAAAGAGAAGTAACAATTTAGCATGGCCATGTAGTTAGTGCCTTTAAAATGGAACAAAACAGTTCTGACTCTGTTTTGGGCCTGGTATTTTCTTGACCTGATCACTCAATGGTCACGCTATTTGAGGTATATCAGCTGAGCATCCCATTCTGGCAGCCAGAGGTACTCACTGGCTAGCCTGAGTGTTCATCTCCTGCTGCCAGTCTGCTGGGACTGCTGCTCTGCCTACTGCTGAGGTCACAGATGGTCTCTCACCAGCAGCAACAGGGAGTTTCCTTGGCACTATTCCTTCTACAAGTGACTGCAGGCTGCCTTACTCTCTACAGCACCTGGGGTTCTTCAGTACTTTGTTAGATGCCTGGACATGAAACACGGTCTCATCATGTGTTCAGTACTGTGTATTTTCCTCAGAGAAATGCAGCTTGGGCGTTGTTCTAAGGACAGTATCTTGTTTTCCACTGCAGTACTTAAAAAAAAAAAGTCATGTAGTTGCTTAGTGTAATTAGCACATGTCATCAGGACCTCTCTGGGATATTAGCAATGCTCAAAACCTCTGTTGAATTAATGGACCTAAAGAAAATAGAGGAGAGAAACTCTTTCTTGGTCTTGCTCTACCCAACAGTATGCTACCAATGCCCAGGGCTGCTGAAATTTGCTCTGCTTTGTTCACAGTCATCCTTCTGTGGCAGCAGGCTGGAGCTCTGGTTGCTCCATAGAGACTGAGGCCCCCAAGGTGTCCCTGTGCCTGCCCCTGGGCTCTCCAGAGGGAAGACAGGTGCCTGTCTGTACAAATGGTTGGATTTCTTCCTTTGACTGGGGCTTGTCCATCAGTGTCCTTCAGAAACCAACAGACTTCAGGTGCAGAGGATTAACATCAGGCTAATTTTGCCCTGATGTTCTCCCCCTGACCTCTGTGCTGAGGTTGCAGAATGCAGACACTCATTCCTACTGACTTCCTCTGTCCCACAGCCCTGTCTGCAATACCCCCAGGATGCTGGTGCTGCAGCACCTCTCTGGCTGGCCAGATGCCCAGGGGCATTTCTGCCAAGCTTTGCTTGCCAGGAGCTGTGTGGGCACTGGTGGGCAGCTGAATGGCTCATCCACCTCAGTGAGCCCATTGCTGCACCACAAGAGGTGCACACTCTTCCTGCAGTATTAGGTATAATCATATTATTTTGTCATACTTTTCAGTGTTCAGTTTACCTGCCTTCAGACAGTAGCAGATGCTGTGGTTACCTGACAGTTTTGTCCCTGCCACAGGCAGACCCAGACTCCTTCTGGCACTGGAGGATGAATGATGTCTTTTTCTGCAGACCTGCCTGTCCTTTATCACTGTCTTGCAAAAAACAAATGGTCTGCAGCTTGGCACTCAATGGGTGCACTCTGTGGAGCAGGGCAGGGAGACCATCTCCAGCTTCAGCCACATCTCAGGCTCTCAGAGGCTGTGATCCACAGGGCCTTCTTCCCAGGAGGATAATTCAGATACTGCCCAGAGTTCACCCATCTTCTTCTCCAGAAGAAGCAGTGGGTGATCCTGGTGACAACAACTTTGTCTTCAGCTGTCTCAACAGCCACCTTGATTGCCTTACTAGCCACAAATGGGTTTGTGACCCAGATCTTGGTGGCTTTTCTCCACCTAATCCAGCTCCATTCACCTTGTTGCACCCACAGCCAGAATAGGGTATTTTTTCCCACACAATTCAGAAGAGGACAGACAGCTTTCCCTGGTGTCCCTTATCTGTTCTGTCCTTGTGTCCATTTTTTTCCCCTAGGGCAGTTTTGTGGCTCTCACTATTTTGAGGCCACAAATTTAAATATGGTTTAGAACAGTTTCTTTCACTCATCATTCCTGCAAGCTGGAAACACATATCTCACAAACAACTGTCATTAACCAGGAAATATTTAATGTCTCCAAATTCATAGATGATGCCAGATTCCTCATCCGTGTAGTATAAATCTCAATTTTCCTCTTGGGCAGTTTCATCTGCCTGGAACAGGCCATTTGTCTGACACTGTTACCCACTGATTCTGTGGTTTGGATATTATTCCTTGCTGAAGTCTCACTCACTCCTTGTTAGTTCCTCTGTGTGTTGAGAGCAAGAGCAAGTAAGCAAATAAAGAAGCTTTACCTTTGTTTTCATCTCTTCATTGCTATGGCCATGGGTCTGTACAAACATTCAGGTTTTGCCTCCCTTGTCCCCTACTCAAAGTATCTCTGCTGACTCTCTACCTTCTACAGTTACTCTTGGAATCTATTTGTTAATCCTACAACCTACTAGCAGCACGTCTCAAGTGCTGGGGCCAAAGCTGGGAAAAAAAAGGCAGCGATATACAAAGTTGTTGCACCTGTGGCAAACACAGCTATGTGCACAGAGATTGACCTTTTACTGCCTTCTCCAAAATAGTCTGCCTTGCAGGCTGTTTTCCTCCCCCAGCTTCCAAGCAGGTTCAATGTCTAGCTCAAGACCTCCTACCAGCATGACCTCCTACCTTGAAATCACTCATTTTATTAAAACATTCCTCCAAGGTAGTCTGGGTCTGTTTCACAAACAGGGAACCACAAATTCCAGAACTTCAACTCTTTACTCAGGGGGGAAAATAAAAAAAATAAAATTAATTTTAAAAATACCCTTTTTTGGATGAAAGCAAGTGATAAGAAGGAGGTGAAGAATGTTTTATTCCTATATAATAGGAGAAGAGGGAGCTTTAGATGTTCAGATAAAATGGTAGATTAGAAAGTCAGACATTTCTGATTTCTAATACAAAACCAGTATAAAAACTTTTCCTTGGGCAGAGGGTAGGGGATGTTAGAGGGTGGAAAGGAGGGTAAGAAGGGAATGCTGGGACATCAAGGAATTTGGACTTTGTAAATATTTCATAGAGTAAAAGCTACTTCCATTAGGCTCTTCTGTTTACTTCTTCTAGGCAACACAGGTGCTTGCAGATCCCGCTCCAGATGTATTGCATGTCTTGTATTAGGGCAGAACCTGCTGCTATTTTGAACTAATAGAGTTCTGTCTGTCTACTGTAATGAGGAGGAACCACAACTTCTTAGAAGCCTTTTTGGAAAAGTAAATAAATAAGGAAGAAAGAAATTGTGACCTCTAAGGGAGTTCTAAAGTCTCAGTGGACAAGAAGGCTGAATACCAAGTTTCTTTAATTTCTGTATTATGCATTTTTCTAAGTCGCAAGAAAAAAATACAAATTTAAAATAAAAACTATCAATAACATAAAGAAAGAAATGTGCTTGAGACTGAAAGATTTGTGTCAACAGCTGGACTTGGGGGTTGAAAAATAGGTGGTTGAGGTCATTCCACTTTATAAACCCAGCTTACTAACAAGTATGAACAAGTCCAAAACCTGCAGTCACATAAACAGTGTATTTAATTCCTGAACATTGAAATAACAAAAAGGGCAGAGCCAAAGGATTCCTCTCAGCATATGCACTTTAAATATAGGTGGAGGGCCTATGTGACACAGAAATAGCAACATTGGAAATACAGAAAATGAGACTGAGCAATATTTACATTACTTTTTTTTTTTTACAGGGTGAAGGGTTAAATTTATTTAATGGTAGAGTGATTTTGTCAAGGATATGGGCTCCATCACCTTTCCAAAGCTCTCTGAAAAAATAAAATTAATAAAATGTCTTCATAGAAACAAATTCTTGGTGGAGTCTGAAGCCACTTCTCCAAGTAAACATGTTACTTGTTAAAGCAAGTAAGAACACCCTTGCTTTATGGTCAAAGCTGAAATTAAAAAATTAAATGGACTGCTCCTTCAAATCTTCTGGTCCCAGCCAGGAGGTCAGAGCTGGCCAGTAGTGCACAGGGGTTAATTGTGACAGCCATCAGCAAACCTGCTCTGCTCTCCACATGGAAATGGAGACTCTTCCTGCAGCCATATATTGGCCTCATGCTTTTTGGCTGAAATTAGCAATCACAGGAAGCTTAAGGGCAGCTCTACAAGCACAAAGTTCTTCACCATCTCAAACCCCAAAGCCCACGTCTCTCAAACCCAGTGACGTTTCTGAGACAGCCAGGTGTGAGCACCAATGCAATGCTCTGCAGCAGCCAAAGGGACAAGCAGCCTGCAAGAGCTCTTAGGAGAGGAACAGCAGGAGGACCAGAAGTCAGTGTGCCACTGCCTCAGCCCTCAGAGCTCCTTCTTCTCGAGTGCTGCAAGGCACCCTGGGGCCTGCTGATCTCATTTCAGAGAGTGCGTGGCAGAACTGCAAAGAATAAGGCATGGGTGATGTGGATCAGAGGTCTGGAAAAGCATTTGTGGAGGGAACCTGCTGTGGCTAGGATTTGCAATTTCAGAAGTGAAATTATTCCTCTTTTATATGGCTGTAATGGAAAACTGTGAAATTATGAATGGTTTGTGGGAAAAAATTGAGAAAATTAGATGCTCTTGTTACAACAGAGTTAGAGACTGCCAAAGTGCTTATCCAACAGTAAGTTTAAAACAATCAAACATTAGCCCTTTTCCTTGCAGTTCTTAATTACTGCCTGAAATCTGTTGTCACAGTATTGGGCTGAAATAATAGCTGAGTGAAAAAATAAATTGATTTGTTATTTGAAATTGAAGACTACCATAGCTGATATGTATATTTATGCATGATGAGCCTAGTGCTTCAAACTGAACTACTTATTGCAAAATTCCTTAAAACACTATTTTAAAATGGGAGGGTGCTAAGAATCTCATTCTGTAGTTTCCCTTTTCTCCATGGAGCTCTAACATGGCCTAAAACACACTAAGGATAGGACTGGGGGCCGAAGGGGCTGGGTGTGATCCAATTTCCTAGTTTCTGTGTTATGTGCAGGTGGCCAGGCAGTGTGCAGCCATGTGAACATCTCCAGGAATACAGAGATACAGTCACTGATAGCCTGGAGTTGTGATGAAGGAGTCTAGAGGAAGATCACACCTGATTCCTGGGCACTTGGACACTTATCCTTCATGGGGGATTTGCATTCCAACTCAGCTTAATTCACTAGTCTGAAGATGAGTAAAACAGTAATGATGGTGTTCTTTTGGGAGATACTTATGACCTTTGCCTAGCTGATGACACAAAGACCATGCCAATGCTTTGCATGAATCACAGCACAAAATGCTTAGGTTTGCTCCACCAAAATTTCCCACAAGGCAATATTGATCTGAGGTTGCCTTTAAAATAAAAATCTGGCCACTCTAGACTCTAGGTCTTTGTCAACCTTGCGAATAATAATTGGAAGCTCTTTTCCCTTCTCTGCCCCGTGTTTGTTTAGTTACATAAAATAACTTTGAAACAGCGCTGTCTTTCTGTCAGGTCAGACCACGGCTCAAATAGCAGCAGTTCTGTGACAAATAAACCTCCCAGGAATCACAGACCAGAAAGCAAATCAGAGATCATAAACAGATGATGGGTGATGGGAGAATGTATGTTACCAAATTGTGATGGCTTTCAGTCCTGGTAGTGGCACCCAATGGACAGCAAATGTGATTTCATGCTAGTCTGGGCCTGCAGGTGTTACAGAGGGGGCCAGCCTCTGCAAGGTAAATTAATCTAATTTACATGCACCACTGCTAACTAGGGCCAAAGACAAAGTAGAATAATGGAATGACACAGAGAACTTTTAAGGAAAGAGAAAACCTGTCACATGTTGAGGACTAGCAGCAATCAAAGTCTTCTCTTAGCTGATGGCTGTGCTCATTTCATGTCATACACAAATTAGCCCAGCACAACCCAGATGGATTTGCTTTGGGTGTCTGGACAAAACCAAGGACACTACTTCTTTGGGCCAGATCTGATATCCTGATTGAGAGACAGGGAGGAAAAAGCTGGACCCTCACTGCAGTTTCTTGGTGGATGGGCAGAAGAACCTGTCCTCCAGCACATTCATTTCAGCTCAGTTGTACATGGCCCCTAAGTCCAGCAAGGGGAAAACCTTGGGCAGAAAAAGAAATACTGTTCTGTGCATTTTTTTCAACATGTTAATCTGTTTTGTGATCTCATACATTCGTAGAAAAATTTCTGCCTTTTTTTTATGCAGTTTGTCACTTGAGACCTATATTTTCGTTCTTTGAATTTTGCCAGACATTTCAAGAGTTTCAACACTGAGAAAAACATCTTACCTCCATAACATCACAACAAAGGAGTTACCTCTTCCAATTTCAGACTCAGTCTAACAATTTATCAGAGCAAATCTTACATAAGATTTCTGAGTGATTTATTTTTGCCGTCATGAAAATATTTTCTTATTTGCAGGTTCAATATTTCTGCTAATGTTGCATTTCAGACACTATCTGCATGGTGGATGCTTCCACTTTTTCCTTCATGGGTGAAAACTGGTGACAATAGGAACTTTATCTATTTATGCTTTTTCAAAAAAGAGTACTTGTACAGAAAAAAAATTGCCCTGCATTTCCAGTGTAACTGTGAACATACTTGCTTAATGTGTGTTTCTACTGTGCTCACAAAATTTATATGCCTTAACTGGCCAGAAAAAACCCTAATGGAAGAAATTCTTCAGGAGGAAGGAGGTATATTACCGTAACTGTTGAGTTCTGTAAATGTGCAATGTACAATTTTGGCTAAAGTTTTAAAAATTTGAATCACATTTTAATTCTGCCTTTATTCTCCCAAAATTCTTGTCATGACAGCTTGCATATTTTCATATTATTTCCTTCTCATTCTTTAATATTCCCCAGAGATAGCAAAGCAGTTTGACTACCATTAAACATGTCTTTTACGTTGGAGCCCAAATATTTGATTGAATTGGTTGTTTCAGTGACTTAATCACCTAATCCTTGAGATTCTATTTCTGTAATAGAAATTGTCCGTGAGTTTGGAAGATCAGTTTCATTGCTGGAGACTGGAAATAATCTCCTTCCAAATGACATAAATAGTTGAACAATTCAGGAAAAATATGCCCCGAATGTACATCCAATGCAAACTTTGGCTTAAACAAGTCAGAACATCATGTCTGTTTTTCTTTCAATTCATTTTTGTAGAATACGAAGTGTCTACTTGAGTTGTATTTCAAGATCATGACATTATTAAAAGTATGTTTTTATGTGTATATGCTCGAAGCCACATTTTTGATTTCTTTTCACCAAGTGTAGTCTTATATTGCTTAGACTAATGTTGCAAACTGCTCATTTTTAAACAGATGCAATCAATATCACAATCTTCCAACATCTGCAGTGCAGAACCAGAGAGAACCTGGAGGGCTGAGGCTTTCCAAAAGGAAATATCATGAGATGAAAGTGAATTAATATTTGGAAACTACATCTCATATATTTGTCTTAAAGATGGATTCTAGGTAAAATCTCACCAGCCTTTCTGTATCTATTCAAATAAAGCATGTTCTTTAATGGTTAGTAACTGCATCACTCACAATCTATGTATTCGTATACATTCTGTGTTTAAATGGTTTTTATAATTGCTGGTTGGTGAGTGTATATCAAACCTGGCAAACTTCACTAGTGCTCACTCAGCTCCTTGGTTTGGCTGGAAAGAGAGCCAAAACACGTTCTTGAAACTGAAGGAGAAAACCTGAGATGTGGCACGGAGCAAGAGCAGAGAGTAGATGTGCTCCATAAAAAGGTCCTTTGCCTGATTTTCTAGTAGTATTCATATTTAATATACTAATGTCTTTGGAAGTGGTAATTTTATGGCAAATCCAAGCATGTAAAGACCCAAGTTATGTTACAGCACTAACAGCAGAAAAAAATCTTGTCATAATGCCAGGAATTCTCTTGGAAATTTTGGGTGAGGACTCTAGGGAGGTAACTGCTGCTGAGGAGGAGGAGGAGGAGGTTTGTGGCTGTGCAGTGAAGGCTCTGCTTCCCCACTGCCCACCAACCTGGCCTTGGGGATTGTATCATCAGACATTCTGAGCAAACCCAAGGGGAGGGCACAGCAAACTCAGCATCTGAACATGAGATCCAGCAACTTTAACAGCACCACCACTGATGGGACCTTTTCCTGCGTGATTGCTAGGAGATCAAAGGCTGGCCCCGTGGAAGGCAGCCTGACTCTCTGTGCAGCCCTGGACTGCACTGAGTGGTGTGGGATGAGATGCCTGGGCTCCTGCTCCATGCAAGAAGTGAAAGGGATAGAAGGGTCAGGTCCGGAGAATGAAGGTGCAAGGGAAACAGACATTGCTACTCACCAGCAGGTCTGGGGCTTGGTTATTGCCATGAAGAGCTGTCTGGGAGCTCGGCTGAGCTCTGCTGGCAGTGGCAGCAGTGGCAGCACTACCTGGAGAAGTGCAGTGCTCAACACTTCTGAAACTCTGCCTTTGGAATTAAACTCACTGCAGCATAAAAATTCACAAAATATTTCAGGCTTTGACACAGTTTGACATAGGATTTTATGGTGACCTTAAAAGGGTGAGGTTGAAGTGATGTGTCAGGCAGGTGGGTGCTTCTCCAGATCTGCTGTGCAGCCTACTCTGTCACTAAAAATCTAAACAATTATAATTTAGATACAGACAGATACTGGATTGTTCTCACTTTTTGTAAAATAAATTCACTGCCAGACTGAGACATCGTATGCCAGGTTTCAGACTGGAGTGCATTTTATGGCTGAGTTATAAACCCCTGGAAGAAGAGCTTTGCAATGTAAATGCTGACACAGCCAGAGCTGTAACAGAGGGAATGGTATTGCAATGATATCTCATTTACCTCTAGCAAGGAGCATATAAGAAAAAATAACAATGTGTTCCTGCTGCTACAGATCATTTAATCAGCAAAACTTATCTCTGATTTTATTTGGTAGGTTAAAACTACAAAGGTTGTGCATTGATTAAGCAAGAGTAACAATAGTCTGTATATTCCTCTGTACCACCAGATTTACATATGTACCTGTGATAAAACGTTTTTTTTAAATTTGTTAAAAACAATTTTACAGAAAAGGAAAATTTAGAAAGAACAGAGGAGCATAACAAAAGGCAAGCAAAAGTACAGCAGCTTATTGCAAATGACTGCAACCATCACAAAAGGCACATACAGGTGCCTGTTGCATGTGATTGAGTGCCCAGATAGTACCCAGGGCTGCCTTTCTTCCAGATGTGAATAATTTACAGCAGAAACCCCAGAAATACTCTGCTGTAGCATGACATCTGCTTAACTGAGCAGGAGCGATTTGCATTAAGCTAGCAAGTTAGAAATGGGAGGACAGTCATTCACAGGTAATCTGAAGTGAGTGGTCTAGAAATTTGGGCTGCTGGCTACCAGTCCCTGCCACCCCCCCACAAACACAGCACGTCTGCTGGGGATTCTGTGGTGCAGAATTTGCTCCATCTGGTTGTCTCCAGGTTGGTGCTGTGTAAGAGCCAGTGCCTACGCCTTGGCATTCGGTACTGTGACCTCTCTGNTCCTCTGTACCACCAGATTTACATGTGTACCTGTGATAAAAGGTTTTTTTTAAATTTAAATGTCCATTACTGGGTCTGGTTTGGCAAGCTGCTCTGCAGAATAAACCTCATTCTGAGAAGTGGTTTTTCAGGCACCGCTGTCATTTCTGGGTGAAATACGTTCAGCCTTCTGGAGCAGACAAATAAGTCTACCCATGCAATGTACAGCATTTTCTCCTGTCCTTTATAAAACTGAAGTGACTAAAATAATATTTCAGGAGAAGATTTTGCTCTCCTTGCTCCACTGTGCTTTGGCAGTCCCCACGCAGAGAATAGTTTCTCCAACTTCAGTGGAATGCCTCTTGGATGAAGACAGGGCTCACAGTGAATTTAGCTGGCCTGCTGCTGCTGCAGGAATTCAGGAACACGTTCTTACACATTATACAGGAAAAATTACACAAATGTCCAATGACAAGTATATATTGTTGACATTGTATCCAAGATAAACTATTGTATACATGAAAGAATGTGTCTTTTTGGCACTAGCTGAAATAAGAACAGTCAAGAATTTTTGGTCTGGGCTCTTTTTATGTCTTTACATGATGAGACCAAGCAACAGTTTCTGAGTATTTTTGCCACACTTGCCTGTATTGGTCCTCCTCCCTGTCGCCTCACCAACAGTTCTGCCCAGCTTGCTGAGTGTCCCCTTGAGCTCTGAGATTACTGATAAATCCTACATTTTTCTGCTTAGGCACAGGAATCAAATTGAAAAGCTCAAACTGATTTTCTTTTCTGTAATTTGTTTATTTGTCCACGTACAAAGCAGAGGCAGTCTTTGCTCTGTAATTTCATGTCCGCCTCTTTTTCCACCAGGTTGGTTTGGTATTTCCTTTGCAAAGCTCAATTGTTGGCATTAGAAACTTGGCCATTTCAACTCTTCTGAACTAAAACTTGGCAAGCCGGTTTTCAGCTAGCATTTAATTTATTCTACTAAAATATCTTGCTTTTTATGAGTAATCTATGACCAGTCTTTATCCCTGCAATCCTCACATTTCTAGGTCTCCTGAAAGTGAATCACTGGAAGCAACTGGCTTGAAAATACTGCTGACTCCCCTCACAAACACATGAACCAGAGACTGCAGAGCCCAAATTCTGTACCAAAGTGCAGTTATTGTTCTGTCTGTCTGCCTGTCTGCCTGCAGGCAGCCTTTCTTAGTGCTTCTCCATATCAGGCCTAAGACTCTCGGGAGAAACTGAAAGGTAGACTGTCCTTACCAAAGCCAGAAGGGCAAAGAAGAACCAAGGCACAGACTACATCTCTCCTGATGCAAGATCTGGGCTCTCACCTCAGTGCTCTGGCAAGGTGTTTCCTGTTAGAAAAGGAGGCACAGCATAAAGGAGTTTCTTCTTCCAGTAATATACAGGAGATTCTACCAACTAATTATGTTTAAAAATAGTGGGGTCAGGGTGGAGAGAGGCCCAGACGAAGCACCATAGAAGCAAAGCTCACCCTAACCCAGAGCAGTAGCTTTCAGCCAGAAGAAGGAATAAGATAAAGTGTCTGTGTTGTAGGACAGGTGACTTAGGAAGTGGGAAAAGCCCTTCCCCATTGTCTGTAAAGATAAAAGTGTAAAGAGTACCCAAGTGCACTTCAATGCTGATAGTCAGGAGTGAGGAAAGGTAGCTCTGAAAACTCCCTGTGAGCAAAAGAAGGAATAGGTTTCACAGAATCACTGAATATTCTGAGCTGGGATGTACCCACAAACATCATTGAGTCCAACTCTTAAGTGAATGGCCTGTTCAGGGATCAAATTCATGACTAGGCATAACCAACACCATGCTCTTACCAGCTGAGTTAATCTTAGTGATAAGAGACTTTCCTTACCACCAGCTGACATCCCTCAATGTGTGGTGTCTCCAAGTGTGGGTTGACCCTCACTCAGCCCTCTTCCTGGCTGGGTACATCAGGGTGGCATCCCAGCAGCATGGGGAGCTCACTTCATGTGGACAAACCCTCTGGTAGCCAGCCCTGCTGCCATGGCCAAGTGCAGCACATTTGTCCAGAGCCAGATGGTAATTAAAACCTGATCCCAGTGGGGGGAAATACATTTAAAGCCAGGAAAAAATAAAATAAGTGCTTATTTGTCAAAAAAAAAAAACAAAAAAAAAAACCAAAGGGTAGAATAAGGTGGAGCTGCTCAAAGGAGTATAGCTGAGGATGATATTATTTAAATTTCTTCCTCAGAAAGCCATGTAAATGCAAATGCAAGTCCCATGCTCCCCATCTCTGATCCCATCACCTCACCAGGGCTGTGGAGTTTGTGGGAGCTGGATTCACTTTGAAAGAGCAGGGGGAACAGGGGAAAGACTTCCTGACCATGATTGTGACAAAGGATTCCTGGGAAATGTAGCAGACATTGCCTAATTCCTGGCAAATCACACATCCAGGTAATAGCAGTTTTTAAAGGAAGGCCTCTTCTGTAACTGCCCATTTTGGAGGGGAAGGAGGTACTCAGAGCACTGTGGTTTAACTGCTGAGTAGCAGCTCCATTTTTGGTCTGCTAGCAATGAAAGGCTGCCTGGGTTCACGGTGCACCTTAAGCTCTCACTGATTGACATGGGAAAAACTGTTCAAAGCCTGCTGTGCCAGGGTGGATGACATTATTTTTCTGAACCCAGTTGCAGGGTATTCTCTTGGGATAGGTGGCATACCATCTGACTCATCTGCTCATAGGGTGTGCTGCTAAGTGACCACAAGTTAAATAAACTTGAATTCCTCAGTCATGACTGAGGGATAATGAGGAAAGTTCCCTTCAGCTCTGCAAGTAGCTTCTGCAGGTGTTGTACATCTGGAACTCCCTCAGCTCCCAAAATCTGTTAACCATGGAGAAGAGAACAGACTGAGTAGATTATTGTGGGTTTGGATGAAACAAGAAATCAGAGACCTTTCTGATGAACAAACACTGCTCCTAAATGCTTGCTACAACTGCTGTTCCCATGCTAAATGGCTTCTCTCTAGAAGTTACCACAAAATCTTTGCTTTTCATGAAAACCATATAAGCAGAACAAGTTACCTGGTCAGGACAGTCCACATAAAGCAGTCAAATAAATTCTCAGGCATGTGAGTCATTTATTTCTTCATATATCAGGAAAACAGAATACATGTAGTAAGCCACATAATTCTGTAAAGATAACTTGTGCTGAAATTCAACAAAGCATGTTATTTTTAGTAGTTGCGGATCATAAGTGGACATTTTACAGAGAAACCTACAAAAGCTAGTTGTGCTTTCTGGTAGTAATTACCTCCCACAAATATGACTCACTTTTGCAGTTTAAATGCAATGGTTTAGTGTCCCAAAATCAACAGTTTTATAAATAAATCTCTGAATCACAGACTGAATGCCTGAAGTGTTTAAATATTTTTTACTGGCCTGGGAAGTAGTTTGCATTTAAGGTTTTTCTTCATAACAAATTCCCAGTGAGCGGGACTGACACTGAAAGGGACTAAATACAGACAAAGCAGGCAGGCTGCAGTGATATGGGCCACTCCAGAGGTCTGGAGCAGAATAGTATGAACTGAGTTTTCTCAGCCTTTAGTATTTCTGTTAACAAGAAGTGGGATTACCAAGATAGATGTGAATAGTACCCACAGGAAGGAATCAAATTTTCCTGTTTCACAGCATCCTCTTCTATGGAAAGTGCCCCAGGAACTGGGGTTGCCTTGCTCCATGCAGAATGGGGGGGACTGTTTCAGGTCTCCTGGAGGTGCAGATCATCTCCATAAGAAATGAGGAATGATCATCAAAGAAGAGGCCTCTCCTCAAAAAGCCAGCAAGGCTAAAAAAGAAAATCATTTCACTTTCCAAGATAATCGGGTTTTATGTTGTGAAAACTACAGTTAATATAATAGTTAATAACTATAGTCAACTTGTAGTTTTGGTTTCGGGTTAGGTTTTTTTCNGCGGCCGGGAAGCCGCCCCGGCTGCTGCAGCGGGCTCTCCGCCGGGGCCGCGCAGCCATGCCGGCAGCAGCGCTGGGACCACTGCCAAAGCGGGGAAAAGGAAGAAAAAGAACACCAATCTCACCTGTGGAGCTTTGCCTGAAGGAAAATGAGCTCTCTCAGAAAATAAATAAATAAATATATAAATAAAACCCATGAATTTTTGTTGCATCCTTTTGTGGACTCTTCTAATTTCACTGCACATTAAACTCAGATTGTCCCCGGTTAGANACTTTCCAAGATAATCGGGTTTTATGTTGTGAAAACTACAGTTAATATAATAGTTAATAACTATAGTCAACTTGTAGTTTTGGTTTCGGGTTAGGTTTTTTTCTGGTGTGGTTTTTTTTTGGTTTTTTTTTTCGAAATGACATGAGGTTTTTGGCCTGAATGCACTCAGGTTTGCTTCCTGCCTGGCGTTTAGCACAGAAGTGCTCCTGCAGGAGAGCGATCGCTGCCCTTGCGGCGCATCCGCGGTCCCACCGGGAATGTGCTACACGGTCGAGGGAGCAGAGCCGCATCAGGCATCCTCCGTCCCGCCTGCTGCTGCCGCTGCTTAACATCAGCTTTCAGCTCTTTCTGGGTTCGCTTCCTGCTCTGCAGCTGTTCCCGCGGCCGGCCTGTCTGCCTGGAATTGGCAGGACACGGGGAAACACATCGGCTCCGCGGCCGCCAAGGGCCTCCCCCCGNCGGGCACATCCCGGAGCGCGGCCGGGAAGCCGCCCCGGCTGCTGCAGCGGGCTCTCCGCCGGGGCCGCGCAGCCATGCCGGCAGCAGCGCTGGGACCACTGCCAAAGCGGGGAAAAGGAAGAAAAAGAACACCAATCTCACCTGTGGAGCTTTGCCTGAAGGAAAATGAGCTCTCTCAGAAAATAAATAAATAAATATATAAATAAAACCCATGAATTTTTGTTGCATCCTTTTGTGGACTCTTCTAATTTCACTGCACATTAAACTCAGATTGTCCCCGGTTAGATAGGAAAAAAAAAAACAACCCAACAAAAAAACCCCAAAGCCGTCCCTCCCCTAGTTGACACTGCCATACCAGCATGGCTTGCTTGACTAGAGGTGACCTAAATAATACTAATCTGATCAGATAGAAAAACAGAAATACTTATACGTGTGCACATGTTAAAAGTCAGTTAACTTGGAAAACAAAACCACACAGAAGAAATGCGAATACACAGTTGAAATGTATAAACCATCTATCTTTATTTAATTACAATCTGTCAGTTAAAATCACTGCTGAATGTGGGATTTCTGCTGAGAAGTTATGTATCATAAGTGACAGAACAGAACATGCAGTCCTTTTTATTTATATTTAATTAGAGAAAAAAAAATTACACAGAAAAAGGAAAAGGCAAGAGAACAGAAAGCTAAATAGGAACTGAATAAAAGAGAGAGAGAAGCAGGAACATTTTAGATGGATCATCCACGAGCAATAAATCAAAGATTTCTAAAAAGTTCAAGCCCAGACGCTGCAGCCTTATCTTGGCTAAGAAGTCTCAATGTGATCTACAAAACAGCCCACTTACGAGTAAATGCATTCACCTCTTGGCTGACTCATCCTCAGACGTTTGCCTTTCTCCTTTATTTATGTTTCAGCTGCTGTAAAATCTCTAATGCTTCTTCGAGCCCATCTTTGTGGAACACAGGGATCACTGCTGTTTCTACTGCATGGCCACTCAGAGACCTGCTGTACCAGCCCCAAAAGCAGCAAAATCTCCACCTGTGAGTTTTTAGAATTTTATTGGTAACAGGACAGTGAATATATTTTCTCTCTCATCTTGCCTCCAGCAACCAGAAAGTGATAACCTTGTCAGGCTCAGTTATATCCATTTACATTTATTTTATCTAGAAATAGATGTTCCTCTGATATTATGCAAGCAAAGATCCGAACAAAGCACATCATTACAAATATCGTGAGGCTCCATTTTTGATGACTGTGCACAGTATATTTTAATCAATTGTATAAACCTCCTACAGTGATTCCCTGTGATCTGCAGACTCTGTGAGTGTTGCCAGCCACTACAACACTTGCTTTCCACAAGCTGTCTGCCCTGGTGCAGTTAGCAGGCACACACTGCCTAAGACTTCCAGAACTAATGCAATTGCAAAAAGTGCAAGGCCTCCTGATTCTTCTACTTAGAGTTTTATGTTATTATTTTGCATAAAATACCAGTGCCTTGAAGAAAATCAATAGATAAGGTGGTAACATCAACATAGCTTTTTATTTTTTTCCCAAGAAAAAGTCAGGAAGGGGGAGTGAAGTACTAGAAATGAGCAGAAACTTAGAAGGTGTGAGATCAAGAATTTCAACTAACAACAAGAACAAAATGGAAACAACAGAGAAGCGAGATAAGCATGAACTTGCTGGCTGATCACAGGATTAACGCAGCCAAGACAGGATTGTCCTGATAAATTACAGACATGATTATAGGATGCAAACCATGATCATAGGCTACAGAAAAGCATTGGCAGCACATTGGAAGAACTCAGGTCCTTGTCCAAGGCACTGGACACCTCTCCTGACATCTTTTGTATAACTGGGATGCTCACATTCAGAAATTACAAAGTCAAATTGAGACAGGTGCAGAGTAAGGTTATGAGGTTAAGCAGTTTGTTTTATGAGTAAACTACCTTATGAGACTACAAAAACCAGTGGCCAAATAAAGCCAAAGAGGAGATAGGATTGCTGTCTTTAGATCCCTCCTATTCATGTTATTGATGCTAAGCAAAAAAATGGGCACAGATCTAGAAATACCATAGCAATGAAGCACATTTGCAGAACTGAATAGGTTTGAAAATCCACAATTATTTTTCTGAACAACACTTGAGAGCTATGCAGGCACACCAGCCTTCCCAAGGCTCAGCCAGAGATCTCAGACTGGCCCAGTTAGCATAGAGATGGAATGTGTCTTAAGGAGAGTATCCACTGTGCTCAAACTGCCTACCTATCCCTGCCTATTCCTACCCCTTGGTCAGATTTACAAAGAGTCTGAAGCCATGGGGACACTTAAATAGCCTGCAAAGGCTGCCCATTTACTGCAGAGTCCCTCTCCCAGAGGGAAGCAGGTTTCTCTTTAATAGCTTGGGAAAAGACTATTTATCCTGCCTTTCATCATGAGTCTACAAGGTGGAAGTAAAGGTTGCCCAAAATATAAACACCTCAAGGCTCAGCCCCTCAGGGAACAGGGCTCAGATACAGCCTCCCCTGCTGCTCTTGCCGAGGATGGCTGCTCTGCCATCCCCTCTGAGAACAAGTGAGCCACTAAAGGTCACATTTCTCTTGAGGTACAGGGAGTTCCTGTGCAGGTTGTGCCCTAGGCATAACCACGGCACAGCCTCCTCTGTCCTCGCCCGCTCTCTTCTCCCTGCAGAGAGGCCAGGCCTAATTGAGTTCCTATTTTTGCCCTCACTACAGAACGCCTGAAAAGGAAGAAAATTTTCTTCACAGTGAAAAGAGTTTTGAAAAAGAAGAAATGCACCCTGAGCTGACTGAGCCCAGTGGCTCTTGTGGTGCGCTGCCTGTACGTGTTCAAACATTTGCTGTGGTTGCTCCAAGTCTTTCTCTGGTATAGTTTCCTCTCCAATGCTCTGTGTAGTCATTTGTCCTCTGCTTGAGATCACAGCTGTGAAATGCTTCAAGTGGCAAGTGTGCTGTCCCACCTCTGGCTGCAGTGACAGAGGGGACAGCTATGTAAGCGATGGAGGCAGGAGGCTGGCACATCATCCTGAGAATGCAGTTTGAAGCAGTGAAGAAAATGGAGTCTGATTAATGCATCAGCAGTGCAAAAAAAGGACAGTGATTATCCTTTGTTTCTCTATTTGTGACTTTGCAATGTGAATTGATCACAGTGCTCTGAACTCAGCAGATTTTCTCCCTGCAAGCAGTGGAAAACATTGATGCTTCATTTACAAGGAATTTCTGGAAAGCCTGTTGCACACACATATCAACGATGACTTGCTTGGATGGTTTTGATTTAACAGGGTTTTGGAAAGCACACGGAGAAAATTTCTGTTGTAGCACATTTGACTTAGAAGTGAGCCATGCCTGAAGGAGTGAGCTCTTAGGAGCTACAGTGCATCCAGGTAAAGTGGGCTGGTGCTGGGATGTGTATTTGTGTCTTTTTGCAAGCTCTGGGGCCTGTGGCTGGATTGTACCTTGCTGAAGGATTCAGCCTGTATGTAGGCAAGGCTCTGTGTAGAACTTACAACTGCTAAAATGTTTTGCTCAAGGCCTTGAGTTTTATAACATTTTTATGACGTTTGCTCTTTGGAGCAATACCTACAATATGTTCATTTTCCTTTTACTCCAAGCTCCAGCAATCACCCTAAAATCGCATTACATAACACAGCACATCTGGCCTGGAAAAGGGCAGTTCAAATACTCTATATTTGGGTTGTGATCATTATTTTAATGTAGGTCTAGTCAGGGGATTTGAAGATAGATAATATCTCTAAAATTTGAAAAATTTTACCTTGTTCTGTTATGGTATTTGTTTTAACTGACCTTTCTTTATTTCCAGACTGTGGGAAAAGCCCTTCAGAGTTGACATTCAGGAGAAATACGGAGTACAAGCAAGGTGTGTCTAGAGTCTGCAGGGACCCAATACACCCTGCACTAACAGTTAAATGAGTGGGAGTTGCATCCCTCAAACACCACAGCATTTTGGCTGCATTTGAATTTCTGGTTATTCACTCCCTTACAAATAGTTTCTAATTTCACAGTGTGTGGTAGCAAGTCTGAACACACAAAAATCAGGTCACTGTTATTCAGACATCTTATATTTCAAAATAACGCAGTACCTGATGCAATTCACTTTAAATAGTACATCCTCAAATCATTGTTTTAGAAGCTTCCTTAAAATTTGTTCAGGGGCATTTCTGCTTCCCTATTGAAATTTACAGTGGTCTGTTCAGCAAGGAAGAAACTAATCATGGTCCCAAAGCTAAAAAATCTCTTCACACACAGCCAAAATAAAGCAAAATATACATGTTAAGTCTTTGCAGGAACTGGATTCAGATAACCAAAAGAAAGAAGTTATAAAATCTGAGTATGCCATCCAAAGCACAGAGCAAACAGAAAAAGTCAGACCATTTAGTAACATATCTCAATTTAATCAAGTTGCAAGCACATGAAGTACTCATTTCTCAGACAGCATTGTGATTTTCAGATGGGAGGCAAACCTTCAGGATTATTCCAAACAAGTCTCACATGTTATTTAAGAGTACATATCCATTATTTATAGCTAAAGTATTTCTCTTGTATCACTTACAATGAAACTCACATTTGAACTTTTCATTGGCTTAAAAAACATTATTCAGCCTGGTTAAAGACCTTACTTTCACAATGCAAACTGAAAAATACAGCAGGCTCATGTCAGAGCAGGTAAATAAATATGAAGGCCAAATGCATGGATGCTGATGTGAAAGGCAACAGATCTTACTCACATTGGGAAACAAGGGGGAACTGAAAGAGAAAAGACTAGGAAGTAAGCAGAAGAGGAAAGGAGACAAGAATAAGCACTAACAACCTGAGTCAACATTAACAAGAAAAGACTCCCTGAAGAAAAGAGGTTCCTTTCTCATGACTTTTCTGTTTATTGATTCAAATGGAAGTAGATAGAAACCACATTGTGGACCTGTTTTCTAATTAGCAAACAAACTAAAAGCTATAATTAAAACATCTGATTTAAAGAATGCCTGAAAAGCAACCATACTGTTTTGACTATAATCTGTTTAGTCTGCTTTGAGCTTTTTAGGAGTTCAATATCAGAGGTTATAGAACAGATGGAAAAAAAGTAACACCTGCACTTTTTTTTCCTATAAGCTAAATAATAGGGCATGGAGTAGGTAGATACCACATAAGTGGTAGACAAAACCTTGATTTAGCTTCTAGAACTTGTTAACACCCTACACATTGCAATTTTTAGTTACTGAAAATCAGTATTATATCTTTAGTCTGAAAAAAAAAACCCCAAAACCCAAACAAAAAACTTCCCAGATAATTTTAGGATGCAGCAATGTGACAAACTTGCTCATCAAGAAAGTCACAGTTCACGTTGCTTTTTCTTACATATCTTATTTAGGAAGGATGCTTTCAGCACACTGTAAATCATTTGCATATCCAATATCATTAGCCTTAACATAGCCTTCCCAAGGTTTTGAAGCTCTGCAGTGTCCCTGGTCACGCTCACAGCTTGCAGCAATCACGACTAGGTTGCAGACATACTCCCACCAGATTTTCTGCATCCAAAGAAGCCACAAGAACATATGTGTTTGCACTGATCCCACGCTTAAGCTCACCACAGGAAAAGCTGCTCAGACTTGCTCTAAGCCTGCAGTTAAATGGAAGAAGACAGACAACTTCCAGGGCCTGACCCAATATCCACCAGCTTCTCATGGAGAGTTGGCACAGACAGCATTAGCCTGTCCGTCAGGCCCCGTGGCGTTCCGTGTCCAGCACACCCATCTCTAAGGGCTGTTACCAAACCAGGAGCAAAATGTCTTATTTAAAACCTGCTGGTTTGTGAACTTATCTCCAAATACTCCCACGGGAAAACAGTGAAGTATCATAACTCAGTATCTAAAGTTATTGGCATACTGAGTTACCTGTGAAGGAAAACAAACACATCTCTCTATTGATGGGAACAAAAGATTGGTATTGCTTCTGTGAACACTAGTGAGGCTGCTTATTTACCCACAGCAATTCAAGTTTTACAACTTTTTATTTTTTAGAGCTTATTGATGACAGCAAAAAAATAATAGGGGGAGGATACAAAGACAATGAAGAGCAGAAGAGATTTTCACTGTGGTAGAGTACCCAGAAGTGCCAGAGCCTCTGACTGTTACATCAATAATACCCCTATTTGTTAGCAGTGAGATGGATGCTAAAAAGAGACTTAACAGAGAATGGAACTAAGAGAGAGTGCTGTATGTGAAATAATCCTCACTGATCCCAAAATTATGTCATCTTTACACATCTTCAACATTTTTATAATTATGGTTAAAATAATAATAAAATATTATGGTTAAAAATGTCACTATCCAAAGAGTATCTGATAATGCCTTCCAGAGAAATACCTAGGAAGAAGTCAGTGAGCCAGGCAGTCATGTTTTTCATTTGACAGTGGTGCTAAAGACAAAATTCATTTATAAGAGGGAGTATAAAATCTACACATCAGTGTTTTGTAAATATCAGGGAATTTTAGTGGTAAAACAGGTATGAAAAATAACTATGCATTTCACCAGCTAAGCCCCACTAAAGTTACAATTGCTGGGAGGTTCAATATGTACATATTTCTGCTGCCTTCCAGCATTTTTACTGGTGGATCAATCAAGTGTTTCTCAGTCATCTAATTCTGTCCCTGCTTTGAAGCATGCTAGAGTAAATGGATTTTTTTTCTTTTTTTGGTCATCCATGTGCTAAATTTGAAAAAATATCTACAACTTCGGAGACTTTCCACAGAAAGCAGAAAAGATATCCCAACAAGATGGTGACCCAAATTTTAAACAAGCTTAAAATACAGGGCTTCTCTATATGGTCAAAATAATATATTTTTGCTTAATTCCTTGATAGATACTGATGAAAAATTTTCACTGAACTTCTGACTCGAAAAAGTCAGACTGCAGGATTTAGCCAGCAAAGGAAACTCCTGCATAATCAGGTAAAATTTCAACCAACCAACCAGGAGCTGAAATTATAGCTAACTAAAATCTGCCTCTTATAATGGAAATGACAGACATCAGTAATTCTAGGTCACCACCAGTTCTGTCTACAACTGAGTAAATTTATTTTCATCCATAGAAATGAATGGAGTTTTGGGGGAAAAAACCTTTTACCTATTAAATCCAAAACACAGGCTTCACTACTGCTCTACTTTGGGCCAGCCAAGCGGCAACAGAATTCCCACCCCAGTTGTTTGCTGTGGTTACACAGCCCTGTGTTATTTCCACTATCTCACACATGGAGCCAGAAGAACTTGGAAGATGAAAATACTTTTGCTTTCAAATATTTTCCTCTTAAAAGCAGAAAGCTAAGTGTAATTCTATTAATGCATTATTACTTTGGAAGCACTGCTGAAGTCAGGAAATTCCAAGTCAATGCTATATTATATTCATTGTGCAGATGTACCACTTTCTATTCCTCTTTTCCTTGTTAAATATAACCTGTTGTGGCGCATTTTTTATTACAGAATGTGCAGTGGGACAGTTTCTGCAGCAATGCTGGAATCTCCACCCAGGGGAGATTAGTTACATCTGAAAGTGGACAGACAGAAACGAAGAGTAAAAAATGGCTGAAAGCAATGCACTGTGTGTCAGAAAATGGAGCTCATAATCCATAGGACTTTCACTTTGAGACCTTCAAGACACTGCTTATTTTCAGATTATTATCCGGGGTGTCTCCCTGATGCCCCACTAAGCAGCAGCTCTGTTATTTTTTTTTATAATGCTCTATATCAAAAATTTGTAGTCAAAATTCTTGGGATGATTACTAATTCAAATATTTACTAATTCTCTTGTTCTTTATCTATGCTTCACTATTTTGGAGCAGTGCATTCCAAACCACTCATATCATTATATAATACATATATAATTAAAATGGGGAAACAAACAACAAAAAAAAATCCCCTCCGAAAACAAAGAACCCCAAACAAACCCCAAGAGTTCTCAAGCAACTTATACTGATTTACAGCCCCACCTGTTCTTCCCAGAGAGAGGTCATCCTCTTGCCTCAAGGCTCTGCCTAATTGAGGATCCTTAATTACCAGCTCATGCTGCAGGATGTCTCCCAACCTGATGTGGCTGCCCGGCTCTGCTAATAGGGCGCTGCTGGAGCTTTCCCGGGGGATGCAGGGGGTGTCACGGGGCTCGGGAAGTGGTGGAGCAGCGCTGGGCAGGGGCACCCTCCCCGCGGGGCCTGAGCCCCTCCTGACGCTGTTGGCTGCCAAATGCACATCAGGAGAATTTCCAGGAACCTCTGGCTTATGGCCCCGCTAACCGGGCAGGAATTAAATGCTAGAAGGCAGTTGTGCTGCTTGCTGTTTCGTGTCTCATTTTAAGCAGCGCTTTGACAACAAAGCTCCTTCCCTGGGCTTTCTCCCCAAAGCACGGGTTTACTTCTCCTCTTGTCAACTCTCTCTGCCTTTGCAAGATCCAGTGACACCCACTTCCACCCATCCCTCTGCACAGCTGACTGCTGGCAAATCTGCCTACCATTCAGTTGTGGGTAATGGATTTATTTCAGCTGTGTCACTCCAAGGAAGGACCACAACTGCTTTTTAGTTTTAACTTCCTTGAAGGGCAACTACACGCTAATTACCCTCAACAAATTGCATTGAAACCCACTTGTAATTATATAAATTGTTACAAAATACTAAATACACTAAAAAACAAACAAACAAACAAACAAACCAAAACTTGGATGCCATGTACATCAATTCAAGTAAGAAATGGAGACCAAGCACCTGCGTGCAGAAAAGATAGAACACTGATGCTGGCAAATCTTATAGTAATGCCCACTATAGACAGCTCTGTAGGTACTTAGTACTGACTTACTGATCACCCCAAAAATCCTTCTCAGTAGAATCTTGTGGATTAAATCAGTGGGATTGATGCTGGGTAGAATTTGCAATTGCAGTTCTTGGGTTCCACGAGTAATGGGGTCCTCCTTGTATTTCCCTTGGATACTCAAAAGAAGAGGCTAGGAAAGGACACCAGCACTTCTCTTTCTTTCCTCCTATAACTCCCTGAGATCCTCAGCTGTAATTAGGACTCCCAAGAGAGAATATGTATTCACTTTATGCTGACTTGACTCAGCAGAATGTGGTGCATCATCCCAAAACCTCCCTCTGTTCATCTCAAAGAGCCCTGATTTCCAGGGAATAGCTTCCTCTGTCTCTCTAAGTGCCTTCTGTAGATTCCCACTCTGGGAACAGTTGGATAAGCAGTGCTGCCAGGTGAGGAGGGAATGCTCTCCCAGTGATGGATGCATTGCCAGCAAGCAGAGCACTCACCACTGGTCAGAGGGACTCTGTTTAGGAAACGCGTGGCTAGAACTTGACAAAGCAGCACCAAAAAATTCATAATGGAAAATGAAAACAAGGTAATTACCTTTAGCCTTGTGGAATGTGATCTAATTGCTAATGGGAGAGGCACAGAGAAAAATCTGACACTCTGCTCAATGTATATCTTAACCCCTAAAATGTCCTAACATATAGTCAACATATATTAATCTTTGTGTGGTTTATTATTGCCGTGTTTTCGTAACTGTGTCATTATTAAATCACTGCTCCTTACTACTTTCTGCATAACCCTAAACTAATTTCTTAAACTCTTTGACTCTCTTTTGATGGGAAAGTTGTACTCACTTTGCATCTAGCAGAGGAATTTAGCTTTTATCTGCTACTGCTTTGCATCTTGCTTCAATATGTTTTGATTAAATATGGCAAGCTAAAATATTCTTCCTAATACTGAATGATGTTTTTCTTATAAAAGGATCCCAGATGGTCAGATAACAGAAGACAGGTCTGTTCACTGAAATTAACAGTAACTTAAAAATTGAAGATTACTAGTCCCTAACATCAAATAGCATCTTCTAAAGGGAAAACCAGAAAAATTACTGCTACATACTCATCCTGAAATTTGCATTTTTAGGCTAGGGATCAATGTCCTGATATTAATTGATGCCTGTATTTTGTTTTTGAGATCATATCTTTAACTAGGATGTAGAAGGGCTCTACAAAGCCTGCAGATGGATTGTGGTCCAAGGAGCACTGGATCTTCTTGAGGAGGCAGGAGTCTAACCATGACTTCAGGAAGTAATGGATCTCTGTAATGAAACAGCATGCTCACCTTTCATACACAATCTAGGAGAATACAGGGAGAGCCATAGGGCATGTCCTAAAATTAGATATCACTTAACATACTACCTAATTGCAAGGCCACAGAGCCTACATCTGTTGGAACTGGGTGTAGCATGAAATGTCAAATGCAGATTTAGATCCAAGTAGCACTGCAAAAGGGAAGTGTTTTAGACATTCTTTTAATTGAGGGAGAAAAGAGCTTTCTGATGATTTTGTTAAGATTCTGAGGGGGAAGAGCAAAAGGTTTGGAGAAACCTGAATCTTTTCCCATCAGAAAAGTGGAATAAAAAGTATTTGGAACTTTCCTGCTATCCACTCTCCCATGCTATTCCCCAACAGAGATGTGTCCACTTAGCTTGTAGTTAACAGTACAGTAGAAGTTGTTGGAACAAGAATGAATCCTCAAACATTTATTGGTCAAGGAATTTCCCATTTTGGCTAGTTTCTCAAAGCATTTGGGAAGACTACTCTGATGAATGAAAAGTGTCTGATATGATGTAGGACCTTCCATATATTGCATAAGTTAAAATCACACATAAGCATCTGCCCAGGACTGCCTTCCATGGAAATTCCAAGATCATCTTCAGAGTGGGGTTTGCATAACCTGCATGATTAGGATTTGGAAACTATTTTGAACAAAGAAGAAAGATACATTAACACATTGCCAAGTGACACACCTTCTCAAGCTGCAGGAAGAGATGGGGTAATGTAGCTAACATATTACAGGATAAAATGAAAACTCTGTGACTGAAAAGAGAAGCATTAATATTTCCATTCTGTAATATTGCCATCCATGCTGGATATAGCTGGAGCAGCTGAAAAGAACATTGATCCTACAACTGGGAACAGTAGCCTCTTCAGCCACTTCACATAAATGGGAGAAAGACTGGGTCTGCAGCTGCTGGTCCACTGGAGCCTTTTTAATTTGGCCTACTGCTGTTTTCAGCTTGCTAATATATGGGGATTTGAACAGCAGCCTTGGCTGTGGTGGCAGTAATCTCCTGGGAAGGGATGGGGCAGCCAGATGCTGGTATAACCAAGGGATCATGAATCTAGGCCAGGCCCATGACTTTGTGACCTTCCTAATCTTTAAAAATAGCTTTATGCATGCGTGTATATATATAAACAGAGAAACAGTAGTAACAGATATACACCTTAAATGTTATCTAAAATTGTTTTGTGTATTTTTTAATATTCTGAAAGGTAAGAAAAGCTAATGAAGAAAGGCACCCTGAGCTCTGGTGCAGTAAGACATAAGAGACAGCACTGTGTAGCAAGCAAGGAAAAGAACACACAGATGAACTTATATGAAATATTTTCATTTCATTTTGGCCATGGGCTTTGCTCTGGTGCATTTGGTGATTCCTGGCTGGCTGGGTACTGTATTTTCTTTCATGTATGAAGAACGGCCTGTTTGCTAAGTTTGGCATTTCAGACTAGGTAGTCACAGCAATAGACAGGTCTGTCTGCTTTTTTTTCTCTGATCTTGCCCAAGTCAACAGAAAGGGTTATCCATCACTATTCCACAGGAAAAACAGGCTGGGAAAAAGGCACCAAAACAGTTTGCTTAGGATTCATACCAGTATGCATCAGTTCGAGAATGGAGACCCAAGCTATGCATATGTCCTTAAAATGCAGTTACAGAGGCTGTAAAATGAATGTAGTGCATTACTGTTCAGTAGAAAATGTGACTGTGATTTGACTCAGATTAAGACTAGGCTGTAGTTAGAATGTCTTGAAATACAGCCTGAAAAATAGTTGCCCATAAGCTACCTTTCAAAGGGGAAATTAACAGGAGTTGCAAACATAATTTTTCAGACCTTCTGGAATAAACATTTAAGCAAGAAACAATGTTAAGATAAAAGCATTACAGAACATATAAACACTACTTTAGGAGCAGAGCAGTATTTATGAAGCAATCAGCAACTAAAGATAAAGCAGCCTAAGGTGAAGAATGCAGGGTAGGTACAGTCCTGGATTCATGGTGAAGAACACTATGGAAGCGAGGAGCTTTTCCATTTTGCAAATTAATGTAACATCAAAATTTAGCAATGAATCCCATGAAGTTCTTGACATTATTTAGAATAAGCGGCATGGCACCAAAGTACTATTATTAATAACAATTAAGCAAATTTCATCTGTCCTTCTCTGAAAGATACTGCAAGGATGAATCCAAATACATCTGGCTGCAGGAACAATCTTTGAACTTTAGAATTGCACATCTCTGCAGAATAAGGCCTCCACAGTTATCCTCTCTCTGTTAAGACTGCCCAGATATTTTATAAACATTCATCTGTATTTCAAGTGTTTGTGGGGAAAAAAAAATTATTTTTCATGCCATAGAAAATGCTTTTGTTTCTTTCATTGTTGTGTGATATATGATACATTATATGAAAGTCCACAGAGGATGGCCTTGTCATGAAACAGTGTCAAAATATATTTGGCAAAACAGACATCACTTGCAGGTGAGATATCAAATTCTAGGACTTTTCACCCCACAAAACTGGGAGTGAAAATTAGAGCAGAGGAATGAAGTCATCCCCAAAACCCCAAACACCTTATGACAGGAAAGTATACCTCACTGATTGGACTGATGTCAGGAGTAAGAGATGGGTTGGAGTTCATCTCACCTTACTTACGTGCCTGTGAGATGTACCAGGCTCCACTGATTTGATCCCCGCTAACTACAAAGGCCCTTGGAGGGAATGGCCCAGAAGTGAAACCGTGTGAGGCAGCTGAGTCCCACACAAGGTCACCTACCATGGGTACTAAATAGGAGTTACTCATCGCCTGCAAGAACTCAGCTGCTCCACTGAAGGCCTACCAACAGCTACTGAAATAGGTAATGAATCTTTTAAATAAAACGAAATTACCTAAAACAAAACAAATTTTAATTTCATTACTTCAGATAGCTTTTTTTGTATTTGTGAAACAGTGGTCAATCAAGATCCTGGAGACACAAACAAAGCTCTGAATTACTATTTTCAGCTTCTAGCTAATTCCAGTTACTCAGGATTTTTCAGTTAAATTCTCTGGGCATGTGAAGATCTGCTTCTGGTATTCTGTATTCTACCTAATTCTTCACTCTACCTAACCACCTGCAGACCTTTAAACCTGTTTTTTCTCTACCTGACTGCTCTTCAGCAACCAATTTGGGCTACTCAGAACAAGCCCAGCATGCACAAAACACTGGGTATGATCAATCTTTAATATGAAATTCCAGTAGTCACCAAGTTCCTCCAGGATATTAAAAACCAAGGTTCAATTATATCCTCTTCTAATAAAAATCTGAACCACTGTCACTCAGCGATGATGGAAATTCAACTTGCTAAAGAAAATTCAGATGGTCTTCATCTTTACAATGAATGTTTTTGGTTACAAAATACTGAGAATAATCATGGAACTGGAGAAAGATTATAACCTAGTGTCCATAACATTTATCTAAGTGGTGTAGAGAGCGTTTTAAAGTCCTTCTCTTAGGATGACACAGGAGGTCTTGTCCTTTTTACAGTATTTAGTCATCAATAAGAGAAAAGGAAAGTTCTTCATGCTATCTACAGCCCAGGGATTTAAAATACTACCCACCATAGATATCTCTGTTGAAATCTCTGTGGTAAGAACAGGGAACCCAGTAAAGTGAATTTTCAAACAATTTAGTTCATAGAAACCTGTGGACCACCTGCTCAGCTTTAACAATTGCTCTAAACCAGGCTTTTAATAGTTGGGTAAAAAAAGACATTTTCTAGATGATCCCACATAAAATCTTTTTAGACTTTTATTTCCAAAAGGGAAAACAGAAAACTTTACTGTTTGGATGGATCCAAACTAGGCTTTCCTTTTTGATATTGCAACCAAAAATTCTTGATATGCATAGCCTTATGTGAGAATTACAATCCCTTTTCAATTCCGTATCAACACATGATCATTCTTGCACTGAACTGCTGTTCCCTGCTCCAATAAACCCAACTCAGATACAATTACACTAGAATTTTACACAGCTCTGTAGTTCCAACAAGTATGGTCTAAGCATCTGAGTTTCAAACATACTGCATTTTAACACCATATGTTTGTAACTACCAGACAGACCTTGCCAACCCTGAGAATCAGACCAACTATGCTGAGTGCATCAAAGCTTCACTTCAAAATCCGGAAATTTCTCCTTATGGCGTTGGCTGATGATTTGTTGAGGTGTCTTAAACAAAATGAGACTTTTCAACTATTTATTTGTTTGTTTTGGTAGACTCTCATACTTTTTTTTCCTGGTTTTCTTTGTGTTAATTCTGTACATTCAGAAGAAACACTGCAAGCTCCAGAGCAACAGCTTTCCTTTTATGTATTAACAAGCATTCCCTGGAGAAGCATTATGCACTTAAAGTGAGAAAAAAACAAGACAAACAAGAGATAACAAATGAGTAATGCCTAAAATTAGAATGCGTTTCAACAACTAAAACCCCCAAATATAAATGAGAGGAATAAGCAATGAAATAATTAAAAAATCAATTTTAGGTTGGGATTTAAAGAGCTGTGTGAACCCACTGCACAGACATCATAACAAAGGGAATAACCCCAAATGAGAGCCAAATGAGCAATTGCACAAAACTGTGAGACAGCAAACAGCAAGAGGGCTGGGGAGCAGAACTAAATCAGAAATAGAGTGGAAGTTACAGAAGCAAAAAACCCATGAACCATATGTGAAAATATTCGCAACACATTAGTGTTTAATTAGTATAAAGGATAAGAACACTTAGCAGAGTCATCATAAACAAAGATAAATGGAAGACGTGCTGCTAATAAAAGCAGGCAATCTAACTGCACTACAAGTGTAATTTGATCAGCCACAAGTTCAGATGTAATTTAAAACAAAAAATAGTATTTTGAAACAGCATTTTGCTACTGCATCTAGTGGTAGAAAATAAATATCAAAGTAGACATTCTCATCTGAAATTCCAGGTATTTTGAAAACAAACAAAAAAAGCCCCAGGACTGTTCACTATCCACCACTTACACCCAAATTTGCACTACAATTCAATTTTGACTATACCAGATTTGCCTTTTCGATGAAGAATGTCCTTTTCAAGTTTTTTCTCAAATCATTTTTTGCTCATGTGAAGGCTCTGAAACAGAGATCACACTGCAAGTTAAAATTAGTATAAGACTGGAACAGTAGGTCCTTGTTATGTTCTCGTACATTCATTTTTTACAGCATACTAACCTGACATAGGTATCAGCACAGGTTAATTGCTTTCAAGAGAAAAACAATATGCAACAAGTAGGGCAAAAAGAGAGCAAGAGAAACAAAATGGGTTTGAAAGCCTTTGTGACCTTCACAAACACATTTTCTTAACAAGGAAGATGTTAGAAAAGTCCATCGCATATATGCAAGTCATTATAACGATCTATAGCTATGTACTTATTGATGATTTATGGCAGAGTAACACCCTCACATATCTTTCAAGCAGGTACAATCTCCTTAAGTTGTGCAAAGACATGACAATTTATAAGACCTCATAAGCTTCAAGCTTTAAATGAACAAGTAAATTCATGGCAAAGTATGGAAACAGAAAACAAAATTATGAGATGAGGAAAGTGTAAAAAAAGGTAATTTTCCACAATAAATATTTACAAAGTCTGGTCTAAATGAATGTGAAAATTTCAAGCAGCTTTACCCTTTTTTAAGACTATACAATATCCCAGGGTACACCTTCAAAACCTATTAGATTCATTTGGAAGCATAAATAGAATTTGGAAGACCATCTGAAAGGGCAATACACCTCTATGTTATTACCTCTAAAATCAACATTTTATTCAAGGTTAGTTTCCCAGCTGCAGCAAACTATGTATTTCTGTGTCATTGTTCTCCTAACAAATCATTCAACTACAATTCCTGTAGAGGAGTAAAAGTGCATTTAACAAAAATCTAAAAGAAAAAATCATCAACTGAAAATTAAATTTTAGAAACTGACATTCCAAGAAATACATGGAATTGAAAATAAAGTTTCACTTATGGAATCAGAAAAAAAAAAAAAGAATCTTCACAAATGAAATGAATGAATGGAACGAGGAACAATATACAAGAAACAATATTGAGTCATTTTCCACTGTAATTCTAAATTCATTAAACTAAATGAACACCCTTAAATCTAGAATACTCAATACAGGATGTGACACTTCATCTCATAAGCATCAATAAGAAGTAAGAATACAGAGGACTGATTGCTTTTATTTAATGATACATACTTAAGAGATCATAAATCAACATAACATACAGGAACATTTTTAAAGTCGGAAAAACTGTCTGTAAGAATCATTACCTGGTTTTTGAGCATCCATACAGTAGTCTGACTGTGGAAGTATTTTATTCTTGTCTTCAGACAATAGAAATAAATTTCAAAAAAGGTGAAGTATGGCAGCTGTGCAATCTCATCTTTTAACTACAATATGCTATTTAGGTTGCCTAAATTCCCATACAAATTATGTTACTAGAAATTTTTGTGGATGACCACTGTCGTAGAATTCCTCCTTTAAAGAGACATCTCCTCAAGACTTTCACATTCAGGAGGATGCAGAAATATAGCTCTTTGCTGAGATTTTGCAAATGAATACATTAATTAATTCCTGCATCCTTGACTGAAAAGTCAGATTGAAAGCTGTGCACCATACAGAAAACCCAGATTTTCCAATCTTGAAGCACAAACCAGTTGAAATTACATATTCAACGTGCTCATGTACTGCAGAACATGACTAAGATGGCAGGAATTTTAACTAGTTGCTTTTCATCCAAGATTAGAATGTATAAGGTAAAAATCCTTTTACAGTGGCTTCATCCTTAATTTAGCACAATAAATAATGGGAACTTCATATACAAAGATGTGAAGCACCCAGTTGCTTGGGTTAAATATATCAAAGTTTAAAACTCAAACTGCAAAAAACCACCCTGTCTACATATCTATTTACAAGTTGTGCATGAGATGCTCCTCCCAATGAACAGTGAGTAAGGTCATCAAAAACTTGATGTAAAACATTATCCTCCTTTTTTTTTTAGTTTCTAGACCTCCTTGGTCTCAAAGATAACATATAAAAAGGTTGCTTTGGTTTTTCTCTTCTCATTTATCCAAAGTGTAGCAGTGTACAGCTACCAATGTTCCTGCCAGTTTCAGTTCTGCCCTTCAGAAGCTAACGGGCAGCAGGAGTTGTCACCAGTTTCTCCCAGCTGCTTGGAAATTTCAAGAGACTCATGTTCAAAGAGACACTAAGGCTATTGGAAAAAGAGCACAATAAACACCAAGAGACTATTTCTCTTCTCATTATATTGGGAAACAAAAATTGCTCAAAAGGAAGAGACAAGAATTCTTATCCAGAGGTGAAAACTGACAAACTCAATGAAAACAAGCTCTTCAAAGTTGCTTGAAGAAGGCCTCAAACTTTGTGTAGGCATGCAGGAGAACATTCTTACAAATCTACAAATATGTTTACAGACATCATTTATTATTTGCAACTGCCTTCTAAAAACATGACTAAACTTAAGAAACTAAAAACTTAGCATGAAAACCTGTATATCATATTTTGGTTCATCCTCAAATTCATCCACAGAATGGAAAAAGCATCCAACAATTCTAAAACATCTTAAGCACTAATTTGCAAACAGTTTCACAGCCATACATCATCTTCTGCACAGAAACTTTACAAGCAAGGATATTGAACTAAAGCCAAAACTCTGCCTTAAACTTTGTAGTTTGCTCACTCAAAATTTGAGCTGATGAGTTTCACTTTTATCTTGTAGCTGGTTTCATGTTGCAGTTCTTAGCCATCCTTGTATTTGGGGTTCAGTACTCTCAGCTGATGCCAGATCTAATGCTTTTGAATGACTCCTGTTAGTCCATCAAGCACCTGGCACTGTTTGATTTGCCACCCTTCTTCAGCCACTCTTGGGTTTCAAATGTTGAGGTCAGCAGCAAACAATAACTGAGTAAAGATACATATGTAAAAACAATACACCTACAAAGAGGAATTTTTTGAGAGCTATCAGACAAATGATTGATACCTGCAACCACTGTTTTCATGTGAGTATCCAAACCCAAGACTCTTGTACATTTTTGAGGGTACAAATAATTAGGAAAACATCCCTTTGAATCTCTACCTAATTCTGCATCCATTTTAGCCCAATGCTTTTCTAAGCACTTCTGGTTGTCCAGGTTTTGTGGGACCTTCCAATGCAAGGTATGCCCATAAAGTAGCAGTGTGCTATAGTTCATTTCCTAGAGACACGTTATGCTGCTTCCATGAAATGAGGTGACTTGTTACAGAATATGAATATACAGCATGTAGAATATGACAATGTAGAACAGCTGAAGGCCTAAAGTTCTGTAGTGTATCAATTTCTTACTGAAAGTATCCCATTAAATGAAATACTTTCACTGAAATTTAATTTGTTTAGATAAAAGAATTTCCCAGAAGCACAGAACTATAAATCCTACAGAATCATGCCTAGAGAAGGGAAAAAAAAAAAAAAGAGAGAAATAAGGAAAGCTAGAAGCAAACTTACTAAATTATTTTATTGCCTGAAGTGAAAAGCAAGAGTAAATAAATAGTTAATTTTTAATACATTAGATAAGTTTATTAAGCACAAAAGAGGTTGTTTATTAATCATCCGTGGAAAAGTTGCCCACTTCTTTTTATTTTTTAGGGCACAGAATTTTATACCTCTCCTCCTGTTCGCAATACAGGGAAGTATGACTAAGGAAAGCCCAAGCGCGGCAGATTTCACGTACGGTGGGAACGGCGTCACTGTGGTCCAGCTGTTTGCTTCTCGCTCAGCC